>OZ035836.1:4568459-4724764 GCA_964034765.1 Knipowitschia caucasica
CATATGTTCCATCAAAATGACTTCAGGGAATTTTGATCAGTGAAACGTTGTTTGAGCAGCAGAGCGCCAAAAAGTGGCGTATTTTTTTTTCAGTTTTTGACAATAGAATATTTTTTTCCGTTTGCACAAACAAAGTGTGATTGGCACAAAACTTGAATCCATGGTTCAACTCTTGAGTCTAGGTCAATTGAAAGTTCAAATTTTGAAATTGGCTCTATAGCGCCACCTACAACAGCCAATTTAAAAATGCCTATGGGAGGAGTTCAAGGTCAAAATTGCCGTAGAACCATGTAATTTGGTACACATGTTCCTCAAGTCAAGACATGGAAAAAAATGTAATTATGGCTAAGCCCTCTGACAAACAGGAAGCTCATAAATTTCATTGCAAAATGGAAACATGAAAACCAATCATTTTCATTACATGTCGCTTGGAAAGCGACTCCTCCTCGGCCGTTTCACCGATTCGCCTCAAAATCGCTCCACATCATCTCAACACATGTACCTTCAAAATGACCTCAGGGATTTTTGATCAGTGAAACATTGTTCGAGCAGTGGAGCGGAAAAATGTGACCTTATTTTGGCCGTTTTTGACAACATTAAATTTGCTCCCGTTTGCACAAACAAAGTCTGATTTGCACAAAACTTTAATACATTGTTCAACTCTACGGTCTAAGTCGTTTGAAGGTGAATTAATTCAAATTGACACATTAGCGCCCCCTACAGACTATTTCAAAGTTTTAGATGGGCATTTTCAAATTTAGTTTTTTCAAAATGTTTGAAATTTTGCACATGAATCCGTTTTTCCCTCTTGATTCAAAAAGTCAATAGGGTCCAAGGCTTATTTTTTACCCTGTTGCCGTGGCGACGAGAAACGCTCCCCATTCATTGCAAATGTACACCTCACACAAACATCAAACCAGCCTCGGCTGTTTCACCGATTCGCCTCAAAATCGCTCCACATCATCTCAACACATGGACCTTCAAAATGACTTCAGGGAATTTTGATCCGTGAAACGCTGTTTGAGCAGCGGAGCGGCAAAATGTAAGGGTTTTTTTGGCTCTTTTTGACAACATTAATTTTGCTCCTGTTTGCACAAACAAAGTCTGATTTGCACAAAACTTTCATCCATTGTTCAATTCCAGGGTTTAGGTCAGGTTAAAGTGAAATATTGGAAATTGGCCCATTAGCGCCCCCTACAGACTGTGTCAAAGTTTACATGGGGAGCCAAACCAGCTCTACTTATCATATTCATTACAATTTGACTAAGTTCTTCTATGGCTACGGAAACAAATCATCACACGGCGGTGCCACCTCCTTTTAGCGGTGCTGCGTGGTACGGTGTGGAGCGGCGCATTGCGGCTTGGTGCGGGGCGGCGTGGTGCGGGACGGCATGGTGCAGGGCGGCTTGGTGCAGGGCGGCTTGGTGCGGGGCGGCTTGGTGCGGGGCGGCGTGGTGCGGGGAGTGCGCGCGGTCCAGGGAGTCGCGCGGTGCGGCGAGGGCCGTTCGACGCCGCTTGCGGCTTTAATTTATTCTTTTTTTCTTTCTTTCTTTCTTTCTTTTTTCTTCTGCACTTTGAGCCTTAATTTGACCCCCTGAACATGCATGAAAAGTTGTTAATTTTGGCCCAAAAATCAGACCTGGCGAAAAATTTGATATTTTGGTGTTTATTTTTATGGGACTCAAAAAATGACGGAACAGCGCCACCTACAACAGCCAAAATAATACCCCTATGGGAGTTTTGGAGATCAAGTTTGTCATAGAGTCATGAAATTTGGTACACATGTTTGTCAAGTCAAGACAAGAAAAAAATATTATTATGGCCCCGCCCTCTGACAAACAGGAAGCCCATAAATTTCACTGCAAAATGGAAAAATGAACAGCAAAAGTTTTCATACATGTCGGTTGGAAAGCGACTCCTCCTCGGCCGTTTCACCGATTCGCCTCAAAATCGCTCCACATCATCTCAACACATGTACCTTCAAAATGACCTCAGGGATTTTTGATCAGTGAAACATTGTTCGAGCAGCGGAGCGGCAAAATGTGACCTTTTTTTGGCCGTTTTTGACAACATTAAATTTGCTCCCGTATGCACAAACAAAGTCTGATTTTCACAAAACTTTAATACATTGTTCAACTCTAGGGTCTAGGTCATTTGAAAGTTAAATGATTCAAATTGACACATTAGCGCCCCCTACAGACTATTTCAAAGTTTTAAATGGGCATTTTCAAATTTAGTTTTTTCAAAATGTTTGAAATTTTGCACATACATCTGTTTTGCCCTCTTGATTCAAAAAGTCGATTGGGTCCAAGGCTTATTTTTTACCCTGTTGCCGTGGCGACGAGAAACGCTCCCCATTCATTGCAAATGTACACCTCACACAAACATCAAACCAGCCTCGGCCGTATCACCGATTCGCCTCAAAATCGCTCAACATCATCTCAACACATGTACCATCAAAATGACTTCAGGGAATTTTGATCAGTGAAACGTTGTTTGAGCAGCGGAGCGCCAAAAAGTGGCGTATTTTTTCTCAGTTTTTGACAATAGAAAAATTGCTTCCGTTTGCACAAACAAAGTGTGATTGGCTCAAAACTTGAATCCATGGTTCAACTCTTGGATTTAGGTCATCTGAAAGTTTAAATTTTGAAATTGGCTCTATAGCGCCACCTACAACAGCCAATTTAAAAATGCCTATGGGATGGGTTCGAGGTCAAAATTGTCGTAGAACCATGTAATTTGGTACACATATTCCTCAAGTCAAGACATGGAAATTTTTTTATTGTGGCTAATCCTTCTGACAAACAGGAAGCCCATAAATTTCATTGCAAAATGGAAAAATTAAAACTAATCATTTTCATACATGTCGGTTGGAAAGCGACTCCTCCTCGGCCGTTTCACCGATTGGCCTCAAAATCGCTCCACATCATCTCAACACATGTACCTTCAAAATGACCTCAGGGATTTTTGATCAGTGAAACATTGTTCGAGCAGCGGAGCGGCAAAATGTGACCTTTTTTTGGCCGTTTTTGACAACATACATTTTTTTCCCGTTTGCACAAACAAAGACTGATTTGCATTAAACTTGAATCCATTGTTCAACTCCAGGGTTTAGGTCAGGTGAAAGTGAAATATTTGAAATTGGCCCATTAGCGCCCCCTAAAGACTGAGTCAAAGTTTACATGGGGAGCCAAACCAGCTCTACTTATCATATTCATTACAATTTGACTAAGTTCTTCTATGGCTACGGGAACCAATCCTCACACGGCGGCGCCACCTCCTATGCGCGGTGCTGCGTGGTACGGTGTGGTGCGGCGTAGTGCGGGGCGTTGTGGAGCGGTGCGTTGCGGCTTGGTGCGGGGCGACGTGAGGCGGGACGGCGTGGTGCGGGGTGGCTTGGTGCGGGGTGGCCTGGTGCGGGGTGGCTTGGTGCAGGGCGGCGTGGAACGGGGGGGTGCGCGCGGTGCGGGGAGTCGCGTGGTGCGGCGAGGGCCGTTCGACGCCGCTTGCGGCTTTAATTTTATCTTTCTTTTTGATGTTCTGTGATTATTTATGATTTTAATGCTATCTTGTTCAGCACTTTGAGTTGCCTTGTGTATGAATTGTGCTATACAAATAAACTTTCCTTGCCTTGCCTTGCCTTACCCTGAGTGTCTTCTATGACTGTAAAAGTGCCGTAACCGGCGTCTGCATCAAAGCTCCGCCCACTTCTGTGTTTTTCCCTCAACGCAGGACAGGACGTAAAGAGACGCACATGTTTGGGATGTTACGAATGTGATTGATAACGCAGATGTGTGGTTATGTGTGGATGCTAATTATTTTATAAACGGAGGAGGGGAAATATTCGATTTTAAAAATACCAGGCATGGCACACGGACATGGCACCACAGTCAAATAACTTCTACGTTTTACTGACACTTAGGTAAACGCGCATGCGCAAACTACCGCACTCAGTGCAGCAAAGCTAAACCATAACAAACTTGTCAGTTACTGCCATGGATCTGCCTGTCACTCCCGTATTTGTTCCGGAAACCGGATTCGTCCGGAAGTTCAGTTTGCGCATGTCAAAAAGTGTAAGAAGTCCTTAAATGTTGACTGGTTAAGTTTAGGCGTCTGATTAAGATGGTTAAGTTTAGGGTTAAGGCTGGGTTGGGGTTATTTTATGGGAATGGCTGGTTAGGTTTAGGCATGAATAGGTAGTTTTTTATATTTACTTCCGCTTCCGTCCAGATTCCGTGACGTAATCTACTGCTGCATATGATCATTGGATCAAACTGAACTTCCGGACGAATACGGGAGTGACTCTGCCTATTGGTTTTCATAGTTTTCCATCACGTGCTTATTACCCATAATGCTCTGCGCGAACGGCATTTTGGGAGTCAAGCATATATTACACGTATAATTTGTCACTGATAAATTGTCACGGATCATCTGTCCCCATGTCATCTTAAGCCACGAATTCGGCCGACACTGACCGCGTTAAGTATATTGATACACTGGAGTAATCCTAAGATCCTTTGAGAATCGGGAGATTTGGATCCATATGAAACGCGCCCAGACCAGTGGACTTTGCCTGAAATGGCTTACTTTCACTTAACAGTTTTACAATTAAAAAAAGCTCATGATGTATGTGATGCAATATTTCTTTCAATTAATAATTTATTTTGAACGAAGCAGTTGATATCACAGGCCGCAAATCACTTGGTTAGCTACAACTAGTGACGGCTAGACTCCCAAAATGGCAAACTGCAGAATTGTGGGTAGTGCGAGACCCACTATTTTCCGGACTATGCGTCCCTGGCTGATTCAATTCAGAGCAAGTCATCAGAGTAAAATGTACATAGTTAATTGTGTTATTGTTAATATTGGCTCATGCGGTTTTGCATGTACATAAACATACATTGTAGATATAAGAATCCTCAATATTTTTTTAAATAAATATATGTTTTACATTTTTGTAGGTAGATCATTTTGACTTGATAATTTTATAAGTAGCTCGCATGCTGAAAAAGCGTGAGCACCCCTGCTCTACACAAAGGAGAGAGACCGCACGTAAACAATAACATGTTTTTTTATGACAAATATGTATGAAACAAAAGAAAAAGTTATATAGTCCAGCTTCCAATGGACTGTATATGACGCCACACACTCCCAGCCTCTCGTTGCACCACACCCCACAACAGAAGGTCATGGACTAAAAATAAAAGCAGGAGTAACACATTTGCAGAAAAGCACATTTCAAAGTCAGATGTTTATACGATGTCAGCGTTGTGATGTCACCATTACTCATCGCACAAACCTAGATTTTGGGAGTTATTGTTGATCAAAAACTGAAAACAAAAACTGAAATTATGAAAGCCATTGGTAGAGAATTCCTGTGTAAATCTGTCTGTGTTTTAGTTGATTTTAGTTGAATCATTGGTCATCAGTGTCTGGAAAGCAAACTACTGCAAAAACATATTCCATGAAGTGTTACTTGTTTCTCTCTGGTCTCTCTCTGGTCTCTCTCTGGTCTCTCTCTGGTCTCTCTCTGGTCTCTCTCTAGTAGTCTATTTATCTAGTCTTTCTCTTGTCTCTTTCTCCCTGTTCCCTCTCTCTGGTCTCTCTCTGGTCTCTCTCTGGTCTCTCTCTGGTCTCTATCTGGTCTCTCTCTTGTCTCTCTCTTGTCTCTCTCTGGTCTCTCTCTTGTCTCTCTCTTGTCTCTCTCTGGTCTCTCTCTGGTCTCTCTCTGGTCTCTCTCTGGTCTCTCTCTGGTCTCTCTCTGGTCTCTCTCTGGTCTCTCTCTTGTCTCTCTCTGGTCTCTCTCTGGTCTCTCTCTGGTCTCTTTCTGGTCTCTCTCTTGTCTCTCTCTTGTCTCTCTCTGGTCTCTCTCTGGTCTCTCTCTTGTCTCTCTCTTGTCTCTCTTTTGTCTCTCTCTGGTCTCTCTCTTGTCTCTCTCTTGTCTCTCTCTGGTCTCTCTCTGGTCTCTCTCTTGTCTCTCTCTTGTCTCTCTCTGGTCTCTCTCTTGTCTCTCTCTTGTCTCTCTTTGTGTCTCTCTCTGGTCTCTCTCTGGTCTCTCTCTGGTCTCTCTCTGGTCTCTCTCTGGTCTCTCTCTGGTCTCTCTCTTGTCTCTCTCTTGTCTCTCTTTTGTCTCTCTCTGGTCTCTCTCTGGTCTCTCTCTGGTCTCTCTCTGGTCTCTCTGGTCTCTCTCTGGTCTCTCTCTTGTCTCTCTCTGGTCTCTCTCTGGTCTCTCTCTGGTCTCTCTCTTGTCTCTCTCTTGTCTCTCTCTGGTCTCTCTCCCCAAACATCTAAATACCGCGTTCATAGCAATTCTTACAACAACATTACGTGAGGAGCAACATACCTGACATGTCCGAGCAGCATTTTATTGTCAGAAGAAAGATTCCAAAGAGTTGAAATTGAAATTGTAACGCACAAGTTGAATGGAAAAATAATGTGTTTTATGTAATTATTTGCCCGCTGATGCAGTTTGAATGATGTTTCTCTTTGGTCTATTGGGTCTTCTCTCTCTATCTCTCTCTCTCCTGCACAGTTATGTTTATACAGTGTTTAACTTTGTATTAACATATGAACATAAATCCATCCATCCATAATGCTGAACTCTGCTCTGTCCTGAACGTCCATTAGACCAGAGAGTGTGAAACGCCTGGAGCTACATACGTCCCACAGCGCCATAGAGTTCAGACGTTTCTGTGTCACACTTTAGCCTCTAGGACCTCCACTGGTGTTTACACTGGAAACGGCCCCCATGTGAGGCCCCCATGTGAGGCCCCCATGTGAGGCCCCCATGTGTGGCCCCCATGTGTGGCCCCCATGTGAGGCCCCCATGTGAGGCCCGAGCCTGTCCATACGTGCCCCGCAGACTCCACACACCACAGCTCTATACGGGACTTTAGAGGTCAGGCGTCTCGAGTCTACAGCTGTGGTCTTCTGTGGCTTCAAGTGATAAAAAGAGAGAGGTACATCCATTCATTCATTCATTTATAGATGGCTTCGCAACTAAGTAATGTTTATTTATAAAGCGCATTTCACAGACCAAGGTCACCCAAAGCACTTTACAATGTTCAGAGTTCGGATATTGTTCCAATCCTTCCACACACGGAGATGACAGAAGCGAGTCCAGAACACACTGGACCATCAGCTCCAATCAACACCATCCATTCACTCTCTCATTTACATTCAGACCTATTGTGCATGTTTTTAGTGGTAGGGGAAACCGGAGCACCCGGAGGAAACCTACGCAGACACGGGGAGAACATGCAAACTCCACTCATAAAGGCCCTGTTCTGACCGGGATTCGAATCCAGGACCTTCTTGCTGAGAAGCCACCGTGCCGCACACGTGTCAAAACACAACAAATACAACTAATACAAATACAATAATATTTCTCGATTCATTTTACATACTCTAGGATTGAATCAGTTTTTGTTTACATTTAAACTTAAATTGTAATATATTTGAACATGTTTTCAGTTCATTGTCCACAGAGTTCCATAGTTTTACACCAGCACATGAGATGGACATTTGTTTGAGTGTTGTTCTTGCAAAAGGCATTTTAAAATCCAGATTCCTTCTCCAGATTTCATTGTTTACTGAGAAGAACATTTGAAGGCCACAGGGCAATAGATGATGTCGTGCTCTGAAAATAATCAATAATGTCTGTAATACATTTAAAGCTTTCATTTTTAACAGTCCTGACTTCAACAATAGTTCAGTTGTGTGTTCTCTCGGAGCAGTGTGTGTGTTATTCGTAAAGCTGGAAGTGTAGAATGACTAAAGGTATTAGATTAGTGTTGTCGGAGTTGCCCCAGACTTCAATACTGTTTTAATTTGACAAAACGCAATCGCGGTAAACCCGGAAGTAACTATTATCATTCATTGAACATTATAGCAGCCATCTTCCTGTGGACTCACCCCCTGCAGAGGGTCAGCGAGGGACTGGTGCTTTGAGCATTGGGTGGATGAATGAATTATTACCAAGCCTGAATGAGGGCGAACGGACTTGCCTATAACGAGCCCATAATCAGATGTGTTCTCTGGCTTCTCCCTCTCATGTTTTCAGTTCGGCTCAAAACATAATCTCATCCACACTCCCTACATCCTCCGCCTGCGCTCGAGTTACCAGATAATTCAGTTTACCTGCGAGGTCCCGGCCAGTCATTTGTGAGCTGGTCCCCTCATTGTGGAGTACAAAGCCTGCATGTGGGGACTGACAGAGCAACACATGGATCTATTAATATGGAATAAGGCTCGAAACACAAGACGCACCGCCGGCGTCTCCATCTGCACCGCGGATCACAACCACAGCCGAAACTATAGAGCCAAGACCATAGGGCCAAGACCATAGGGCCAAGACCATAGGGCCAAGACCATAGAGCCAAGACCATAGGGCCAAGACCATAGAGCCAAGACCATAGGGCCAAGACCATAGGGCCAAGACCATAGAGCCAAGACCATAGAGCCAAGACCATAGGGCCAAGACCATAGGGCCAAGACCATAGGGCCAAGACCATAGGGCCAAGACCATAGGGCCAAGACCATAGGGCCAAGACCATAGGGCCAAGACCATAGAGCCAAGACCATAGAGCCAAGACCATAGAGCCAAGACCATAGACCAGGAAGAGGCTGCGATGGTTGGGGCAGTTACATGTATGTATCCACGACTGGGAAATGTGTTTTAATGACAACAATGCAAAACGTGGTGAAAACTAGGTCAAAAAATGCTCAAATTTAGCAAAATGTTTCTGAATTTGTGCACATTCTGACTGTCAACGGGACAAAAGCAAAATTATCTTGTTTTAAAATGTACAATAACTGTCTTCCTTGGAATGAGAAACGAAAGCAACAGTTCTTGAAAAAAGGACTAGGGCTTTGTTCCATATTTCCTCCTATTTTACCATTTTTTTGTAGTGAAAGCATTGGATTCAAACAGTGCTCTTTTGGACAAGACGTTGCACATTTTATTATTCATTCACTCCATACACAATGGTGATGAAATACTATTGTAGCCACATCTGTCCTGGGGCACTCTGACAGAAGAGAGGCAACCAGTCTGTGCCATCAGCCATTCACACACACAGCGACAGTTTGGCACTTTACAGCCACAGCCGCCCCACTGTGGCACCTGCTGTTCCCAGAGGTCTCCCATCATAGTACTAACCTGGCCCTGCCCTGCTTTACTTCAGAGGTGTGAGCTGATCTGGCAACAATACAGAAACACTATACAAACATATTTCATACACACACAGTGAATTTTTTACTTTTTTGATGTATTTGATACTTAAAAACATCCAACCAGCTTACTTTTTGGAGGTTTTTGGGTTTTGGAAGAATCTAATTTAGTGTTTTTATTTTTATTTTATATTTTGCTTAGATAAATGAAAGCATATCCAAGATTTCACCCATAAAATATTAGAATTTTAGGTTTTTAAGTTGCCAACTTGACCTCCCTGTTTGTAGAATGTTTGAGCGGTCCATCCTTCAGATTTAGGAATTCCAAATTTACATAAAAAAGGAGATTCAAATGTCCAGATTTCTTTGGGCTGAGACAGTTGTCCTTATAAGACACACGCAGCTTTGTAAAAGGCTATTGGGAAAATACAAAATAATCAGAGCGTGCGATGTTTTCCTCAGGCTTTTTCCGCTTCAGTCGTCTCATTAATGTTCACAAATCCAGGTGGAAAATAAGAATGTTTTCACAGGTTTAACTGGAGCAAGCAAAATGTCTTATTCAGAAATGGAGAAATAGATAATTGTACGAGGAAGTGGGAGGAAGAAGAAGTGCTCTCAGAAAAAAGGTTGAAGAGAACGCAGTGTACAGAAACAATCATACATTTTATTCAAGGCCAGGATCAAAACAGTCCTCTTTAACACTAAAATGTAATGTATATGGTTGTTTATTCATATATATGGTTGTTTTTACCTTTACTCACGTTAAATCAGTGCTAAAACTGGTGAATATATAACTGAAATACAGCAAAAACCGTTTTAATGCTAAATGCTAACTGCTAACTGTTGCTATGGTAACCAGCACTTGCTCTGCTCTGGTGGAAATCAACTGCTTCACATTGTAAGAATAATAGATCATTTTAGCACATTTTTTTTTTGGGTTTTACATCAAGTGTGGACAAACTTTTACAGCACAGAGGGAGAATAAATCGATAAAAGACAAAACAAAAACAAGATTGAAGAACATCACAAGCTGCCGTCGACTCAAAAAGGCAGTCGATAACGACAAGAAAAGTAAAAGGATCATCTAGTATAATTATGAAAAAGAAAGAAACTACATGTACATTATGCTGAGCGATGACACTGTTTATGTCAGTTAGCATGTGGTTAGCTAGGTGAGACCAGTGTGGGCGGGTCCCGGCTCAAAAGTGGACAAAATAACGTGCGCTGACATGCTGCAATACCACCCTCGGCCTGTGGGGGTGGACCCGGATTAAGAAATAGCCAATGCTAACATATAGCATTAGCAGACCTCTCGAAAACGTCTTTACAGGATGGTCCAAAAGTTGGCTCTTGGCCCAAAGCTCCGTTCCACTTTGGCCATCTTGGATAGCTCCAGTAGAGCACTATTATTGGCCCATTAGTTAGAACGGCGGAGATAGGCGTGACTCTTTCTGTTAATATATACAGTCAGACAAACTCGCATTTGCTGCGGTGTCTAATCCGACCAGTGCTTCTCCAAAACCCTCAAAACAAAATAAAAATTATGAAAAGACAGCTGTGTTTTTATTTATTATTTTATTATTGTTACGGACAAAGTCCTTTTGGTTTTGGTATTTTGTTTCTCCTTGCCTCCACCTCTCAGACCCTCCCACCTCCAGCTGAGTGACGTCCCACTCACACCTGTGGGTAATCTGCTGGGAGGTATAAAGGGCCGGGATCGAGACCAGGCTGACTCTCTCTCTGCAACTTCGACCGTCCGTTGGCCCAGTGGGTCTTGTCGCTGCACCTCACCTCTTTTGGAGCATTTTGTTTTGTGATTGAACAGTGGTTCTTTTGCACCTCTTTTAATAAACCTTTTACTTTTTGGACCTCCGCCTCCCGTCTCTGTTCCACACCCGGTTTTAATTTTGTTATTGAGCCACACTCCTAGACACCACCACCTTGTGGCTCGTAATAATTATTATTGTTTCCTTTTTATTTTCTCCGTATGGCACTGGCTGTAGATGAGTTTGACAACAATATCTGTGAATTAGGCCCTTTTTATTTATTTATTAGGACTTTTATTATCAAATTCTATTCAAGTTACTTTTCTTGTTTGGCACAATCGATAAAGACACACAAAAAACCAGTGTCTAATACTTGAAATTTTCTTTGGTCCCAATGAGATGTACTGTACAAAGGCACAAAAAAGTATATACGTATATGAAAAGGAAAAGAACAGACAGCAGAGAGGTTCTCACATTCAGTCGATGAACGAATGAAACGGGGGCATTTCCAGCGGCTCCAGAAAACAGAGCTCCATTCAGCGCCAATGAACAGGATGTTATTAAGTTTATCATGTGCTGATAAAGTCATATGGCACAAAAAGGCGGGTGACACTACAGCACTTTATACCGACATGAGTTAAAGGTCGTAAATAGATTCGCCGCTGAGGTAGTTTGGCTGATCTTTCTGGAATCTCCTCAGAATCGATTTCTTCTCGTATCGCCCTAAATCACAACAGTAGTTATCTTAAATAGTATTTAGTAGTTCGTAGTTGGTCCATAAGGGGCAGAGGCCAATGTCCATAAATGTTGTTGCATGTCGAGTATCCTGGATCATGGAGGAATGGGCCAAAATACCAGCAACAGTGTGTGGAAAACCTTGTGAAGACTTTACAGAAAACCAAAAGAACCTACATCTGACAACAAATCCATTTAAATGAGAAAACCATGGGAAAAACTTGTATTTACTTCAGAAAGAGTGTTTCTTGACACTGATTGGCCGGGTCTCCTGCCGTTGGTCTGCACTGCAAAAAATGATAAAATATGAAGTAATAACTGCTAGAATCAAGTGTTTTAAAAAAAAATCTTAATCTGACACATTCTGACTGTCTCAAAACAAGATTCACCAAAGTGGCAAAGTCATTTTAAAACCAGATAATTTTGCTTTGTCCCAAGGCTGTCAGAATGTGCCCAAAATTAAGATAGATTTAGCCAAATTTCAAGCAATTTTTGACTTATTTTTCGTCGTCATTTTCAGTGTGGGCGGGTGATGAAAAATGCTGCGCTCTTGTCCATCCTT
This sequence comes from Knipowitschia caucasica, assembly GCA_964034765.1. Taxonomy (NCBI): domain Eukaryota; kingdom Metazoa; phylum Chordata; class Actinopteri; order Gobiiformes; family Gobiidae; genus Knipowitschia; species Knipowitschia caucasica. The sequence continues at coordinate 4,580,694 of OZ035836.1, forward strand.
GAGGTTAATCACAGAAGCAAATCCTAATATAAATGTGAATTAAAAGCAGGTTGAGAGCTCGTAAAGCCCTGGATGAAAGCCCCCAGTGCCGTGTGTCCTTTCACCTCTGGAGATGGAGGCACTAATCCTCGGTGTATGGACGGATGCTGACCCTGCTCTCAGTGAGAGCATTAAAAACTGTCATGTGTCATAAGTCGTTTTCTTCCCCTTCTTTAATACATTTCCGGGATTGGGGGGGGCTTCAGGCAAAGTGGGGTCAGATGTCTTGCTCAGGGACACAACAGCAGCAGACATCAGAGGGAGCAGGAGTCGTGGGAGGATTGAACCCGCAACCATTAGGCTCTACCAACTGAGCCAATGAACGAATGAAACTAGCCATGTTAAAAACTCGTAATTTTCAAAGTTGGTACAACAAGAAGAAAAATAACAATAAAAAACATAAAGCCATTGGTCCATAAATGGTTATAATTGTCCTGGATCATCGGCGCTGTCCTCAGACCCTGCAGAGAAATGATGTCACACTGCACGACCCTAGGGCTAAGTGTGGTTCTCAGGGCAGGAAGTTTCCCATTCCTCATTTCCGCTCCTTCATAAAACCAGGCCAGGGTCGGAACGCTACACTGCAAAAAGAGACGGAAAATAAGTCAAAAAATTGCTAGAATTTGTCAAAATGTATTTTAATTTGAGCACATTTTTGACTGTCTTAAAACAAGATTTACCAACGGAAAAAAAAGAAACATGGTTTTGTTTTAAAAAATAAAATAAATGTCCAAAGTGAAAACAAAAAACAAAAATTCCATAGGGACCAGGGACAGGACGGAACAGAAGAGACATGGACAGAACTGGACGATACAATGGACCAGCAACAAGGGAGAGGAGCACAGGTACATGTAGACACAGAGAGACACAAGGGGAGAGGAGCACAGGTACATATAGACACAGCTGAAACACAAGGGGAGAGGAGCACAGGTACATGTAGACACAGAGAGACACAAGGGGAGAGGAGCACAGGTACATATAGACACAGAGAGACACAAGGGGAGAGGAGCACAGGTACATATAGACACAGAGAGACACAAGGGGAGAGGAGCACAGGTACATATAGACACAGGTGAAACACAAGGGGAGAGGAGCACAGGTACATATAGACACAGGTGAAACACAAGGGGAGAGGAGCACAGGTACATATAGACACAGTGAGACACAAGGGGAGAGGAGCACAGGTACATATAGACACAGAGAGACACAAGGGGAGAGGAGCACAGGTACATATAGACACAGAGAGACACAAGGGGAGAGGAGCACAGGTACATATAGACACAGGTGAAACACAAGGGGAGAGGAGCACAGGTACATATAGACACAGGTGAAACACAAGGGGAGAGGAGCACAGGTACATATAGACACAGTGAGACACAAGGGGAGAGGAGCACAGGTACATATAGACACAGAGAGACACGATGGGAGAGGAGCACAGGTACATATAGACACAGCTGAAACACAAGGGGAGAGGAGCACAGGTACATATAGACACAGAGACACAATGGAAGAGGAGCACAGGTACATATAGACACAGGTGAAACACAAGGGGAGAGGAGCACAGGTACATATAGACACAGAGAGACACAAGGGGAGAGGAGCACAGGTACATATAGACACAGGTGAAACACAAGGGGAGAGGAGCACAGGTACATATAGACACAGAGAGACACAAGGGGAGAGGAGCACAGGTACATATAGACACAGGTGAAACACAAGGGGAGAGGAGCACAGGTACATATAGACACAGCTGAAACACAAGGGGAGAGGAGCACAGGTACATATAGACACAGTGAGACACAAGGGGAGAGGAGCACAGGTACATATAGACACAGAGAGACACAAGGGGAGAGGAGCACAGGTACATATAGACACAGGTGAAACACAATGGGAGAGGAGCACAGGTACATATAGACACAGTGAGACACAAGGGGAGAGGAGCACAGGTACATATAGACACAGAGAGACACAAGGGGGAGAGGAGCACAGGTACATATAGACACAGAGAGACACAAGGGGAGAGGAGCACAGGTACATATAGACACAGGTGAAACACAAGGGGAGAGGAGCACAGGTACATATAGACACAGTGAGACACAAGGGGAGAGGAGCACAGGTACATATAGACACAGGTGAAACACAAGGGGAGAGGAGCACAGGTACATATAGACACAGTGAGACACAAGGGGAGAGGAGCACAGGTACATATAGACACAGAGAGACACAAGGGGAGAGGAGCACAGGTACATATAGACACAGGTGAAACACAAGGGGAGAGGAGCACAGGTACATATAGACACAGGTGAAACACAAGGGGAGAGGAGCACAGGTACATATAGACACAGAGAGACACAAGGGGAGAGGAGCACAGGTACATATAGACACAGGTGAAACACAAGGGGAGAGGAGCACAGGTACATATAGACACAGGTGAAACACAAGGGGAGAGGAGCACAGGTACATATAGACACAGAGAGACACAAGGGGAGAGGAGCACAGGTACATATAGACACAGAGAGACACAAGGGGAGAGGAGCACAGGTACATATAGACACAGGTGAAACACAAGGGGAGAGGAGCACAGGTACATATAGACACAGGTGAAACACAAGGGGAGAGGAGCACAGGTACATATAGACACAGGTGAAACACAAGGGGAGAGGAGCACAGGTACATATAGACACAGTGAGACACAAGGGGAGAGGAGCACAGGTACATATAGACACAGGTGAAACACAAGGGGAGAGGAGCACAGGTACATATAGACACAGTGAGACACAAGGGGAGAGGAGCACAGGTACATATAGACACAGAGAGACACAAGGGGAGAGGAGCACAGGTACATATAGACACAGGTGAAACACAAGGGGAGAGGAGCACAGGTACATATAGACACATAGACACAATGGAAGAGGAGCACAGGTACATATAGACACAGAGAGACACAAGGGGAGAGGAGCACAGGTACATATAGACACAGGTGAAACACAAGGGGAGAGGAGCACAGGTACATATAGACACAGGTGAAACACAAGGGGAGAGGAGCACAGGTACATATAGACACAGTGAGACACAAGGGGAGAGGAGCACAGGTACATATAGACACAGAGAGACACAAGGGGAGAGGAGCACAGGTACATATAGACACAGAGAGACACAAGGGGAGAGGAGCACAGGTACATATAGACACAGGTGAAACACAAGGGGAGAGGAGCACAGGTACATATAGACACAGGTGAAACACAAGGGGAGAGGAGCACAGGTACATATAGACACAGGTGAAACACAAGGGGAGAGGAGCACAGGTACATATAGACACAGTGAGACACAAGGGGAGAGGAGCACAGGTACATATAGACACAGCTGAAACACAAGGGGAGAGGAGCACAGGTACATATAGACACAGCTGAGACACAAGGGGAGAGGAGCACAGGTACATATAGACACAGAGACACAATGGAAGAGGAGCACAGGTACATATAGACACAGAGAGACACAGTGGGAGAGGAGCACAGGTACATATAGACACAGCTGAAACACAAGGGGAGAGGAGCACAGGTACATATAGACACAGAGACACAATGGAAGAGGAGCACAGGTACATATAGACACAGAGAGACACAATGGGAGAGGAGCACAGGTACATATAGACACAGCTGAAACACAAGGGGAGAGGAGCACAGGTACATATAGACACAGGTGAAACACAAGGGGAGAGGAGCACAGGTACATATAGACACAGGTGAAACACAAGGGGAGAGGAGCACAGGTACATATAGACACAGTGAGACACAAGGGGAGAGGAGCACAGGTACATATAGACACAGGTGAAACACAAGGGGAGAGGAGCACAGGTACATATAGACACAGTGAGACACAAGGGGAGAGGAGCACAGGTACATATAGACACAGAGAGACACAAGGGGAGAGGAGCACAGGTACATATAGACACAGGTGAAACACAAGGGGAGAGGAGCACAGGTACATATAGACACAGAGAGACACAAGGGGAGAGGAGCACAGGTACATATAGACACAGAGAGACACAAGGGGAGAGGAGCACAGGTACATATAGACACAGGTGAAACACAAGGGGAGAGGAGCACAGGTACATATAGACACAGAGAGACACAAGGGGAGAGGAGCACAGGTACATATAGACACAGTGAGACACAAGGGGAGAGGAGCACAGGTACATATAGACACAGGTGAAACACAAGGGGAGAGGAGCACAGGTACATATAGACACAGTGAGACACAAGGGGAGAGGAGCACAGGTACATATAGACACAGGTGAAACACAAGGGGAGAGGAGCACAGGTACATATAGACACAGAGAGACACAAGGGGAGAGGAGCACAGGTACATATAGACACAGGTGAAACACAAGGGGAGAGGAGCAGAGGAGCAGAGGTTTTGGTGCATCTTCAGATCAGCGCAGAGGAAATGAGCCGCTTCCTGGTTCAGCAGCGACAACATGAAGCTGCAAATGCAAAGATCCAGACCAGTTTTTAAGATTTTTTTACTTACCGCCGGCTTCCTGGGGCCCAGAGACCAGTCTATACTCGTGCTCCTTGGAACTGCAGAGCCATCTATCACCATTTATCTGTGTGGGACATTATGAGTTCAAGGCAAGTTTAATTGTATAGCACAGGTTCATACACAAGGCAGGTCAAAGTGCAGAACAAAACAAGATAAAAAACAGTCAGACAAAGATAATCACACTACATTACAAAGAGTAAAGGTACAATCCCTTAGCTGTATGGATAAACCTGGATTTGTCAGAGAAGAAGTCTGTCTCACATTTTCAGGAAGACTGTTCCAGGATTTAGCTGCATGAATCTGAAATGCTGCCTCCTCATTTAGTCCTGACTCTGGGATCGGCAGGAGGCCAGTGCTCCTCAGAGTCCGAACAGGAGGCCAGTCCCTGTGCTCCTCAGTCCCAGCAGGAGGCCAGTCCCTGTGCTCCTCAGTCCCAGCAGGAGGCCAGTCCCTGTGCTCCTCAGTCCCAGCAGGAGGCCAGTCCCTGTGCTCCTCAGATTTAGGCACTAGCTTGTCACAGATGTACTTTGGTCTCGTTCAATGGGACACAACAAAACAAAGACAAGGTGGGAAAGTAAAATACAACTCATAAAGTTTAAAACAGACTTATCGCCAGTTAAGGTAAATAAGTGAGTAAGTAATATTTATTTATATAGCTCATGTTTACAGACCAAGGTCACACACAGCACTTTACAATGTTCAGAAATCAGATATTGTTCCATTCTCTCCACACTGGTCCATCAAAGCCTCCGACCAAACACCATCCATCCACTCACTCATTACTCATTACAGTCAGGACTACCGGAGCTGGAGAATTTAACCTAGTGTGCATGTTTTTAGTGGTAGGGGCAACCGGAGCACCTGGAGGAAGCCTACACAGACACAGGTAGAACATGCAAACTCCACTCAGATTAGAAATTCCAACCAGGACTAGAACCCAGGAGAGGGCTAACCACTCTGCCACGTGCCGCCCCAAAAGACCATTGGATAAAAGTGGTGGATAAGTGACTGATGCTGCTGTGGCCTTTTCTTTAAAATATTCACAAGAAACTTTCAAAAATCTCAGACAGAAAAGTGCGAATGATTGACCCGAGTTCAAACACAACTCTTTCTGATTTGTCGGCTGTTCTTTTGGAAACCTGCAAACACAAAGTGAAACAGTAACCGCAAAAACAAACGTCGCAAGCTCCAAAAACAAAAATCATTTAAAGTTGCGACAGTTTTGACGTTTTCTGAGTTAAAATGTTTATCGCCTTTTTTGAGACTTGAATGATGGTGGATTGGAGCGGGCGCCAGATTACATACAGTTTTATACAACCTGACCATTTTTCAAACATATTATTGGTAAAATATCAAAAAGCTATGGCCTTTGTCCGAGCGCTGAAGCCTCAAACGCAGAACAAGCATCACTTGTTTACGCAAGAATGAATTTGAAGGATACTTTTGTTAAATTGCGATTGAAAAATGTTACAACGAGAGAAAAGTTGATATGAAATACAACCCAGGTCTAGTAACAGCACTGCCCCCAACTTCAGCTGTAGTCTGTTCATTGCTATTCACCCGCTGTCCCATTGTCTGTTTCATGGTGTGGTGGCGGCACGGTGGCTGAGTGGATACCACCCTCGCCTCTCAGCAAGAAGGTCCTGGGTTCGAATCTTGGGCGGAACAGAGTGGAATTTGCATGTTCTCCCCGTGTCTGCGTAGGTTTCCTCCAGGTGCTTCGGTTTCCTCCAGGTGCTCCGGTTTCCCCTACCACTAAAAATATGCTCACCAGGTTGAATCGTCCTGCTCCACCCAGAGGCACACACACACACACACACACACACACACTCAGAGCACACACACATACTCAGAACACACACACACTCAGAGCACACAAACACTCAGATTACACACACACACACACAAAGAGCACACACACAAATATACACACTCAGGGCACACACACACACACACACACTCAGGCACGACTCTGGGTTAATCATTACTCAACATTCTCATTCATTCTGAGCTGTTTTGAAAACTCTCAAAGTCTCATTTATACAAAGTTTGTGGCCTTTATCCTTGTATTTAAATACATTCATGAATGATATATTTAGATAAACATGTATAAAAGATAAAAAATAAGATCTAATGTAATTCCTCACTTCTACCACCAGAGGGAGGCTTTCATTTCTTTGTTTACAGCAGAACCTGGATCAAACTCTCACCGCAAAAAGGATTATGTAGCTCATGTGGAAATCCAAGATACACTAAGAGAAATCTGAACTAATTCATATCCAGACTTTTCTGTGTGAAGTTTGCATGTTCTCCCCGTGTCTGCGTGGGTTTCCTCCTGGTGCTCCGGTTTCCCCTACCACTAAAAAGATGTACCATAGGTCTGGCATTTGTCTCCTGTGTAGCAACCCCGCTCCCATCTCTGTGTGGAGTGAGAGACAAAGGCCCACAACCTTTGGAAAGCTCTCTGTGACTCTGGTCTGTGAAAAGCGCAACATGAATAAAGAATTTCACTCTGAACCAGAGCAGGGAAAGCACAGGCATCAGCTCATCACCAGTGGCTGTTCCACCTCTGCAGCTGTGCCCTAAAGAGCTGTTGTACTTCATTATTATTGTTAGTCACTTTTAGAATGATGTATTATATGTGTGGTCTATGAAGTCTATATCTGTGTATCGATCAAATGTACCTGTAGCTGTTCCAAAAAATTATGCAAAACGTACTTTTGAGTTTATTTAGCTTTCCCATGGTATATCATTGTTCTCTCAATAAAATAAACAGAGCTGGGGTTATTTTCAGATCCCTCCTCGCTATAATCTTGTCTTATTTTCCTCAATGTGTGTCATGCCTTTGAATAATATGAGGGACGTGAATCGCAAAAAATCGCAAAATTTGGCCCAAATATTGCAAAACTATCGAATCGTCACATTTTTGCCAATTCCCACCTGTAGTTTTCAGCCCTAAAAGCAAAAGTATTGTTCATGAATTAGCCAAAAGTAGTTATTTTGACAGTTAGGCTGAAGCGGTCCGTCCCCTCTCCCCCGCTCTGTTTTCATGTAAACACTTTCTATTTTCACCACTCGTTCTTTAAAGCCGATGATGTAACGAGACACAACTGAGGTACATGTGGTCAAAGTCACTTTCTTAAAACAGGAAGTGACAGCGTGGGAACTTCCTGTGAGTGTGTGAGGCTGACCACACGATGACCGCATCCCATTCCCTCAAACCACTGAGAGAAACTAATCCACCAATCACAGCGCAGACAGAGACGAATCCACCAATCACAGCACAGAGAGAAACTAATCAACCAATCACAGCACAGACAGAGACGAATCCACCAATCACAGCAGAGAGAAACTAATCCACCAATCACAGCAGAGAGAAACTAATCAACCAATCACAGCGCAGACAGAGACGAATCCACCAATCACAGCACAGAGAGAAACTAATCAACCAATCACAGCACAGACAGAGACGAATCCACCAATCACAGCAGAGAGAATAATCCACCAATCACAGCACAGAGAGAAACTAATCAACCAATCACAGCGCAGACAGAGACGAATCCACCAATCACAGCAGAGAGAAACTAATCCACCAATCACAGCACAGAGAGAAACTAATCCACCAATCACAGCACAGACAGAGACAAATCCACCAATCACAGCACAGAGAGAAACTAATCCACCAATCACAGCACAGAGAGAAACTAATCCACCAATCACAGCACAGAGAGAAACTAATCAACCAATCACAGCACAGACAGAGACGAATCCACCAATCACAGCACAGAGAGAAACTAATCAACCAATCACAGCACAGACAGAGACGAATCCACCAATCACAGCAGAGAGAAACTAATCCACCAATCACAGCGCAGACAGAGACAAATCCACCAATCACAGCACAGAGAGAAACTAATCAACCAATCACAGCACAGACAGAGACGAATCCACCAATCACAGCACAGAGAGAAACTAATCAACCAATCACAGCACAGACAGAGACGAATCCACCAATCACAGCACAGAGAGAAACTAATCAACCAATCACAGCACAGACAGAGACGAATCCACCAATCACAGCAGAGAGAAACTAATCCACCAATCACAGCGCAGACAGAGACAAATCCACCAATCACAGCACAGAGAGAAACTAATCAACCAATCACAGCACAGACAGAGACGAATCCACCAATCACAGCACAGAGAGAAACTAATCCACCAATCACAGCACAGAGAGAAACTAATCCACCAATCACAGCACAGACAGAGACAAATCCACCAATCACAGCACAGAGAGAGACAAATCCACCAATCACAGCACAGAGAGAAACTAATCAACCAATCACAGCACAGACAGAGACGAATCCACCAATCACAGCAGAGAGAAACTAATCAACCAATCACAGCGCAGACAGAGACAAATCCACCAACCACAGCACAGAGAGAAACTAATCCACCAATCACAGCACAGAGAGAAACTAATCCACCAATCACAGCACAGAGAGAAACTAATCCACCGATCACATTTCTGTCCATGTTTTTCAGGCCAATTAAATATGTAATTTAATAATTTTTTGTATAGCCCTGAATCACAACAGCAGTTTTCTCTGAGGACTTTACAAAGTTGTCGATTCACCAACACAGATCAGAGAATCAAACAGTTCAATAATAAAAACACACATTGGTCTCTGTCCATAAGGGGCACAGACCAATGTTCATAACTGTTGATAAATATCTCTTGGCTTCTCTTTCCACCATCTGTGAGTCCGTTTGAAGGCTTCGTCCCGGCGCCGTGTTGACCCAGGACAGCACTGGGAAAGGTTGGCGTGTTGTTTGAACCCTTGTCAGATTTTTCTAACCTCAGGGAAGGGGTTGAAATGGTTGCACCCAGGACCTTTAACATAAGAAGAAGTGTGGATTGTGGTAAGGAGCTGGCCTCTGGTCTGATCTGACCTGTACCTGGTCACACATGTGGTCATTCCAGAGACTTAGCAGGAGCTGGTTTTATGGTGCCACATGGTCCGAGATAATCTCCAAAGTTACTGAAGTCTGAGTCCAGTCACCTGACCAACCCCAAGAGGAAAAATTAGAAGTCACAGAAGAAAGGAGAGGTCTAACCAAGGTGGTCTGCTCTGAAAGACCTGTGAGACCAGAGAGAGACCAGAGAGACCAGAGAGAGGGACCAGAGAGAGAGAGAGACCAGAGAGAGAGAGACCAGAGAGAGACCAGAGAGAGGCCAGAGAGAGACCAGAGAGAGACCAGAGAGAGAGAGAGAGACCAGAGAGAGGCCAGAGAGAGACCAGAGAGAGAGAGAGAGACCAGAGAGAGGCCAGAGAGAGACCAGAGAGAGACCAGAGAGAGGCCAGAGAGAGACCAGAGAGAGACCAGAGAGACCAGAGAGAGAGAGAGACCAGAGAGAGACCAGAGAGAGACCAGAGAGAGACCAGAGAGAGACCAGAGAGAGGTGCTCTGCTCTGAAAGAGGACTGTCTAGCCCCTCTCTGGCCTTTGTCTTTTCTTTAGGTTCTTTATGAATCCAGACTCTTAGAATAATCAATGACTCTTCTGGCCCCTGGAAAAGCCATGTTCCAGCTTCTTCCCTCTGGCAGAAGATATCACTGGCTGAGACACAAGACATCTGGATATGCTAACATGCTAACAGCTTCTTTCAGCTCTTGGTTTCACGGCGACGATCATTTCTTGCACTTTTCAGCCTGTTTTATTGAAGCACTTTAAACGGCAAATAAAGTGAATCTCAGGTCGATTCTTCTCATGTCAAGCCCCAAACAAAGCCATGAATCAAATCTTCCTCAGAGTTAAGATCACGTTACATAAGTCAGAACAGGTAACCCCCACTTTTCCAGCAGAGAATAGAGTGAGGAGAGAAGAGAGGAGCCCCCGGCCCCGTCCCTCACCACCCCCTATAGGGCCCCGCACACTGTCCCAGCTGTGGCCCCGGCGGCTCACGCATAAAAAGACTGAAGATAAGGTTTCTGAGCGCCACAAAAGACCAAGAACGTTGAAATGATAGTTGGAGGGTGAGGAGGGATGGAGAGGAGGGGGAGAGGGTGAGGGGAGGCTACACACTGCAAAAAAATGATGAAAAATGTCAAAAAATGCTAGAATTTGGCAAAATGTATAGTCATGAGCACATTGTGACTAAGCCTTAAAGCAAAATGACTCAAAGGTTTTGTCCCGTTGGAGAATCTTGTTTTAACAAAGTCAGAATTAACTCAAATATAGCTAAAACCACTAAATTCAAGCATTTACCACATATTTTTTAATGCGGTGTTTTTCTGTTTATGAGGCCAGTCAGAGCAGAGGTGATGTCTGTAGGAGAACTGAGGTCTGGACGAATCAATCATTTTTACATAAATGTTTTTACATAAAAGAAAGGTGTGGATTTATTTGTATATAATATAGTGAAAATGATAATCTGGTTTATATAGTGCTTTATTAGACTCTCAAAGACGCTTCACATAAACTGTTTCAGTAGTCAAAAGAGTAGTCATTTTTCAGAGCTGGATTTTAGAGTCTGGATTCCTAAAAGAACCTCCAGAACAGACAAAGTTGTGTGTCAGCGTCTGGGATGGAGACAAAGTGGTTCCTCCTGTTTGTTCCCACTTCAGGGAGATGTTTGTACTAATTAAAATCGTAATGAGAATGCTGTGTCTTTTTTGCAGCTCACGCCGGTTCTTTGTGATTTTGCGAAACACCGCTCGGGAGGAAAGTGAGACGTGAAAGACACAAGACCGACGTTAAACTTTGTGCTATCCTCAGATCCAATATTGCACCTTCACTGTGATAAAAAAAAAAAAATAACCCCAAATTTAGATTTTCAAGCTACATTTCCATTTTTCTTTACTTGACCAACCCTGGGACTTTAAGTGTCTAGTTCTAATCACAAATAAAAAAAGGTGTCGTGCTAAACTGGTGGCCTTGCTGGGAAAGTAGCTCTCTGCCCTGATCGTGCTGGGAAAGTAGCTCTCTGCCCTGATCAGCTCTCTGCCCTGATCGTGCTGAGAAAGTAGCTCTCTGTCTTTATCGTGCTTGGAAAGTAGCTCTCTGCCCTGATCGTGCTGGGAAAGTAGCTCTGTCTTTATCGTGCTGGGAAAGTAGCTCTCTGCCCTGATCGTGCTGGGAAAGTAGCTCTCTGCCCTGATCGTGCTGGGAAAGTAGCTCTCTGCCCTGATCGTGCTGGGAAAGTAGCTCTCTGCCCTGATCGTGCTGGGGAAGTAACTCTGTCTTTATCGTGCTGGGAAAATAGCTCTCTGTCTTTATCATGCTGGTAAAGTAGCTCTCTGTCTGTATCTGTATCGTGCTGGGAAAGTAACTCTGTCTTTATCGTGCTGGTAAAGTACTCTCTGTCTTATCTGCTGGTAAGTAGCTCTCTGTCTTATCGTGCTGGGAAAGTAGCTCTCTGTCTGTATCGTGCTGGGAAAGTATGTGCTGGAAGTAGCTCTCTGTCTTTATCGTGCTGGGAAAGTAGCTCTCTGTCTTTATCGTGCTGGGAAAGTAGCTCTCTGTCTGTATCGTGCTGGGAAAGTAGCTCTCTGTCTTTATCGTGCTGGGAAAGTAGCTCTCTGTCTTTATCGTGCTGGGAAAGTAGCTCTCTCTGTATCGTGCTGGGAAAGTAGCTCTCTGTCTTTATCGTGCTGGGAAAGTAGCTCTCTGTCTTTATCGTGCTGGGAAAGTAGCTCTCTGTCTGTATCGTGCTGGGAAAGTAGCTCTCTGTCTGTATCGTGCTGGGAAAGTAGCTCTCTGTCTGTATCGTGTTGGAAAGTAGCTCTCTGTCTTTATCGTGCTGGGAAAGTAGCTCTCTGCCCTGATCGTGCTGGGAAAGTAGCTCTCTGTCTTTATCGTGCTGGGAAAGTAGCTCTCTGTCTTTATCGTGCTGGGAAAGTAGCTCTCTGTCTTTATCGTGCTGGGAAAGTAGCTCTCTGCCCTGATCGTGCTGGGAAAGTAGCTCTCTGTCTTTATCGTGCTGGGAAAGTAGCTCTCTGTCTTTATTGTGCTGGGAAAGTAGCTCTCCGTCTTTATCGTGCTGGGAAAGTAGCTCTCTGTTTGTATCGTGCTGGGAAAGTAGCTCCCTGTTTGTATCGTGCTGGGAAAGTAGCTCCCTGCCCTGATTGTGCTGGGAAAGTAGCTCTCTGCCCTGATCGTGCTGGGAAAGTAGCTCTCTGTCTTTATCGTGCTTGGAAAGTAGCTCTCTTGCCTGATTGTGCTGGGAAAGTAGCTCTCTTGGGGAAAAACTTTGGAGATGCCTGCCATAGGGTTCACAGGGTGTTTCTTCTTCCGCAGTCAGAACTACAGACCTGGACCCGACTGGTAACATGGCAACACACTTCATTATAGCCGTGATTGGACTGGCAACCACTCCCACTGTCTCTCACGTATCGATCTGAAGAAGAATCGTCTCTAGATTGGTTTTGGGGATTCTTTGGTTTTGGGGATTCTTGTTTACGAAGGTTTTCCGTGTTTCACTGACCCAGACGATTTCATCCAATATACCTTCATTCTAAAACATTGCGTTTCAAAGTAAATATTCTTAAGATCACTTTTAACTCAATTTTGAAAGCGGTAATTAGGCAGAAAAAAATTATAAAATACAAGGTAATAATTGCTTGAAGGATTTTTTTTTTTTTAATCTTAATACATTCTGTGTTAAAACTAGATTTGTTGAAGTCTCATTTCAAGAACTGTTGCTTTTATTTTCTCATTCCAAAGGAGGCACTTCTTTCATTTTGCTTTGTCCCGTCGGTAAATCTTGTTGTAAGGCTCAGTCAGAATGTGCTCAAACAAATAAACATGTTCCCAAATGTTTTGCCATTTTTGACTTTTTCATCACTTTTTGTAGAGACATAATGCACTTCATACATTTGACAGATCAGTCCCATTGTAAATCAAAGCAGTCTCATTCTACCTAGTATTTTTGCTACATATCGCATAAGAATAATAAAACATACTTAAACTTAAACTAATAAGGCAGGAGTGAATGAGGAGGCTGTTTATTGTTGATGGGATCTGTGGTCCCTTGTGGCGTTCTGCACTTTTCCCCCACAAAGCGTGAAACAGTCTTGCTGCTGAAATTGGTTTTAGTCCAGTTAATCAGCTCTCCATCTTGTTCTCCGAAACCCCGAAGTCTAATTGCTGTTACCGAGCGCAGAATAGAAAAGCATTTGACAAGCGTGTTCTGGCCCGGGCCCCAGACGGCGGCCCCCAGACCACTCCTGTGCAGCTGGGCCCGGGCCAAACTACCTCAGACCCTACGCGGAGATCCACACGGGGGTCTGAAGGGTTTAAAGGAGACATAACCAGATTCTTTTCTCTACGATATGATAATCTCCGTCCCCTGTGGTTCTTTATTAAACATATGGTTCAAATGTAATGTTTAAATAATTGACAAAGTTAGAAAGACCTGGGCGCTAGAGGACTGAGGAGAGAGCAATGGCGGTACATGTGTGTGAGAATATGGACAACTCAAACAGGCATGAATCGCACTAAAAACTACTTTGTGTGTGAAAAAAAGCAGTCATAAAATCACAGCAGTCGTCTCGAAAGGATGTTTCAGAATTGTCGATTCACCAGTAGCAGTTTAGAAAATCAAACAATATGAACACAAGGAAATACAATAAGAAAACTCATAAGGATTGATTATTTATGATTGACCAAGGCTCCATATCATTCGTGGTCTCTTGCTAATACAAGGCAGACCTGGGCAAAGTGCGGCACGGGGGCCATATCCGGAGCGATTCATATTTCTATGCGGCCCCAGACTCTTCCCAGTCGTGAACCTCCAACCAGTCTGTTGCTTATTTAAATGAATCAGGAGTCAATACTCAATGAAGGCTTTAAATCTGCAACCATGGCCTGTTATACATTTACCATGTTCCAATTAATGCACCCAAAATGTTTTAATTTGCTAACAAAGGTCCAAAAACCAAGAATACACTGGATTTCTTAATGTCCAGTGTAATGTCCCTGGTAAATGAAAAGTAGAGCTACTGTATATCCCAATGTGGCCCTCCATGAAAATAATCCCCCTCCCTCGGGTCTATGGTCCAGAAACGGTCCTGTGCACGAGTCGACCACAAAACTGTTGAATTCATATTTTTTAACCTAATATAAAGGCACTTCTCTGTCGCTTTATCGCACTAAGTCAAATAGAGCCGCCTATTTCTGACGAGAGGCCCCTGTGACGTTGTTTGAAAAGTTCTTTGGTGGTTTCTCATCCTACCTGTTTACCCCAAAAGCCCTCGGGGACCCCCCCATCCGTAAACCATGAAGTCAGCCCGATGAGAACCCCTGTCCAAACCTCTGGCCTGTGTTAGCATGCTAGCCTCATCAGCAGCTAATTGAGGTGAAGACTTGTTTGGAAGACTTTTCAGCTGCCAATACACACTCGAGCAAGGTCTGTGTGCGAGTCGTGTGGTCGTAGCGTCACAAAGCGGATATTCATACACAAAAAAAGTAAAACACTGGCTTTGTTGCTTAAAGGGACGAAAAATTGGATCATTCAGTTTTTCTTAACTCAAAATATTGGCTTAAACAATGACCACACTCATCGTTGGTGATGTGTTGGACGCCATATATGTGTTTGTCTATTTTCACATTTTTGAGCCGCTCTGGAGAGATCTCAACTGTGCTGTTCATGCAAGACAGTCCAGGAATTGACCGAAACTAGAGACTTTTTGCCAAGAAGAATGGACAAGAATTTACCATCCGAGAGGAGACAGAAAGGAAGGGTTTTTGTGTTTTTCTTTTCCAATGCGGGAGGGTCTACGGACAGTGGGAATGATCCATGACACTCTACATTCAACGACGTTTATGGAATCAGTTTGATTTTTCTGATCCGTGTTGGCGAATCGACATCTTTGTAAAGTCCTCCGAGATTACTGTTGTGATTTAGGACTATACAAAAATAAATTGAATTGCCCTTTTAAACAAACCAGAAATCAGACGGGACGCCCAATATAGCAGATACTGGATTAGGAAGAATGGTCTGGCCTTACGCTTGACTTAGTATCAAAAGTATTCTCCAGGCATTACATTTTTGGGCATGATCGGCACTGACCATAGAATGATAGAACCGGGAAGCACGGAGGAACGAGAATTTCTTATGGACGGCTGTTTCGCTGAGTAAGCAGTAACCGGCAACGAAGACACAGGAAGCTTCAGGTTAGCCTCCGCTGCTTGTTTACCTCTGCTGTCTGTGCTAACGAGAGACCTGTGGCTTTTCTCAAGAAATTGAGGGCCAGTGGTCCGCTGTGATTGGTCACAATCTGGTCCCGAAACAAAGTCTCTTCCTTGTTGCACAAAAACTCGATCTAAATTAAAATGACACGCCAGCATAAACCAGCGCTACTTATTCTTCAAAAGGATGTATATCCCAATGCACTGAAGGATATGGATTGAATGTAACTAATGAATACAAAAATAAAGTCAGGTAATGCAGCTTTAAGTAGTTCACCCTGGATCAGAGCGTGTCGGGCTTAAATCAAGGACCCATCGCAGTCCGATTTTCCTGTGAACCATCTTGCTTCATCCCGTTTTTCACTGCTATGTTCTGGGTACGATTCAGTGTATAAGCTGAGTATAGTTGGACAAATGCCTTAAGCGCAGCACTAAAGTAAACTAAAGCGTGTTAGCCCTAAGAAAACATTACTACTGCTTCTACAACAGTGGAGTCTGAAGCCACAGCTGCTCTTCATTCACAGCCATGTGTTCCAATCTAAACAAGGCCTAAGTGTTCCTCCGCAACTATTCCATCTCCACCGGGTTTTGTTTGATATCAAGTTAGTATTGTTCCGTCAGGTCCAACAGCGACCCCTCCCCTTTGAGGTGTAACCCAGACTGACCATTAGAGAGACGGTGGGCCCAGCTGTGAGGCCGAACCTATCCCGGGGTCGTGTGAGAGGGTCCCCATAGGCTTCTCCATCTCAACTCTGTCCATCCCAAAGTCACAGGAACTGTCGGATACTGTTACAACACTTGGATTAGCACCAGGAGTATTCCCAGTGTGGAGGGAGAAAACAAAGTCCTTATGCGGATTCACACAAACTCTTCGGAAATCAGGGCAATGAAACAGAAACGCACACTTCTGAGTCTTAAGCCGGGAGTCCACTACGGGATGTTTGTCTGTGATTAAAGGTCCGTCGCACTGGTCTTCTACCTCTGCAGCTTACATCACTCACCCCAAAGACTCCTCTGGTGCAAAAAGTCACTTCACACATTTCTAGTTTATAGATCTAGCACTTTTTAGCACTTCATTGCTTTGTACTTGGCTTGTTTTTAAATCTTCTTTCAATTGTTTTCCTATATTGTTTTCTGTATTTTGTGCCAAAGCCCTCATTGTGCACAATAGACAACAAACAGACATAAATTCCAAGAGTAGATTTTAACGGCAAATTGCAAAACGGACTAAACAGACTTTGTTAGCCTGACCTCAGTTTGACGATGTTATTTGTACTTATTGAATGACTAATCCTTGTCTAACCAGGGAGTTCGCAATTTAGACCATTTCTGCAATTTAGACCATTTCTGCTTGCAAGTTTTGCCCCTGGCTCACATTAAAAACGTACTCTTGATCCAGAAAGCCGATTAAAGACTGTATTGTTGTCTTACTAATGTTATTTATCCACATCTTACTGCGGGAATAATAATGTGCAGCGAACACGAGGCTTTAACCTTTTCTTTAGTGCGTCAGCCCCGACAGTTTAGTGAACACATAATTTTTTTAAAGCAGATAGACTTAATTGATTGTCTGTGAAATCCAGGTGTCCATCCAAACAACATCATTCTAAAAGTTACTAACAATCGTAACGCAACAGCACTTAAGGTTGTCTCAAACAGCATCACAGAATTGTTTTGACTTTATTTGCTGATGGCCTATCGACATTAGAGAAACTGTTAATTAGGAGTTAAAAGATTAAGTCATTGGGTAACACTTTATAATACACCTTATTTAGGCTTAATATATGTTGAAATAACACTTAATTAATCCTGAACAATTAATTGATTAAGTGTGCCCAACATTTAATAACTACTTAACCTTTACCCTGTCTGCCCTCAGTCACGTGAAAAGAGCTTAGACGGCGTTAGCATTTAGCTTTAGCCTTTAGCCTCTCCTCGATGGACCCAAACAGGAGTGAAGTTGGACGTCACGTTTCCCTTTTTGAATACGGTGACATGAGCCTTTACAAGGAATTATGTTTTAAGGCGTAATATCTTATGAGCACTCTGATGTCATCGCAGTAAAGTCAAAGTGCTCCTAAGATATTACTACGCCTCACAAGTAGTTAAGTTGTTATTAAGATTGATAGATAGCTTTATTACAGACTCGTAGTCCAGAACCAAAAATAGACAAGACACAAGACACTAGAAACAGACAACATATAACAATAAAAGTCACCAAATCTCTTTAGAGGAGGCCAGTGTTTCCACAGTGCAGCGGTAAAACCAACATCTCTGTAAGCTCTGCTCGTCAATAAAAAATAATCATATTTGCACTAATAATCGCGACACATAAACTTGTAGATTAGGTTCCTTCAGTTTGCCTGCAGTGTGTTCACTTGAAAGGACACAAAAAGTTGTGTTTAAGTGTTGGTCACACTTGTTAATTGTTAATGATTAATTGTTAGTTAAACATTTATTAAGCCTAAATAAGGTGTAGTTATTATAAAGTGTTACCAGTCATTGCTCTACAGGATAGTCCCGGATCATCCCCTTACCTTTGACCCTGTTGTATCTGCACAGAAAATGTCAAAACCCCAGTGAAAGAAAAGAGAAAACTTGGGTTCCCACAACGAGAGATGTCCACCCTCATGAACGGGCCGTAGATGCAGCTGTTCAAATCTCTCACATACTATTTTCACACCTCATTACTCACATCCGAAGCCCGAAAAAGTGTTCTTACTACCCTTGTGATTGTAATTACACCAAAGTAAGTAGACCCAGTAATGTTCTGGGCCTGGCGTGCGAGTGTTGAGCAAGTTCTAGTTCATTCTTTCAAGCAAATGTCTTAAAAACTCAATGGTGCTGCGTACTTTTTTAACACCTTTTTCTTTGTGGTTCTTTCCGCAGTCTTGGACACACAACATATCCAAGGAGAAAGAGTTCCTCCGCAAACTGGTGAAGGCCAACGTTATCACAGACATGACCCGGGGCATCTGACGGGAATGGAAAAAAACAGAAAAACCTTTGCCGAAACGGACAACGAGAGCTGCCGGGAGATTCATATCGTTGGAGATTACGACAAAAAAACTGGTGCCTTCTCAACCAAAGACTATGGCAGGGAGACTTGTTGCTGTTGGATGAGGTGTCCATGGCTTCCCTTCCCCTTGTGAAAGAAAAACACTATATTTTGGGGTTGGGCGGTGGATACAACGCAGAACGGACGACTTGACAGGGCGTGGCCGGAGCTTTTCGCAGTGCCAAACCGTACCTCGGAAACGAAAGAGGGGGTCGGCCCTCTCTTTTGGCTGCCTGAATGTATTCCTCGAGTGTAGATATCAAAGATTTTTACTGTGCTTTTGAGACGAGCTGCAGCAAAATCAGCCCTCAATCCCCGACACATTGGTCACAAACACCGGATACTATAGCGTATGCATCCGGCGAAACCTAAATGTATTCACAGCAAATCGGGAGTTATGCTCGAAGCCAAAATTCGCACTTTTCTTGCTTTGATATGAAATAGTCTTTGAACATAACCGTTATCTTGTTGTGCATTTTGAGGCATTAAAGGTTCCATAGTACGCTTTTCTCTTTCACGGTCCATCCTGTGCACATGTGTGATAATAATTTGAGTGATACAACACTTACACTTGCAAAAGATGACAGAAGTAAAGACAAAAAAATGCTCAAATTTGGCTAAATGTATCTAAATATGAGCACATTTTGACTTCCTTAAAACGAGATTTGCCAGTGGAACAAGAAAAATGGTCTTTTTTTAAAAAGATACAAGATATTTTTCTCTTGGAATGAGAAAATAAAGCAATAGTTCTTGAATCAAGTCAAAATTGCTTGTCTCATTGGCAAATCTTGTCAGAATTGTCAGAATGAACTTAAGTCAAGTGAAAAAAAACTCGATTCTAGCAATTATCATCTCATATTTGATCATTTTTTGCAGTGAGAGAAGTCTGCTCCTCTGTCTGGGAGCCTGACTTTCTCAATCACCTCCTGGATTTTAGTATTATTATTGTCATTATTTTTGACAACAAACAGCATATTTACTGTGTATTCTTTTCCCTGTTTTGCTGACAGTATTTAAAAAAACATATTCGTCACAGATGTGAACCCGGGCTTTTTGCTCTCTAACAAAAGATTGACAGAATCAATGAAACATATAATAAATGAATCTTTATTGAAACGCCTTAAATGTTATATTCTGTGACCCCAAACGTCAAAATCAGTGCATTTATCCAAAAACGATGGTCCTGTGGCGCTGCGGGCACGGCATGTTTATATGTGTAGCACAGATTATACATACGGCAACTTCGAATGCTTAACAAAACAAAGAAAACACTACAATTCTTACACAGATACAGCTTAAATAATCAATACTTTTAATAGATTTCCAATGGATTCAAATCAATGTGTTCAAAATATCAAGGAAAAGCCGGTGTGGAGTCATGAAAAGACTTTGAATCAATTGCCAACTGATTATGTTATGCATTATCGACCATAAAGTTTGGACAAGCGACGAGAGCAATGCGGAAAAAGGCCCTAACAAAGAAGCGCCGTAAATGTAGCCGACCGTGTATCCGAGTACATATATCCACTGCCACATATACATACATATCTATCTCAAGTCGGTGTAAATGTTTGTTCCGGGCCTTAACATCAGACACCATTGCTCCATTCACTTTCCCAAACTGAAATTTAGCAATATTTTTTAAAACGCTAAATCATGTCTCTCTGTATTGTCGTAAAGTGCGCATTTTGGCTCGCCCGATTTCAAACGAGCTCGATCAACATCACACTAACAGTATTTAAGAAAAACGCAAAAGTATATATCGTATTTATGACATTTGGGTATTTTTAAATTATTAGTTTTTTTTTTTGCTCAGCCGTCTTCCCTTCAATCGTGGTACAGTCTTTCCAATCCTCTTTTGCTGCAGGCCTTTTCTCCGACCACAACACAAACTTGGATTGTAGAATATATAAAGAAGAATATTTTGTGTTCTTAGTTTGATTTTAATTATTTATTTTGCTACAGAGTCCATGAGTTTCGGTCTCGGGCAGACCACGACATGCCGCTGTGTTGGATTTTTGTGCTTCCTATTGAATGCATGGTCTTCTGTTGTTTTGAAATGTTGATGCGATTGGGTTTAAAGGTGCACGGTGTACGCTTTCTCTGCTTTGGAATCTCCCACGATGTTCAATTACGTTGATATCTTTAGATAATTCCATTTGCTCACGATTATGATGTAATACACTGCACTTCCTGGTCCAGGCGAACGCTAATTCTAAAAAAAAAAAAAAAAAAAGTTATTCTGCTCAATTCTTGCTTTTATAATGTAACTATTACCTGAACACTTCTGTCTCGCTAGTTTTAAGTTGTTGGCATTAGCTTAGCATAGTTAACTAGTGAGCATAGTAAACGGTAAACAAATCCGCAGTTAGCATAGCGTTAAAATTAGCTTCTTTCAATCTAAGCCAATTAATTACTTTTAGTCTCATCTGGAGTTAAATTTTCTCATTAATTTGGAGTCCAAAAAAGCAAAAAGTTACATAAACATAAATATACAATTACTTATTATGTCTCACACAACAGCACTAAAAACTCCATGTGCAGCTAGCTTACCGCACGTCAAAGCTAATGCTATACAAAGAGAACCACTTAGCTACACGTGTTATTAGTCATGCCAACCTCATTCTTTGTATATGTAGATCATATATTGTGTGCTATAGAGAACGAATCTACAAATTAGCTTTAGCATTAGCATCACAAAAACATAAACATACCTACATAACAAGTATTTCATTGGGAACATTTGTTTTGTCATTTACACCTGTCCATTTTGCCTCTGCCTCAGCGACAGTGCTAAAAGTGATGCTAATGTTGATGCTAGCAGCGAGCTAACCTAGCGCAGAACTAGAATCAGGTTAAACTAAAGACTATGGCGACAATGTGGGCAGAGAAAGTTACACGGTGCACCTTTAAGTGGTAATCGTTGTTATAAAGTATGTTTTTGACACACTTTTGAATTGTTAAAGGATTTGTTTTGATGTTTGAGGTGAAAGGTCCTGTTTCACACTGTGCCATGTCACTTTTCACAAACTCTGTTCCACGCGGAAAAGAAGGAAGAATAATTTTTTTGTTTTTGTCGATCCAACAGCAATGTGCCACGTTTCCATCTGCGCGGGAAAAATGAATGTTTGCTAAATCACAGAGCGATAATTGAATGTAAACTCACGTCCCCATTGGTTTAGCCGTCAATCAAATTAACAACTCGACTCTAAATATGTAATGTTTTCTTATTATGTTAAATTATTGGATACAGTAGCATTTTTTCTCGTTTCAGGAGAATAATTCCTCATTTTGAACGCAGGTTACTGACATTGGCCAATCATGTGGAATCTCCTCAAGTCATGATTTCTGTTTACATCATGCGTTTGTTTTAGATTATTTTTCTAGATTTATCTAGAGCTACGGTGGTCCCTCACATTAGTGTTTGCAACTCTTTGGTTTCTCTCTCTGTGGTCTCTGGTCTCTCTCTGGTCTTTCTTTCTGGTCTCTGGTCTCTCTCTGGTCCCTCTCTTTGGTCTCTGGTCTCTCTCTCTCTGGTCTCTCTCTCTGGTCTCTCTCTGGTCCCTCTCTTTGGTCTCTGGTCTCTCTCTCTCTGGTCCCTCTCTTTGGTCTCTGGTCTCTCTGTGGTCTCTCTCTCTCTGGTCCCTCTCTTTGGTCTCTGGTCTCTCTCTGGTCCCTCTCTTTGGTCTCTCTCTGGTCTCTCTCTGGTCTCTCTCTCTGGTCTCTTTCTCTGGTCTCTTTCTCTGGTCTCTCTCTGGTCTCTCGCTCTGGTCTCTTTGTGGACTCTCTCTGGTCTCTCTCTGGTCTCTTTGTGGACTATCTCTGGTCTCTCTCTGGTCTCTCTCTCTGGTCTCTCTCTGGTCTCTTTGTGGACTCTCTCTGGTCTCTCTCTGGTCTCTTTGTGGACTCTCTCTGGTCTCTCTCTGGTCTCTCTCTCTCTGGTCTCTCTCTGGTCTCTTTGTGGACTCTCTCTGGTCTCTCTCTGGTCTCTCTCTCTGGTCTCTCTCTGGTCTCTCTCTCTGGTCTCTTTGTGGACTCTCTCTGGTCTCTCTCTGGTCTCTTTGTGGA
Organism: Knipowitschia caucasica; assembly: GCA_964034765.1. Lineage (NCBI taxonomy): Eukaryota > Metazoa > Chordata > Actinopteri > Gobiiformes > Gobiidae > Knipowitschia > Knipowitschia caucasica. The sequence continues at coordinate 4,603,593 of OZ035836.1, forward strand.
CTCTCTCTGGTCTCTCTCTCTCTGGTCTCTCTCTGGTCTCTCTCTCTGGTCTCTCTCTCTGGTCCCTCTCTTTGGTCTCTGGTCTCTCTCTCTGGTCTCTCTCTCAGGTATCACTCTAGTCTCTCTCCGGTCCTCACTTCATCAGTCGTTGGAGTTACTATTTTCATACATTTATAATCAATAAAAGTAATTTTTAGAACACATATCGAGGGACTACTGTAAACTGTCAGAACCATTACCCACAGAATTATCCAACTTTTCATACTTTTTTTTCATTTATTTGAAAAAACCTAAATCTCGCTAATCAAAATATTCTTGTAATATTTATATACCATTCTCCGACCACTCGCAGCTTACGGAGCGATAGGAAACTCTCTGTCTGGAAAAGTTCGCTGCTTCCACCTGGTTCTCATCCACGCTTAAATGGACGGGACTCCGAGATTGACTCTTTATGGTTCTCGTCCATCACTAAAACATGGTGCAGATTGTGTACAGGGCCTTCCGGAAGCTTCTCTGATATTTGCCGTGCTTTGAGGTGGCGACTTCCGCACTTTATCAAATAGCCATTTTCTGTTCCGACATGTCTGTGTTTATACCCTTTGTTTTCTTTGTTTTCTTTGGGAAATTCATCTCTCGCTTTTTTTTGGGTCTGAATTTAGTTTAGCCCTCACTAGGTTACAGCTAATTAAGCGATAATTAGTGTTTTATTCATGGTTAATTAGCTATTAATTGGTATTTATTAAGCAGTTATTAGTCATTTTTCATCATGGCCTTAATCAATATCTGACACTTTCCCCTGTGGGTTAGAGTCCGGGTTATGGTTACGGTTACACCAATTAGCGCCTAATTAGCTGAGGGCTAATCTAAAATATTACCAAAACATTGCGTGAATGTAATTGTGAAAAAAAAGTGTTAGTAAACTGCATTTTGTTTTTCTGTTGTATCATTTTGGAAGGATCGGTGCTGCCTTCACTAAAGCCTGGGAATGTTTTGCGTGACATTGCATTGGATTTACATTATAGGAACCGATTACCTCATTCACAAACATATTATAAAGCTTGGGTACCTGACTTTATTCCCAACAGAGAGTCACAAACTCGGAAATTGGCTTTGGCTGGAGACGCAAGGAAGTTTTAAGAGTAGAAATGGGTAAGACATGCAAAAAAAAAATCTTCATATCTATGTAAACGCGGTTGAAAGTTGGGTACCCCAGCTTTAAATGATAAAATGTTAAAGGGAACATAACATGCAGCATACCGGGTTAGTTTTCAGTTGTCGAGAAAATACTGAGCTTCTGAAAATGTTTAATTCTAAAGACGTTTCAAGTTCAACAAGCAAAGAAAGCTTGAAAATGTGTACCTAACTCGCTCAGTCCACGCCCAAAATACGATCATTGGTGGGAAGACAGACCAGCGTCGCTCCTGATTGGATCTTTGGTTGCTAGGGCGTTGCTAGCCCCAAGATTGGCCCCAGATTCCCGCCCATGGAGCCTTCTTGAGTTTGCTCTAATCAGCTTCTTTCACAATAAGACAAACACTACGGTCTATGCTTCCAACAATCATTTAGTTTCCTACCCGTCGTTATGCCTCAGGGCGCAAAGCCTTATGGGTAATGTGACCAGGTAGTGCAAGTCGGGAATATGCAAATTTTCTTTCTGACACATTTTTGTTCAATATTGACATGAAAAACGCATATTACATGGGTGTCATACATTATCACTATATACCCGACAGAACCATGTTATGTCTTCTTTAAAACTGTTGGAATTTAGTGTTTTTTGTGCAGTGACGCCATGTTATCACGTTACACATATCGCTGCCTGAAGATGGCGCTATGGCTGAAAATAAATTCCAGTTTAAACGGCTAAATGCATATCTGATATCACACCAGTGCATCTCAATTGTCCATCTCGTTTTTTGTACTGTCAAAGTTTCAAAAAGATATTTTTACGGTATTTTGTTTTGCGTAATTCTGAACAGGAAGTTGGTGATCTCGTCCTTTTGGATCAATTCAACAGACCAGACTGAACAAATTGTAAGATATCCACCCAAAAGAAAGCGTCTACTTATAATAGTTTTGATTCTATTATTATTTATAGCTGATAAATCACATATCACATATCACTGCTATTATCATATATATTGTGTTTTTTTTTCTTTTTCTCTCACTAGCTTCACTTCTGTGCTCTCTGCTCACCATAGACTTTTTATCAAATGCAATGTTAGCACAGGTACCACGACTTTTAGTGCGGCAAATTTCACGGAACTCAATCGCCGGTTTCTGAATTTCGACCCTTTTTTTTTCTTCTTTCCCCAATTTTGTGATGAAATGTGATTTAGAGACTGGAAGAGATTGTTTATGTGAATATACAGTATGGAGCGTGTGACGTTCCGTTTGACGAATGCTGGAGGTTGGTGTGGATGCTGTGGAAAATCATGTGGTCTATAATAACCTTTAATTAAAGCATTATCAATCCAATTCTGCAACTCAATAAACACATTTGTATTGGATTCTCTGCTGTTGTGTGAGTCTATTGCATGGATCTATGATAATAACTGGATAGAGTATTACTAGCTTACAGCTGTCCCACCCATGGCCACAGGGGGCGCTGTGGTACTGCAGACTGAATTCGGGCGTTCTGCTCTCCCAAAATTCCATCCGATGGGCGGGGGAGCGACTGAATTTTGCGTTGCATTATGGGTAACACTTGCCTTCGCAACTTCCGGTTCTCTCTGCCCGGCGCATTTTCTCTAAATGGTTGAGCGTTTTCGTCATTTTCTGTATGCAAATACATTCCCGTCTCTAACTAGTGGCATATCGCGCAAATCATCCGTCCAATTCACATTCTTCCCTCTTAGCTGAACTTCATTCTCATTGTTACCATCTGTCACTCGCACACACAGCCGTTTTCGTTCACTCTGCTCGCTGTCATCTTCTTCTAAATCTTCATAAACACCATCCGCTCGTTGAACTAGCAACAACAATTCCTCCTTTCGTTTTCCCACACTGCAAATACCCTTTCGCTTCAACCTTTCACGCAATTCAGGCACTGTCAATCGTTTGTTGTTTTCGTGAGCCATATTCGCCATTGTATGAAATCAACCGGAAGTGAACTGGGCAACAAACGGTGTCATTTTTTGATCACAGCGCCGCTCAGTGGATGAAATTTTGGGAGAGCAGAACGCCCGAATTCACGTGGACTACACAGAAATGTTGTCCATAGGAACTCAATGTAAATTAAAACAGCACGACCTCAGCTGACAGAGAACCTGACAGAGAACCTACAGCTTTCATAAAGGTCGGACTTTGTGGGGATTTTAGTGTCCCTTGTCGTCCTGAACTTTTTTTCTTCTTAAATCCTTCGTTCTCATCTTGGATCACCGGGGCTTGGTCGATTGGCAAAGTTACATTTTGAAGTAAATCTTCATTTATATGGCAACTGTTACCCTGGCGATCATCACTATGGCAACTTACAATGATATTTCATGATGACTATGGTTAACAGTGGCCATGTTATTTTAATGAATTTCAATGTAAACAGTTGCCGTGGTGATGGTTGACATGGTAACAGTTGTCATGGTAACAGTTGCCATGGTAAGGTCACTGTGGCAACTGTAATCATGGCAACCATCACTATGGAACAATCACCATGTTAACTGCTAACAGTGTTAACCAATGGTTAGCATGGAGTTGGCATGGAAACTGTTTTCATGGTAACCGTCACTATGGCAACTGTCACTATTAAATAATCACCATGTTAACTACCCTGACAACTGTTATCACCAACAGTAGAATGACAACGGTAAACCTGGATGCCAATTGTCATGGTAACAGTTACTATGGAAACTATTACCATGGTAACCATCACTATAGGCGTATGTTTGTCACTAGATTTGTTTTATAGCAAGTATTAAGAATGATGATTATTTAATGTTTGTTTTGCACTTTTTGTTGCTGATTCAACCACATCAGAAACGGGTTGGAGGATGTGTGTTCAGGGTGATGAGCTGTGTTGCTTTTACGCCAAACATATCGTTTTGCATTGTGGCCAAAAAGTTCGATTTTGGTTCCATCTGACCAGAGCACCTTCTTCCACATGTTTGGTGTGTCTCCCAGGTGGCTTGTGGCAAACTTTAAATGAGACTTTTTATGGATATCTTTGAGAAATGGCTTTCTTCTTGCCACTCTTCCATAAAGGCCAGATTTGTGCAGTGTACGACTGATTGTTGTCCTATGGACAGACTCTCCCACCTCAGCTGTAGTTATCTGCAGTTCATCCAGAGTGATCATGGGCCTCTTGGCTGCATCTCTGATCAGTCTTCTCCTTGTTTGAGATGAAAGTTTGGAGGGACGGCCGGGTCTTGGTAGATTTGCAGTGGTCTGATACTCCTTCCATTTCAATATAATTGCTTGCACAGCGCTCCTTGAGATGTTTAAAGCTTGGGAAATCTTTTTGTATCCAAATCCGGCTTTAAACTTCTCCACAACAGTATCTCGGACCTGCCTTGTGTGTTCCTTTGTCTTCATGGTTCTCTCTGCGCTTTAAACAGAACCCTGAGACTATCAAAGAGCAGGTGCATTTATACGGAGACTTGATTACACACAGGTGCATTCTATTTATCATCATCAGTCATTTAGGACAACATTGGATCATTCAAAGATCCTCACTGAACTTCTGGACTGAGTTTGCTGCACTGAAAGTAAAGGGGCCGAATAATATTGCACGCCCCACTTTTCAGTTTTTTATTTGTTAAAGTTTAAATTATCCAATAAATTCCGTTCCACTTCACGATTGTGTCCCACTTGTTGATTCATGACAAAAAATTAAAATTGTATATCTTTATGTTTGAAGACTGAAATGTGGCAAAATGTTGAAAGGTTCAAGGGGGGCGAATACTTTCGCAAGGCACTGTATATCCCTATCTATCTACAGTATTTATCTCTCTATATCTAAGTGTAAATTATACTTCTATGCCCCTGGACCAGAGACACACTCACTGTTTCAAACTGATACTAAACTTTCCAGCTCCTCTTCCTGAACCCTGGTGTCTCCTGCGGGACACGCCCACGCCTCACAAACCTGTCCCCGGGCCATCCGTCTCCGCTTACGGTCAACAAATTGCTTTAAAAAGGAACCCAATCCTCAAAGGAGCGTGACATTGTTCACCGCGGAGCAGTGACCCCGCGGCGCACATACTCCCGCTCCAACTCTGCTCAACTGGAGATCCTCAAACTATCTTCAGACGCAGCGGAATTGGACCAAGATGGCGGCGTGTGCGATGATGGAACCAGCTCGAGATGTCGGGGGTTTATTGGGGACAAACGGTAAAGACGGGAACTGTGTGTGCGGAATTTTTTTTTTTTTTTTTTTTTTTACAAAGGCACTGACCTTTCATTGTTTAAACCTCCTGAAGCAGGTGTGTGTGGATTGGTTTGACATTAAAACAACTTATAACCATTAAGTAGAGAGTCCCCTTAAAATCGTTTTTATTTTACTTTTGTCGATAAAACTAGTCAAAACTTGAAAAAAAGTGAATATCAGTGACTTTCCGACGCAACTCGCCCATGCACACCTCCCTGATTGGTCGAAATCCATTCAAATGATTTATTCCCTGCATGCATCATTGGTTTTAGTAAGTCATATTTAATTATATAGCGCCTTTCACAGACCAGTAACAAAGCACTTTACAATTGTTGTGGGCATTTGTCTCTCGCTCCACACAGAGATGGGAGCGGGGTGGCCAGACCTGTTGAGCATGTTTATAGTAACAGGGGAAACCGGAGCACCTGGAGAAAACCTGCACAGACACGAGGAGAACATGCAAACTCCACACAGAAAGGCCCAGAGGTGGAATTGACTTAACCATTCTCCTCCAGCAAATCTTACGGCTCACAGACAGACCTTTAATGTCTGTGGAAATGAATTTTGTACAAGACACAGAAGAGGAAAATTACAACAATGCAACACACAATAACACACAACAACACACAAAATTACACAACAACACACAACTATACAGGGACATGGACAACATTACAGGCTGTTAAAAGCACATTCAAAATCTTAGTTATTCAGTAAAAGTAAAAGTTTGGATTCTTCAACTGCACTTCTCGTGTTGTATGCGTTGTGTGTGTGTTGTGTGTGTGTGTTGTGCCTCAGACATGTGTTGGTGATTGGGATGTTTGATACTGTATAAACGTGGAAGAATGCGCCGCGCTTTGATGGCGGCTCTATTATACGAACAAATGATCGCTCGCTAATGTCTGTACGAACACATTTCTCACGTCTGTCCCGGGGCCTGGGGAACTGAGATTGATCCGAAGATGAGTTTTTTGGGGAGTTTTTTGGCCTCAAGAAGCAGAAAAAAAACGGTGAGACAAAGAGAAAGTGACCTGTGCAGATGGTAACAGGAGAAATATGCTCCAGGTTCCAACGCCTGGAGCAGCTTTTCCATCCACGGACCACCACCAAAAAAGTCTGTTCTGTCATATTCTATGTCTCCGTCGAGATTAAAGTGATAGTCTGTAACTCTAAATGAATTACAAATTTTAGGAAATGTGTTAAATTGACCTCCTGGCCTTAAATGTTGATATAAAATAAGTCATTTTATTAATTCTAATATTACAGGTAAGTCCCGCCTTCCCTGCTCTTAGCTATAGTTCAGAATCCACGGTGCCGTCGAGGTTAACCAATCGAGTCATGCCAAGGGCTGTCAATCATCAGCGCTGATGCTCGCAGCTGCTCATGCTCAGTTGTTTGTTTTCGCGGAGCCTCCAAATCAAGCCTCTATTAGGCTCTGGAACTACATGAAAACTGAACAAAGAATTCTGAACATCCGCGCTGAGGTACTTATTTATATACTGAACCTATATCCATAATCATGTATATACTGAACCTATATCCATAATCATTTATAAACTGAACCTATATCCATAATCATTTATATATGAACCTATATCCATAATCATTTATATATGAACCTATATCCATAATCATTTATATACTGAACCTATATCCATAATCATTTATATATGAACCTATATCCATAATCATTTATATATGAACATATATCCATAATCATTTTATATATGAACATATATCCATAATCATTTATAAACTGAACCTATATCCATAATCATTTATATACTGAACCTATATCCATAATCATTTATATATGAACATATATCCATAATCATTTATATATGAACATATATCCTTAATCATTTATATATGAACATATATCCATAATCATTTATAAACTGAACCTATATCCATAATCATTTATATATGAACCTATATCCATAATCATTTATATACTGAACCTATATCCATAATCATTTATATATGAACATATATCCATAATCATTTATATATGAACATATATCCATAATCATTTATATACTGAACCTATATCCATAATCATTTATATATGAACATATATCCATAATCATTTATATACTGAACCTATATCCATAATCATTTATATATGAACATATATCCATAATCATTTATATACTGAACCTATATCCATAATCAGATCCTCTGCAGGTGTGTCCTATAATGTGCAATTCATGATAATAGCACTTCCTGGTTTGCCGCGATCGCTTTTTTGTGTGCATAAAAACATTATTTTTTTCATTAAAACGTTCACAAATAATTCTGAAAACCTCCGTGCATGTGTATGGAGGACCAAAAATGACTAAAGTATAAATAAATAAATAAATAAATAAATACAGGAGTATATTAATAAATACATTCATTTTGGACAATAAAAACTAAATATTTACATTGATATGCTAAATATTACTCTGAAATCAAATAAATATACTTTTATATAGGTTATTTATCAAAATCTACATTTTTTCCTTTATTTATTTATCCATTTATTGCATATATTTATTTATGTATTTCTACATTTCTTCATTTATTTATTTATGTATTTCTGTGTCGCTGCATTTCTTCATTTATTTATTTATGTATTTCTACATTTCTTCATTTATTTATTTATGTATTTGTGTGTTGCCGTATGCTAATTAGGTGGGCGGTGCTGAACTCAATCTAGAACAGGATTGGTTAGGATTGCGTGAACTCTGGTCTCGATCATTTACTGCCTCACATTACGGTACTCTGTTAGCTAGCTAGAGATCCTCTGTGCACTTTTGTGTGGTATGATGGCAGTTTCGAATGTAAGTTTTTTAGGAGCCATTGCTCATCAATTAAGAGCATTAGCAAATTATGTTAATGATGTTGAGCATAATGCACCTGAGGACTATCTACTCTTTTGGCTGGAAAGACTATTAAATGTTTTAGTTCATCACAGTGCTGACCCAGAGGTAGACTTTGATGCAACTGTGCTGGACGCTCTTCAACAAGCAGCAGCTTCACATCCTCTCACAAACCGAGAAGGCTAAAGCCAAGCGTACATCGGACTGGCAACTGATTATATCCGTCGCATATGAGTTGCTGCCCCGCACACATCGACAATCTGACGAAAACGGGCAACTCCCAGTATCAGACCGGTCTCGGGAATAACAGCGCGTACATCGACAGCAACTGGCCTCAACTACAGTGTGTTTCTGACATAAACTGTTGCGGGCTCGCAATACACGCAATACACACACGTTGTTGGAGCGGCGCATGGAGCGCGCACATCGGGTCATATCTCCGAAACTGAGGACAACTAGTTGCCGAAAAGTAGAACACGGGCAACTGACTGGAACTGGAGACCGACTGTTCATCTCCAGTTGTAAGAGCGCGCACATCGACCTATTTCAACTGATCATCTCCCACCATCTCCTCTCAGTTGCCAAAAGCCGCCTTGCAACTAGTTGTCCCCAGTTTCTCTGTCGATGTACGCTAGGCTTAACTTTGCTTCTGTCTGGTTGCCCTGGCTGACCTACTGCCCACCAATCCTGTTCTAGATTGAGTTCAGCACCGCCCGCCTAATTAGCATACGGCAACACAGAAATACATAAATAAATAAATGAAGAAATGTAGAAATACATAAATAAATAAATGAAGAAATGTAGAAATACATAAATAAATAAATGAAGAAATGTAGAAATACATAAATAAATAAATGAAGAATTGGACACCATGGACAGCACTAACACGAAAACAGTGACGTCGCCCGGCATGGCGCAGCCGGGGCCCCACCCTGGAGCCAGGCCTGGGGTCGGGGCCCGTATGCGAGCGCCTGGTGGCCGGGCCTTAGCCCACGGGGCCCGGCCGGGCTCAGCCCGAAGGGATGACGTGGGCAGTCCCTCCTGTGGGCCCACCACCTGCAGGGGGTCCGTGGTGAAGCGGTGCAGAGAGGACTGGGCGGCAGTCGAAGGCGGAGACCTCGACGACCCAGTCCGCACACACAACAGCTGGCTCTTGGGACGTGGAACGTCACCTCACTGGGGGGGAAGGAGCCCGAGCTCGTGGGGGAGGTTGAGCGATACCGACTAGAGATAGTCGGCCTCACCTCCACACACAGCTTGGGCTCTGGAACCCAACTCCTTGAGAGGGGTTGGACGCTCCACTTTTCTGGAGTTTCCCGCGGGGAGAGGCGGCGAGCTGGGGTGGCCATTCTCATTGCCCCCCATCTCAGCCGCCACGTGTTGGAGTTCTCCCCGGTGAATGAGAGGGTCGCGTCCCTCCGCCTCCGGGTGGGGGACAAGTCTCTCATTGTTGTGACGGCCTACGGGCCTAACAGCAGTGTAGAGTACCCGGCCTTCTTGGAGTCCTTGGGAGGGGTACTGGACGGTGCACCGCCCGGGGACTCCGTTATTCTCCTGGGGGACTTCAACGCCCATGTGGGAAACGCCAGTGACACTTGGAGAGGGGTGATCGGGAAGAGCGGCCCCCCTGATCTGAACCCGAGCGGTGCTCAGTTGTTGGACTTCTGTGCCAGTCGCGGTTTGTCCATCACGAACACCATGTTCGAGCACAAGGGTGTCCACCAGTGCACGTGGCACCAGGACACCCTAGGCCGGAGGTCGATGATCGACTTTGTTGTCGTATCATCTGACCTTCGACCGCGTGTCTCGGACACTCGGGTAAAGAGAGGGGCGGATGCTTTGGTGGAGCAGGTGGAGCAAGTGGTCAGCCGAGAGTGAGTGAATGCGGCGTGGGCATGGCGCTTTAAATTGCATTGTCCTTCATTTTTGATTTTGCCTTATTGCTGTCAACCGATCATCACCTGGTCGTGGCAAATTGTGAGAATGCATCTCTAGAATGGCGGACCATTGTCAGTTTTTTACAAACTTGGGTGATTCCAAAGACAGAGAACACCTTTTCCGTGACGGGGATGACAGTACCAGCTGACGTTGACCTCACAGTTTTCAACAATAGGATCGCGAGTAGTAATCCTCAGTTATTGACGAGAAGATACTGTTCCTGTGGGAAGAGGTCCATAGAAAATCTGCGCGCACCGTTGTGCCATGGTGCTTCTGGTAAAGGTGACATTCTTAGTGGCTCGTTTTGTGTGATCGGTGTGTTTGATTGACATGCCAAGACAATTGTGAACTATGGCTTCCACTTTTCGATCAATGTTGGGAACCACACTTTGCGTTGTGCAGTGATTTTGTTTTCACAATGCCCTGATGTCCTTCATGGGCAAGCTGAATGGCTCTGTCTTGTGAAAGAGTAGGAAGTCGATTCTTGTGTCTCTGCGAAGGATGTCTGAATCTTGGGTTACTGTCAGTTCATACAGACATGTTTAATTTCGTGCAGTGTATCAGAATTGTGTGGACTTTCAGTTAGATGCCATGTGTTGTTTCTATGCAACAGATCACTTCCTGCAGAAGAGAATCTTTCAGAGTCTCGTTTTTATCTCTAGTAGTGTCAATGGCTTTGGTGTGGAGTGAAACGAGAAGAAGTTCACATATTCTTCAGCAACTTTACTTGCTCTTGTGCTTTCACTATTGTGTGACGGTAGCGGATGTCGGGGACTGATATCAGCAGGATTGTCCGCACCTTTTCTGTATTTACTCTGATAGTTTGTATGGTTGGAGTCTGAGTCCCCATCTTTCTATCCGGCTGGTGCGTTTTGATCTTGGTTATTCCTATGATCTCCAGTGCTTTGTGCATCAGTTACAAGTATGAATGGATGTCCATAAATGTAAAGGTGAAAGGGTCTCTCAGTCCATACAATGGCAAGAGCTTCTTTTTCTGTTTGAGAATATCGCGTCTCACATCACTGAGGCGAACGACTTGCGTCTTTGCAACAATTGCTTCATCCCCTTTCATCTTTTTGACTAAAGGATTTGCACCCCAGTCCCACAGGACTAGCGTCACTATCAGTTCAGTTTGGTCTGCGGGGTAGAATTATGACATGGTTGTGTCACTCGTGAGATTGTCTTTAAGCGCTTGGCAGTGCCACTTTTTGTTATGTCCCATGTCCATTGTGTGTTTGTCTTGTAAGCTTCCGGCGAGGCTTGAGATCGAGGAAAGTTCTTTGATGGGGAATCTTGGAACAGTAATTTGCATGCCAGAAGGACTTTTAATGTCTGAGGTGTTTTTTTTTCGGATCAGGAGCGTGCTGAATGGGCTGCGCCTTTTTGGGGGTGTGCCTGCTGACACGCACCGCAGGAAAAAAATGAAGCCCAATGGAATTCAAGTTTTGTTGTGTGTGAATTCGCATTTCTCGATTCAGTGTGAGCCCAGTCTCAGTAAGTCTTTTAATAGAAGCTCTGAGGTTGTTGTCGATGATCAGTTTGATTTGGGCCATAAACAATGATATCATCATCGAGATTTTTTTATCCTTTCAGTCCTTGGAGCGTTTGATATATTGCATTTGGAACACTTTCAGCTGCGAGGATATACCAAAACTTAGTCTCTTGATTATGTCTCAGTCCAAGATGGTGGTGACGTGGTTTATGTACGACTGTATGGATGAAGTTCTAGTTGGTGGTACCGGCTCTGAGATCGAGCTTGGAGAACACAGTTGAACCTTTCCAACTCGTGTATTACTTTCATCGAACGTGGGTGATGATATGGCGTTTACTTCATGGCTGTATACGCCTGCCTATATCCATACACAAAATCCTCTCCTTTGTTTGGATCTTTTGGTTTCGGAGGTGTTACTCATGGGTGTAACCATGGTGTTGGCCCAGTGACCTCCTCAATTAGTATCATCTCTGTAGCTTTTTTCTTGGAAGTTGTCCTCCACTTTTTGGCGTAGATGGAGGGAACAAGTCGATGTGGTTGGCACGTGGTTTTAAAATCTGTGTTAAATGTGAGCCTTTACCTGAAAATCTTTGAGTTTTCCAATGCCTTTTGAAACAGCTTTGGGTGGCTTTTCACCGAGTCATCGGCCACAGAGTGCTGTGTGTGGCCAGATACTGCGGTAATGATGTGAATCAGGCCTAATCCTTTTGAAGTTTCATAGCTCAAAAATGTTGAAGCAGTCACCATTTAATCAAAAACACGGTACATTTTATTTTCTTCTCATGTTTTTCCACACTAGGGCTCAGGGCTCCAGACTAACTTTTTTCATGACCGTCCCGACACCGTCCCGAAAACCATTTGGCATCGTCCCGAAATGGATGTGAACCGTCCCGTCCCGAATTTAATATCTAATATTTTCTAATACATTTTTTTAATTATACATTTATTATAAAAGTATTTTTATCATTGTTTTACACAATATAATGTGTAAATAAATGACTAATTTCACAATAATGCAATTTATTGGTAAAACATTCTTAAACAATAAATACAAATTGTGCAGGCAGACCCACTTAAATCAGAGGCCAAAACTACAGAAACAGATTCAATTCGCACAGACTCACATCATCAACTAAATAATGTAAAACACTTGTTAATGTTAAAGGAACTAGATGCAAGTCGGCCATTTTATACTCACGACTGCCACCTCAGGTCAAATCTTCTACATTAAGCTTGTGCATGACTTTCCACTCTGTATAGTCCCTTTAATGTAAAAACATTAACATTTCATACAAAAAAATAGAACTGCCCAACCGGCACAAAGACTGCGTATAACTAGTGGAAGAAGCTGATTAAAGCTACAAAAAAGCAAAACATTTCTTTCTACTTATGATCATCATCTGCAAATGTGGGCCTTCGTGCCCTGTAACTGCCCCTCCACCATGCTGTCACGGCTTTTGCGGAATCGTACTCATCAGGAGGAGGGCCATGGATGGAAATCTGAAGCAGTGAGTTGAGCATTTCATTGGTCAAGCATGACCTCCAATCTGATTTAAAAAAACCCTTTAGGCGCCAGAGTTTTTTCAAGAAAATATACAATTTTGATTTCAAGATTTCAAAAGGCTATAACTTTAAAATGGTTTGAGATAAAGGCATACTGTAAATTAGAAATATCTTCAGTTTGAACCAAACTTTGGGATGGAAGTTGATTCGTCATCTAATTTGCATATCGTAACGTCATCAAGGTGGCGGCCATTTTGGAAAATGTTAATTATTGTATAAAGACTTCAAAAAGCTGTAGCTTGGGAGTTATTTGAGATCAGGGAATACTATAAACAGTCAATGTGAAATATCTTTAGTATGAAATGAATTTGGGATAGAAATAAATTCCCTGATCCAGATTATAGATAATGTTTTAGCACTGGTTCGCGGCCATATGGAATTGTATTATTTTCAAAGACCTTCAGTGATCAAGACAGCACTCTTTATAGTTTACAGTCATGAAATCTTGAGATTGGTTTCAATATTTCCCTTTCAGAGAAGTAGTGGGCTTACTATTTTTCTCAGTGGAAATGAGGCTCCAGGATTTACCGTTTAGAAACAGAGAGATGAAATGAATGGGCTCAGAACTTGTCAGATCGTCTCAACAACATACAACAGGCTCTTCAACACTTCTGATCCACTTTTGTGGATTATTTTCTCTCAAGAACTGCCTTGATCCTCACCATCGCTGCTGGTAAAGGCAGTGAACGCGATTAGCGATGTGTTTTTTTCCCGCGGCTCTCCCGCGACTTCTCCCGCGTCTCCCGTGTTCCCCGTGGATGTCTACCCCCGCTACTTTCTCCCACATGCCCGGTGTTATGATCCCCCTGTCCCCTCCACCACGGCCCCTGCTTGGCGTTCACAGAATGCTTCTACCGCGGCCACACGGAGGACAAGCAGCCGCTGTACAGGGGCTGATTGTGGACTATGGAGCGCTGTCTCCCCGTCACCAATAATGTCTGTGTCTGCTTCACTGGACACCTGCGTGTCTTCCTCCTCTGAATCTGAGTGAGCCAGTACCAGACCAAGTACTTCTCTGGTACTGAAGACCTCGTGAGTAAAATAAAAAACACTCTCTCCCTCTGCTCTGCTCTCGCTCCTCTCAGCTCTAACGCTGCTGCTTCGCCTCCGCGCTGCTGCGCCGCAGGTGTTTTACGAACTCAATTTACTCTAAAACTTTCAATATAACCACACCCACAAATGCTGCTCATATTACAGGCACACATGTCCACTAACCCCTGGTGAAAAGTATTAACAAGATTCTGCACCACATTTTTAGATACAGCCTGTTTAAGTGAGCAATGTTGCTTGTCGCAATATTGCGACTTTGGCGCTTAAAGGGTTTCCGTCCCGGGACCGTCCCGGGGAGAATTTCATCTCGTCCCGTGCATTTTTTTTCCCGTCCCCGGGACGACGGGACTATGTTAGTCTCGAGCCCTGTACCCAATGCTTTTGTCTGGTGTCTTCTTTCCTCTCGAAGACGTCTTTAAAGGATGGTCCAAAAGTCGTTCTTGGCCCAAACGCCAAGTTCCAGATGTCAATGCTGAGGGGAGTTTTTGATGTTGGACCAGCTTAGTTTAGCCGCTATGGTCTGACATTTGCAGTAAAACCACATTGGAATACAAGTTAAGTCCCCAGTGTGTACCAGACAAGTACGTAAATAGAATAATAGAATACATTGGACATCTCACTCTGTACAAAAAGGCAGTGCAAAATATAACTGACTTTAAATTAGACTCAAGGAAAAGTTCTTCCAAATATTCTGAATACGACGTCTGGATATAAAAGTCTGGATATAAAATTAAAGTTATTTGTGACTATTTTGTTTGAGTGAAAAGTAGTAAATCACAAGGCCACCAGTTTAACCTTTTTTATTTGTGATTAGAACTAGACACTTAAAGTCCCAGGGTTGGTCAAGTAAAGAAAAATGGAAATGTAGCTTGAAAATCTAAATTTAAGGTTTTTTTTTTTAATCACAGTGAAGGTGCAATATTGGATCTGAGGATAGCACAAAGTTTAATGTCGGTCTTGTGTCTTTCACGTCTCACTTTCCTCCCGAGCGGTGTTTCGCAAAATCACAAAGAACCGGCGTGAGCTGCAAAAAAGACACCGCATTCTCATTACGATTTTAATTAGTACAAACATCTCCCTGAAGTGGGAACAAACAGGAGGAACCACTTTGTCTCCATCCCAGACGCTGACACACAACTTTGTCTGTTCTGGAGGTTCTTTTAGGAATCCAGACTCTAAAATCCAGCTCTGAAAAATGACTACTCTTTTGGCCCCTGGAAAGGCCGTGTTCCAGCTTCTTCCCTCTGGCAGAAGATATCGTTTGCTGAGACACAGGACATCTGCTAACAACTTTAATGGTCTTGCACTTGCTATTGAAGCTGTTTCTGTACTTTTTATGCTTGTTTGCCTTTTTATATTTGTCTGGTGCATGTTTTCTAATGTGATTTTACTAAAAATGGCAAATAAAGTCATTTCTTTAGATCAGTTTTTTTAGATTCAGATTCAAAGACCAGAAAAAACGTCCATGTGAGGTAGAAAAAAAACCATTTTGGGAGATTTATGTGAAGCGTCTTTGAGAGTCTAATAAAGCACTATATAAACCAGATTATCATTTTCACTATATTATATACAAATAAATCCATCGCCCACATTTATGTAAAAATGATTCTGATTCGTCCAGACCTCAGTTCTCCTACAGACATCACCTCTGCTCTGACTGGCCTCATACACAGAAAAACACCGCATTAAAAAATATGTGGTAAATGCTTGAATTTAGTGGTTTTAGCTATATTTGAGTTAATTCTGACTTTATTAAAACAAGATTCTCCAACGGGACAAAACCTTTTAGTCATTTTGTTTTAAGGCTCAGTCACAATGTGCTCATGACTATACATTTTGCCAAATTCTAGCATTTTTTGACATATTTTTCATCATTTTTTTGCAGTGTGTAGCCTCCCCTCACCCTCTCCCCCTCCTCTCCATCCCTCCTCACCCTCCAACTATCATTTCAAAGTTCTTGGTCTTTTGTGGCGCTCAGAAACCTTATCTTCAGTCTTTTTATGCGTGAGCCGCCGGGGCCACAGCTGGGACAGTGTGCGGGGCCCTATAGGGGGTGGTGAGGGACGGGGCCGGGGGCTCCTCTCTTCTCTCCTCACTCTATTCTCTGCTGGAAAAGTGGGGGTTACCTGTTCTGACTTATGTAACGTGATCTTAACTCTGAGGAAGATTTGATTTATGGCTTTGTTTGGGGCTTGACATGAGAAGAATCGACCTGAGATTCACTTTATTTGCCGTTTAAAGTGCTTCAATAAAACAGGCTGAAAAGTGCAAGAAATGATCGTCGCCGTGAAACCAAGAGCTGAAAGAAGCTGTTAGCATGTTAGCATATCCAGATGTCTTGTGTCTCAGCCAGTGATATCTTCTGCCAGAGGGAAGAAGCTGGAACATGGCTTTTCCAGCCTTTTTCCGAGCGGAGCACCTCTCTCTGGTCTCTCTCGGGTCTCTCTCTGGTCTCTCTCGGGTCTCTCTCGGGTCTCTCTCTGGTCTCTCTCTCTGGTCTCTCTCTCGTCTCTCTCTCGTCTCTCTCTGGTCTCTCTCTCGTCTCTCTCTCTGATCTCTCTGGCCTCTCTCTGGTCTCTCTCTGGTCTCTCTCTGGTCTCTCTCTGGTCTCTCTCTGGTCTCTCTCTGATCTCTCTCTGATCTCTCTCTGGTCTCTCTCTGGTCTCTCTCTGGTCTCTCTCTGATCTCTCTCTGATCTCTCTCTGGTCTCTCTCTGGTCTCTCTCTGATCTCTCTCTGGTCTCTCTCTGGTCTCTCTCTGGTCTCTCTCTGGTCTCTCTCTCTCTCTGGTCTTTCTCTGGTCCCTCTCTCTGGTCTCTCTGGTCTCTCTCTGGTCTCACAGGTCTTTCAGAGCAGACCACCTTGGTTAGACCTCTCCTTTCTTCTGTGACTTCTAGTTTTTCCTCTTGGGGTTGGTCAGGTGACTGGACTCAGACTTCAGTAACTTTGGAGATTATCTCGGACCATGTGGCACCATAAAACCAGCTCCTGCTAAGTCTCTGGAATGACCACATGTGTGACCAGGTACAGGTCAGATCAGAGCAGAGGCCAGCTCCTTACCACAATCCACACTTCTTCTTATGTTAAAGGTCCTGGGTGCAACCATTTCAACCCCTTCCCTGAGGTGAGAAAAATCTGACAAGGGTTCAAACAACACGCCAACCTTTCCCAGTGCTGTCCTGGGTCAACACGGCGCCGGGACGAAGCCTTCAAACGGACTCACAGATGGTGGAAAGAGAAGCCAAGAGATATTTATCAACAGTTATGAACATTGGTCTGTGCCCCTTATGGACAGAGACCAATGTGTGTTTATTATTGAACTGTTTGATTCTCTGATCTGTGGTGAATCGACAACTTTGTAAAGTCCTCAGAGAAAACTGCTGTTGTGATTCAGGGCTATACAAATAATTATTAAATTACATATTTAATTGGCCTGAAAAACATGGACAGAAATGTGATTGGTGGATTAGTTTCTCTCTGTGCTGTGATTGGTTGATTAGTTTCTCTCTGTGCTGTGATTGGTGGATTAGTTTCTCTCTGCTGTGATTGGTGGATTCGTCTCTGTCTGTGCTGTGATTGGTGGATTAGTTTCTCTCTGCTGTGATTGGTGGATTCGTCTCTGTCTGCGCTGTGATTGGTTGATTAGTTTCTCTCTGTGCTGTGATTGGTTGATTAGTTTCTCTCTGTGCTGTGATTGGTGGATTAGTTTCTCTCTGCTGTGATTGGTGGATTCGTCTCTGCGCTGTGATTGGTGGATTAGTTTCTCTCTGTGCTGTGATTGGTGGATTAGTTTCTCTCTGCTGTGATTGGTGGATTCGTCTCTGTCTGTGCTGTGATTGGCTGATTAGTTTCTCTCTGCGCTGTGATTGGTTGATTAGTTTCTCTCTGTGCTGTGATTGGTGGATTAGTTTCTCTCTGTGCTGTGATTGGTGGATTTGTCTCTGTCTGCGCTGTGATTGGTGGATTAGTTTCTCTCAGTGGTTTGAGGGAATGGGATGCGGTCATCGTGTGGTCAGCCTCACACACTCACAGGAAGTTCCCACGCTGTCACTTCCTGTTTTAAGAAAGTGACTTTGACCACATGTACCTCAGTTGTGTCTCGTTACATCATCGGCTTTAAAGAACGAGTGGTGAAAATAGAAAGTGTTTACATGAAAACAGAGCGGGGGAGAGGAGAACTGTCAAAATAACTACTTTTGGCTAATTCATGAACAATACTTTTGCTTTTAGGGCTGAAAACTACAAGTGGGAATTGGCAAAAATGTGACGATTCAATAGTTTTGCAATATTTGGGCCATTTTTTGCGATTCACGTCCCTCATATTATTCAAAGGCATGACACACATTGAGGAAAATAGGACAAGATTTTAGCGAGGAGGGATCTGAAAATAACCCCAGGTCTGTTATTTTATTGAGAGAACAATGATATACCATGGCCATGGGAAAGCTAAAAAAAACTCAAAAGCACGTTTTGCATAATTTGTTTTGTAGTAACAGCTACAGGTACATCTGATCGATACACAGATATAGACTTCATAGACCACACATAAATACATCATTCTAAAAGTGACTAACAATAATAATAAAGTACATAAAGTATCTTTTATACATGTTTATCTAAATATATCATTCATGAATGTATTTAAATAATGAACATTGTAATATCATTATAATGGATTAAGGCCACAAACTTTGTATAAATGAGACTTTGAGAGTTTTCAAAACAGCTCAGAATGAATGAGAATGTTGAGTAATGATTAACCCAGAGTCGTGCCTGAGTGTGTGAGCGTGTGTGTGTGTGTGTGTGTGTAATCTGAGTGTTTGTGTGCTCTTTGTGTGTGTGTGCTCTGAGTGTGTGTGTGTGTGTTCTGTGTGTGTGTGCTCTGAGTGTGTGTGTGTGTGTGTGTGTGTGTGTGCTCTGAGTATGTGTGTGTGTGTTCTGTGTGTGTGTGTGCTCTGAGTGTGTGTGTGTTTCTGAGTATGTGTGTGTGCTCTGAGTGTGTGTGTGTGCTCTGAGTATGTGTGTGTGTGTTCTGTGTGTGTATGCTCTGAGTGTGTGTGTTCTGTGTGTGTATGCTCTGAGTGTGTGTGTGTGTGTGTGTGCTCTGAGTGTGTGTGTGTTCTGAGTATGTGTGTGTGCTCTGAGTGTGTGTGTGTGCTCTGAGTATGTGTGTGTGTGTGTGTGTGTGTGTGTGCTCTGAGTATGTGTGTGTGTGTTCTGTGTGTGTGTGTGCTCTGAGTGTGTGTGTGCTCTGAGTATGTGTGTGTGCTCTGAGTGTGTGTGTGTGTTCTGTGTGTGTGTGTGTGTGTTCTGTGTGTGTGTGTGTGCTCTGAGTATGTGTGTGTGTGTTCTGTGTGTGTGTGTGCTCTGAGTATGTGTGTGTGCTCTGAGTGTGTGTGTGTGCTCTGAGTGTGTGTGTGTGTGTGTGTGCTCTGAGTGTGTGTGTATGCTCTGAGTGTGTGTGTGTTCTGTGTGTGTGCTCTGAGTGTGTGTGTGTTCTATGTGTGCTCTGAGTGTGTGTGTGTGTGTTCTGTGTGTGTGTGTGTGTGTGTGCTCTGAGTATGTGTGTTCTGAGTGTGTGTGTGTTCTGTGAGTGTGTGTGTGTGTGTGTTCTGAGTATGTGTGTGTGTGTGTGTGCTCTGAGTATGTGTGTGTGTGTTCTGAGGCCACTGTGTCCGTTTCTCCTGAATTCTGTGAAACCAGTTCAATCATTGCACTTTTGTCTTCGTTTTACAAACACCTAGTCAGCCTATGTTAGCCTATGTTAGCCTATGTTAGCCTATGTTAGCCTATGTTAGCCTAGCAAACATATATCAACAAGGTCATTACTCTGTATTGTTTGTAAAAAGCTCATATTCAATTCAATTTAATTTACTTTATTTTTGGATGAGCCTAAATCACAATTATTATCTCGGAGGACTTTACAAAACGGTTGAAATCGCCAACACAGAGAATCAAACAGTTCAAAGACAGGAAATGCAATAATAACAAACACAGACGATCCTTAGCCCCTCCTCGGCAAGAAAACCACTCAAAATGTTAAAAAGTGGGAAAAAAGTGAATAACCTTGGGGTGACCCTCATTGAGAGACACACCAGCTCCCATAGAGAGATAGACAGGTGTCCAGTAGCAGCAAAAATAAATAATAAAGTAAGTAATAATCAGCAACAGCCCTTCAGGTCACAGCAGAGCAGAGGTGGAGTAGCCTCTGGGTGGAGCAGGACGGGTCACAGCAGCAGAGGTGGAGTAGCCTCTGGGTGGAGCAGGACGGGTCACAGCAGCAGAGGTGGAGTAGCCTCTGGGTGGAGCATGACGGGTCACAGCAGCAGAGGTGGAGTAGCCTCTGGGTGGAGCATGACGGGTCACAGCAGCAGAGGTGGAGTAGCCTCTGGGTGGAGCATGACGGGTCACAGCAGCAGAGGTGGAGTAGCCTCTGGGTGGAGCAGGACGGGTCACAGCAGCAGAGGTGGAGTAGCCTCTGGGTGGAGCATGACGGGTCACAGCAGCAGAGGTGGAGTAGCCTCTGGGTGGAGCATGACGGGTCACAGCAGCAGAGGTGGAGTAGCCTCTCGGTGGAGCAGGACGAGTCACAGCAGCGGAGGTGGAGCAGGACGGGTCACAGCAGCAGAGGTGGAGTAGCCTCTGGGTGGAGCAGGACGGGTCACAGCAGCAGAGGTGGAGTAGCCTCTGGGTGGAGCAGGACGGGTCACAGCAGCAGAGGTGGAGTAGCCTCTGGGTGGAGCAGGACGGGTCACAGCAGCGGAGGTGGAGCAGGACGGGTCACAGCAGCAGAGGTGGAGTAGTCTCTGGGTGGAGCAGGACGGGTCACAGCAGCAGAGGTGGAGTAGCCTCTCGGTGGAGCAGGACGGGTCACAGCAGCGGAGGTGGAGCAGGACGGGTCACAGCAGCAGAGGTGGAGTAGCCACTGGGTGGAGCAGGACGGGTCACAGCAGCAGAGGTGGAGTAGCCTCTGGGTGGAGCAGGACGGGTCACAGCAGCAGAGGTGGAGTAGCCTTTGGGTGGAGCAGGACGATTCAACCTAGTGAGCATATCTTTAGTGGTAGGGGAAACCGGAGCACCTGGAGGAAACCGAAGCACCTGGAGGAAACCTACGCAGACACGGGGAGAACATGCAAATTCCACTCTGTTCCGCCCAAGATTTGAACCCAGGACCTTCTTGCTGAGAGGCGAGGGTGCTATCCACTCAGCCACCGTGCCGCCACCACACCATGAAACAGACAATGGGACAGCGGGTGAATAGCAATGAACAGACTACAGCTGAAGTTGGGGGCAGTGCTGTTACTAGACTTGTTTGTATTTCATATCAACTTTTCTATCGTTGTAACATTTTTCAATCGCAATTTAACAAAAGTATTCTTCAAATTCATTCTTGCGTAAACGAGTGATGCTTGTTCTGCGTTTTAGGCTTCAGTTCTCGGACAAAGGCCGTAGCTTTTTGATATTTTACCAATAATATGTTTGAAAAATGGTCAGGTTGTATAAAACTGTATGTAATCTGGCGCCCGCTCCAATCCACCATCATTCAAGTCTCAAAAAAGGCGATAAACATTTTAACTCAGAAAACGTCAAAACTGTCGCAACTTTAAATGATTTTTGTTTTTTTGGAGCTTGCGACGTTTGTTTTTGCGGTTACTGTTTTCACTTTGTGTTTGCAGGTTTCCAAAAGAACAGCCGACAAATCAGAAAGAGTTGTGTTCAATCATTCGCACTTTTCTTCAAACTTTTCTGTCTGAGATTTTGGAAAGTTTCTTGTGAATATTTTAAAGAAAAGGCCACAGTCACTTCCACCACTTTTATCCAATGGTCTTTTGGGGCGGCACGTGGCTGAGTGGTTAGCCCTCTCCTGGGTTCTAGTCCTGGTTGGAATTTCTAATCTGAGTGGAGATTACATGTTCTACCTGTGTCTGTGTAGGTTTCCTCCAGGTGCTCCGGTTGCCCCTACCACTAAAAACATTGACACTAGGTCTGACTGTATTGAGTGAGTGGATGGATGGTGTTTGGTCGGAGGCTTTGATGGACCAGTGTGGAGAGAATGGAACAATATCTGATTTCTGAACATTGTAAAGTGCTGTGTGTGACCTTGGTCTGTAAACATGAGCTATATAAATAAATATGACTTACTCACTTATTTACCTTAACTGCCGATAAGTCTGTTTTAAACTTTACGAATTGTATTTTACTTTCCCACCTTGTCTTTGTTTTGTTGTGTCCCATTGAACGAGACCAAAGTACATCTGTGACAAGTTAGTGCCTAAATCTGAGGAGCACAGGGACTGGCCTCCTGCCCGGACTCTGAGGAGCACAGGGACTGGCCTCCTGCTGGGACTGAGGAGCACAGGGACTGGCCTCCTGCTGGGACTCTGAGGAGCACAGGGACTGGTCTCCTGCTGGGACTCTGAGGAGCACAGGGACTGGTCTCCTGCTGGGACTCTGAGGAGCACAGGGACTGGCCTCTTGTTCGGATTCTGAGGAGCACAGGGACTGGCCTCCTGCTGGGACTCTGAGGAGCACAGGGACTGGCCTCCTGCTGGGACTCTGAGGAGCACAGGGACTGGCCTCCTGCTGGGACTCTGAGGAGCACAGGGACTGGCCTCCTGCCGATCCCAGAGTCAGGACTAAATGAGGAGTCAGCATTTCAGATTCATGCAGCTAAATCCTGGAACAGTCTTCCTGAAAATGTGAGACAGGCTTCTTCTCTGACAAATCCAGGTTTATCCATACAGCTAAGGGATTGTACCTTTACTCTTTGTAATGTAGTGTTATTATTTTTGTCTGTTTTTGATCTTGTTTTGTTCTGCACTCTGACTTGCCTTGTGAATGAACCTGTGCTATACAATTAAACCTGCCTTGAACTCAAAATGTCCCACACAGATAAATGGTGATAGATGGTTCTGCAGTTCCAAGGAGCACGAGTATGGACTAGTCTCTGGGCCCCAGGAGCCGGCGGGAAGTAAACAAATGCGTGTCCTAATTCAAAACAAATCCTAAAGTGTGTAGAATGTACAGCTTGAAAAAGTGTCTGGATCTTTGCATTTGCAGCTTCATGTTGTCGCTGCTGAACCAGGAAGTGGCTCATTTCCTCTGCGCTGATCTGAAGATGCACCAAAACCGCACCGACGTCACTGCTTCACAACCTGCGGTGTCAGGGCCAGTGGCGGTGCACCTCGCTCTGGTATTTAACAGCGGCCATTTGTCCCGCGATTGGATACACTGCAAAAAATGACCAAATATGAGGTAATGCCAGCTTGAATTTGAAGGTTTTTTTATCTGAATTTGAGATTATTTTGATTCACAAAAGGTTTGACTTCCTGTTCCCCTGTTGATGGTCTGCCCCGCCCTAATGTGTTTCACCTGTGTCTATATGTACCTGTGCTCCTCTCCCATTGTGTCTCTCTGTGTCTATATGTACCTGTGCTCCTCTCCCACTGTGTCTCTCTGTGTCTATATGTACCTGTGCTCCTCTCCCCTTGTCTCTCTGTGTCTATATGTACCTGTGCTCCTCTTCCATTGTGTCTCTGTGTCTATATGTACCTGTGCTCCTCTTCCATTGTGTCTCTGTGTCTATATGTACCTGTGCTCCTCTTCCATTGTGTCTCTGTGTCTATATGTACCTGTGCTCCTCTCCCCTTGTCTCTCTGTGTCTATATGTACCTGTGCTCCTCTTCCATTGTGTCTCTGTGTCTATATGTACCTGTGCTCCTCTTCCATTGTGTCTCTGTGTCTATATGTACCTGTGCTCCTCTCCCCTTGTGTCTCTCTGTGTCTATATGTACCTGTGCTCCTCTCCCATTGTGTCTCTGTGTCTATATGTACCTGTGCTCCTCTCCCCTTGTGTCTCTCTGTGTCTATATGTACCTGTGCTCCTCTCCCCTTGTGTCTCTCTGTGTCTATATGTACCTGTACTCCTCTCCCATTGTGTCTCTGTGTCTTTATGTACCTGTGCTCTGGTCCCCTTGTGTCTCTGTGTCTACATGTACCTGTGCTCCTCTCCCCTTGTGTTTCACCTGTTTCTATATGTACCCGTGATCCTCTCCCCTTGTGTCTCTCTGTGTCTACATGTACTGTACCTGTGCTCCTCTCCCCTTGTGTCTCTCTGTGTCTACATGTACTGTACCTGTGCTCCTCTCCCCTTGTGTCTCTCTCTGTCTATATGTACCTGTGCTCCTCTCCCCTTGTGTCTCTCTCTGTCTATATGTACCTGTGCTCCTCTCCCCTTGTGTCTCTCTCTGTCTATATGTACCTGTGCTCCTCTCCCCTTGTGTCTCTCTGTGTCTATATGTACCTGTGCTCCTCTCCCCTTGTGTCTCTCTGTGTCTATATGTACCTGTGCTCCTCTCCCCTTGTGTTTCACCTGTGTCTATATGTACCTGTGCTCTGCTCCCCTTGTGTCTCTCTGTGTCTACATGTACCTGTGCTCATCTCCCCTTGTGTCTCTCTGTGTCTACATGTACCTGTGCTCCTTTCCCTTTGTGTTTCTGTGTCTATATGTACCTGTGCTCCTCTCCCATTGTGTCTCTTTGTGTCTATATGTACCTGTGCTCCTCTCCCCTTGTGTCTCTCTGTGTCTATATGTACCTGTGCTCCTTTCCCTTTGTGTTTCTGTGTCTATATGTACCTGTGCTCCTCTCCCATTGTGTCTCTTTGTGTCTATATGTACCTGTGCTCCTCTCCCCTTGTGTCTCTGTGTCTATATGTACCTGTGCTCCTCTCCCCTTGTGTCTCTGTGTCTATATGTACCTGTACTCCTCTCCCATTGTGTCTCTGTGTCTATATGTACCTGTACTCCTCTCCCATTGTGTCTCTATGTGTCTATATGTACCTGTACTCCTCTCCCATTGTGTCTCTATGTGTCTATATGTACCTGTGCTCCTCTCCCCTTGTGTCTCTCTGTGTCTATATGTACCTGTACTCCTCTCCCATTGTGTCTCTGTGTCTATATGTACCTGTGCTCCTCTCCCCTTGTGTCTCTCTGTGTCTATATGTACCTGTGCTCATCTCCCCTTGTGTTTCACCTGTGTCTATGTACCTGTGCTCCTCTCCCATTGTGTCTCTCTGTGTCTATATGTACCTGTGCTCCTCCCCCCTTGTGTCTCTGTGTGTCTATATGTACCTGTGCTCCTCTCCCCTTGTGTTTTACCTGTACCTGTGCTCCTCTCCCCTTGTGTCTCTGTGTCTATATGTACCTGTGCTCCTCTCCCCTTGTGTTTCAGCTGTGTCTACATGTACCTGTGCTCCTCTCCCCTTGTGTTTCAGCTGTGTCTATATGTACCTGTGCTCCTCTCCCACTGTGTTTCAGCTGTGTCTATATGTACCTGTGCTCCTCTCCCCTTGTGTTTCACCTGTGTCTATATGTACCTGTGCTCTGCTCCCCTTGTGTCTCTCTGTGTCTACATGTACCTGTGCTCATCTCCCCTTGTGTCTCTCTGTGTCTACATGTACCTGTGCTCCTTTCCCTTTGTGTTTCTGTGTCTATATGTACCTGTGCTCCTCTCCCATTGTGTCTCTTTGTGTCTATATGTACCTGTGCTCCTCTCCCCTTGTGTCTCTCTGTGTCTATATGTACCTGTGCTCCTTTCCCTTTGTGTTTCTGTGTCTATATGTACCTGTGCTCCTCTCCCATTGTGTCTCTTTGTGTCTATATGTACCTGTGCTCCTCTCCCCTTGTGTCTCTGTGTCTATATGTACCTGTGCTCCTCTCCCCTTGTGTCTCTGTGTCTATATGTACCTGTACTCCTCTCCCATTGTGTCTCTATGTGTCTATATGTACCTGTACTCCTCTCCCATTGTGTCTCTATGTGTCTATATGTACCTGTGCTCCTCTCCCCTTGTGTCTCTCTGTGTCTATATGTACCTGTACTCCTCTCCCATTGTGTCTCTGTGTCTATATGTACCTGTGCTCCTCTCCCCTTGTGTCTCTCTGTGTCTATATGTACCTGTGCTCATCTCCCCTTGTGTTTCACCTGTGTCTATGTACCTGTGCTCCTCTCCCATTGTGTCTCTCTGTGTCTATATGTACCTGTGCTCCTCCCCCCTTGTGTCTCTGTGTGTCTATATGTACCTGTGCTCCTCTCCCCTTGTGTTTAACCTGTGTCTATATGTACCTGTGCTCATCTCCCCTTGTGTTTCAGCTGTGTCTACATGTACCTATGCTCCTCTCCCCTTGTGTTTCAGCTGTGTCTATATGTACCTGTGCTCCTCTCCCACTGTGTTTCAGCTGTGTCTACATGTACCTGTGCTCCTCTCCCACTGTGTTTCAGCTGTGTCTACATGTACCTGTGCTCCTCTCCCTTGTTGCTGGTCCATTGTATCGTCCAGTTCTGTCCATGTCTCTTCTGTTCCGTCCTGTCCCTGGTTCTTATGGAATTTTTGTGTTTTGTTTTCACTTTGGACGTTTATTTTATTTTTTTAAACAAAACCATTTTTCTTTTTTTCCCGTTGGTAAATCTTGTTTTGAGACAGTCAAAAATGTGCTCAAATTAAAATACATTTTGACAAATTCTAGCAATTTTTTGACTTATTTTCCGTCTCTTTTTGCAGTGTAGCGTTCCGACCCTGGCCTGGTTTTATGAAGGAGCGGAAATGAGGAATGGGAAACTTCCTGCCCTGACAACCACACTTAGCCCTAGGGTCGTGCAGTGTGACATCATTTCTCTGCAGGGTCTGAGGACAGCGCCGATGATCCAGGACAATTATAACCATTTATGGACCAATGGCTTTATGTTTTTTATTGTTATTTTTCTTCTTGTTGTACCAACTTTGAAAATTACGAGTTTTTAACATGGCTAGTTTCATTCGTTCATTGGCTCAGTTGGTAGAGCCTAATGGTTGCGGGTTCAATCCTCCCACGACTCATGTCTCCTGCTCCCTCTGATGTCTGCTGCTGTTGTGTCCCTGAGCAAGACATCTGACCCCACTTTGCCTGAAGCCCCCCCCAACCCGGAAATGTATTAAAGAAGGGGAAGAAAATGACTTATGACACATGACAGTTTTTAATGCTCTCACTGAAAATAGCTTATATAGATTGATATAAGCTCAATCGTTTGCTCAGAGATTTCTCACTTTTTTCCCACCGAATTTTTTAATTTATTTTTGAGTCGTTTCTTTAATTTAGTCGTTAGTTTTTGCCATTATCGTAAACATATTAATAAACAATTTACTGAATGCGTATCAGTTGTCAGGAGAAAGTTCCCAACATAAATTTGACGCAAGACTTTAGTTGTAAAAGGTTTTCTCACTTTTTTTTGCCGATAAAGGAGGGTCTCAGGACAGTGGTGATCCGGGACATTTAAGAACATTCAGGGACATTTATGAACCAATGTGTTTTTTATCTGTGGCCGGTCACTAATGCAGCAGCAGAGAAGAAGAGTCAGCATCCGTCCATACACTGAGGATTACTGCCTCCATCTCCAGAGGTGAAAGGACACACGGCACTGGGGGCTTTCATCCAGGGCTTTACGAGCTCTCAACCTGCTTTTAATTCACATTTATATTAGGATTTTCTTCTGTGATTAACCTCAAGGATGGACAAGAGCGCAGTATTTTTCATCACCCGCCCACACTGAAAATAATGACGAAAAATAAGTCAAAAAATTGCTTGAAATTTGGCTAAATCTATCTTAATTTTGGGCACATTCTGACAGCCTTGGGACAAAGCAAAATTATCTGGTTTTAAAATGACTAAATGATTTTGCCCCATTGGTGAATCTTGTTTTGAGACAGTCAGAATGTGTCAGATTAAGATTTTTAAAAAACACTTGATTCTAGCAGTTATTACTTCATATTTTATCATTTTTTGCAGTGCAGACCAACGGCAGGAGACCCGGCCAATCAAAGTATCAAGAAACACTCTTTCTGAAGTAAATACAAGTTTTTCCCATGGTTTTCTCATTTAAATGGATTTGTTGTCAGATGTAGTGGTTCTTTTGGTTTTCTGCAAAGTCTTCACAAGGTTTTCCACACACTGTTGCTGGTATTTTGGCCCATTCCTCCATGATCCAGGACACTCGACATGCAACAACATTTATGGACATTGGCCTCTGCCCCTTATGGACCAACTACGAACTACTAAATACTATTTAAGATAACTACTGTTGTGATTTAGGGCGATACGAGAAGAAACCGATTCTGAGGAGATTCCAGAAAGATCAGCCAAACTACCTCAGCGGCGAATCTATTTACGACCTTTAACTCATGTCGGTATAAAGTGCTGTAGTGTCACCCGCCTTTTTGTGCCATATGACTTTATCAGCACATGATAAACTTAATAACATCCTGTTCATTGGCGCTGAATGGAGCTCTGTTTTCTGGAGCCGCTGGAAATGCCCCCGTTTCATTCGTTCATCGACTGAATGTGAGAACCTCTCTGCTGTCTGTTCTTTTCCTTTTCATATACGTATATACTTTTGTGCCTTTGTACAGTACATCTCATTGGGACCAAAGAAAATTTTAAGTATTAGACACTTGTTTTTTGTGTCTTTTCATCCATTGTGCCAAACAAGAAAAGTAACTTGAATAGAATTTGATAATAAAAGTCCTAATAATAAATAAATAAAAAGGGCCTAATTCACAGATATTGTTGTCAAACTCATCTACAGCCAGTGCCATACGGAGAAAATAAAAAGGAAAAAATAATAATAATAAAATAATAAATAAAAACACAGCTGTCTTTTCATAATTTTTATTTTGTTTTGAGGGTTTTGGAGAAGCACTGGCCGGGTTAGACACCGCAGCAAATGCGAGTTTGTCTGACTGTATATATTAACAGACAGAGTCACGCCTATCTCCGCCGTTCTAACTAATGGGCCAATAATAGTGCTCTACTGGAGCTATCCAAGATGGCCAAAGTGGTCCCGCCCACAAGAAAATTGTGAGAAAACGCATCTGTGCATGCGTCAGCCGGCGCAGCTCCATTCATTTGAACGAGAGACTTCAAAAATCCACAGCAACTAAACTAGACTGGTCCAATCCACCCCCCTCAGCATTGACACACATGTGGAACGGAGCTTTGGGCCAAGAGCCAACTTTTGGACCATCCTGTAAAGACGTTTTCGAGAGGTCAGCTAATGCTATATGTTAGCATTGGCTATTTTCTTAATCCGGGTCCACCCCCACAGGCCGAGGGTGGTACTGCAGCATGTCAGTGCACGTCATTTTGGCCACTTTTGAGCCGGGACCCGCCCCCACTGGTCTCACCTAGCTAACCACATGCTAACTGACATAAACAGTGTCATCGCTCAGCATAATGTACATGTAGTTTATTTCTTTTTCATAATTATACTAGATGATCCTTTTACTTTTCTTGCATAGTTTGTCGTTATCAACTGCCTTTTTGAGTCGACGGCAGCTTGTGATGTTCTTCAATCTTGTTTTTGTTTTGTCTTTTATCAATTTATTCTCCCTCTGTGCTGTAAAAGTTTGTCCACACTTGATGTAAAACCCCAAAATAAAATTGTGCTAAAATGATCTATTATTCTTACAATGTGAAGCAGTTGATTTCCACCAGAGCAGAGCTAGTGCTGGTTACCATAGCAACAGTTAGCAGTTAGCATTTAGCATTAAAACGGTTTTTGCTGTATTTCAGTTATATATTCACCAGTTTTAGCACTGATTTAACGTGAGTAAAGGTAAAAACAACCATATATATGAATAAACAACCATATACATTACATTTTAGTGTTAAAGAGGACTGTTTTGATCCTGGCCTTGAATAAAATGTATGATTGTTTCTGTACACTGCGTTCTCTTCAACCTTTTTTCTGAGAGCACTTCTTCTTCCTCCCTCTTCCTCGTACAATTATCTATTTCTCCATTTCTGAATAAGACATTTCGCTTGCTCCAGTTAAACCTGTGAAAACATGCTTATTTTCCACCTGGATTTGTGAACATTAATGAGACGACTGAAGCGGAAAAAGCCTGAGGAAAACGTCGCACGCTCTGATTATTTTGTATTTTCCCAATAGCCTTTTACAAAGCTGCGTGTGTCTTAGCGTCGTATAAGGACAACTGTCTCAGCCCAAAGAAATCTGGACATTTGAATCTCCTTTTTTATGTAAATTTGGAATTCCTAAATCTGAAGGATGGACCGCTCAAACATTCTACAAACAGGGAGGTCAAGTTGGCAATTTAAAAACCTCAAATTCTAATATTTTATGGGTGAAATCTTGGATATGCTTTCATTTATCTAAGCAAAATATAAAATAAAAATAAAAACACTAAATTAGATTCTTCCAAAACCCAAAAACCTCCAAAAAGTAAGCTGGTTGGATGTTTTTAAGTATCAAATACATCAAAAAAGTAAAAAATTCACTGTGTGTGTATGAAATATGTTTGTATAGTGTTTCTGTATTGTTGCCAGATCAGCTCACACCTCTGAAGTAAAGCAGGGCAGGGCCAGGTTAGTACTATGATGGGAGACCTCTGGGAACAGCAGGTGCCACAGTGGGGCGGCTGTGGCTGTAAAGTGCCAAACTGTCGCTGTGTGTGTGAATGGCTGATGGCACAGACTGGTTGCCTCTCTTCTGTCAGAGTGCCCCAGGACAGATGTGGCTACAATAGTATTTCATCACCATTGTGTATGGAGTGAATGAATAATAAAATGTGCAACGTCTTGTCCAAAAGAGCACTGTTTGAATCCAATGCTTTCACTACAAAAAAATGGTAAAATAGGAGGAAATATGGAACAAAGCCCTAGTCCTTTTTTTCAAGAACTGTTGCTTTCGTTTCTCATTCCAAGGAAGACAGTTATTGTACATTTTAAAACAAGATCATTTGGCTTTTGTCCCGTTGACAGTCAGAATGTGCACAAATTCAGAAACATTTTGCTGAATTTGAGCATTTTTTGACCTAGTTTTCACCACGTTTTGCATTGTTGTCATTAAAACACATACATGTAACTGCCCCAACCATCGCAGCCTCTTCCTGGTCTATGGTCTTGGCCCTATGGTCTTGGCCCTATGGTCTTGGCCCTATGGTCTTGGCCCTATGGTCTTGGCCCTATGGTCTTGGCCCTATGGTCTTGGCTCTATGGTCTTGGCTCTATGGTCTTGGCTCTATGGTCTCGGCCCTATGGTCTCGGCCCTATGGTCTCGGCCCTATGGTCTCGGCCCTATGGTCTCGGCCCTATGGTCTCGGCCCCATGGTCTCGGCCCCATGGTCTCGGCCCCATGGTCTCGGCCCTATGGTCTCGGCCCTATGGTCTCGGCCCTATGGTCTCGGCTCTATGGTCTTGGCCCTATGGTCTTGGCCCTATGGTCTTGGCCCTATGGTCTTGGCCCTATGGTCTTGGCCCTATGGTCTTGGCTCTATGGTCTTGGCCCCATGGTCTTGGCCCCATGGTCTTGGCCCCATGGTCTTGGCCCTATGGTCTTGGCCCTATGGTCTCGGCCCTATGGTCTTGGCTCTATGGTCTTGGCTCTATGGTCTTGGCTCTATGGTCTTGGCTCTATGGTCTTGGCTCTATGGTCTTGGCCCTATGGTCTTGGCCCTATGGTCTTGGCTCTATGGTCTTGGCTCTATGGTCTTGGCCCTATGGTCTTGGCTCTATAGTTTCGGCTGTGGTTGTGATCCGCGGTGCAGATGGAGACGCCGGCGGTGCGTCTTGTGTTTCGAGCCTTATTCAATATTAATAGATCCATGTGCTGCTCTGTCAGTCCCCACATGCAGGCTTTGTACTCCACAATGAGGGGGCCAGGACCTCGCAGGTAAACTGAATTATCTGGTAACTCGAGCGCAGGCGGAGGATGTAGGAAGTGTGGATGAGATTATGTTTTGAGCCGAACTGAAAACATGAGAGGGAGAAGCCAGAGAACACATCTGATTATGGGCTCGTTATAGGCAAGTCCGTTCGCCCTCATTCAGGCTTGGTAATAATTCATTCATCCACCCAATGCTCAAAGCACCAGTCCCTCGCTGACCCTCTGCAGGGGGTGAGTCCGCAGGAAGATCGCTGCTATAATGTTAAATGAATGATAATAGTTACTTCCGGGTTTACCGCGATTGCGTTTTGTCAAATTAAAACAGTATTGAAGTCTGGGGCAACTCCGACAACACTAATCTAATAACTTTAGTCATTCTACACTTCCAGCTTTACGAATAATACACACACTGCTCCGAGAGAACACACAACTGAACTATTGTTGAAGTCAGGACTGTTAAAAATGAAAGCTTTAAATGTATTACAGACATTATTGATTATTTTCAGAGCACGACATCATCTATTGCCCTGTGGCCTTCAAATGTTCTTCTCAGTAAACAATGAAATCTGGAGAAGGAATCTGGATTTTAAAATGCCTTTTGCAAGAACAACACTCAAACAAATGTCCATCTCATGCGCTGGTGTAAAACTATGGAACTCTGTGGACAATGAACTGAAAACATGTTCAAATATATTACAATTTAAGTTTAAATGTAAACAAAAACTGATTCAATCCTAGAGTATGTAAAATGAATCGAGAAATATTATTGTATTTGTATTAGTTGTATTTGTTGTGTTTTGACACGTGTGCGGCACGGTGGCTTCTCAGCAAGAAGGTCCTGGATTCGAATCCCGGTCGGAACAGGGCCTTTATGAGTGGAGTTTGCATGTTCTCCCCGTGTCTGCGTAGGTTTCCTCCGGGTGCTCCGGTTTCCCCTACCACTAAAAACATGCACAATAGGTCTGAATGTAAATGAGAGAGTGAATGGATGGTGTTGATTGGAGCTGATGGTCCAGTGTGTTCTGGACTCGCTTCTGTCATCTCCGTGTGTGGAAGGATTGGAACAATATCCGAACTCTGAACTTTGTAAAGTGCTTTGGGTCTGTACCTTGGTCTGTGAAATGCGTTTTATAAATAAACATTACTTAGTTGCGAAGCCATCTATAAATGAATGAATGAATGGATTTACCTCTCTCTTTTTATCACTTGAAGCCACAGAAGACCACAGCTGTAGACTCGAGACGCCTGACCTCTAAAGTCCCGTATAGAGCTGCGGTGTGTGGAGTCTACGGGGCACGTATGGACAGGCTCAGGCCTCACATGGGGGCCTCACATGGGGGCCGTTTCCAGTGTAAACACCAGTGGAGGTCCTAGAGGCTAAAGCGTGACACAGAAACGTCTGAACTCTATGGCGCTGTGGGACGTATGTAGCTCCAGGCGTTTCACACTCTCTGGTCTAATGGACGTTCAGGACAGAGCAGAGTTCAGCATTATCGATGGATGGATTTATGTTCATATGTTAATACAAAAATAAACACTGTATAAACATAACTGTGCAGGAGAGGGAGGGAGAGAGAGAGAAGACCCAATAGACCAAAGAGAAACATCATTCAAACTGCATCAGCGGGAAAATAATTACATAAAACACATTATTTTTCCATTCAACTTGTGCGTTACAATTTCAATTTCAACTCTTTGGAATCTTTCTTCTGACAATAAAATGCTGCTCGGACATGTCAGGTATGTTGCTCCTCACGTAATGTTGTTGTAAGAATTGCAATGAACGCGGTATTTAGATGTTTGGGGAGAGAGACCAGAGAGAGACCAGAGAGAGACCAGAGAGAGACCAGAGAGAGACCAGAGAGAGACAAGAGAGAGACCAGAGAGAGACCAGAGAGAGACAAGAGAGAGACAAGAGAGAGACAAGAGAGAGACAAGAGAGAGACCAGAGAGAGGCCAGAGAGAGACCAGAGAGAGGGAACAGGGAGAGACCAGAGAGAAAGAGACAAGAGAAAGACTAGATAAATAGACTACTAGAGAGAGACCAGAGAGAGACCAGAGAGAGAGAGACCAGAGAGAGACCAGAGAGAGACCAGAGAGAGAGACCAGAGAGAGACCAGAGAGAGAGACCAGAGAGAGAGACCAGAGAGAGACCAGAGAGAGACCAGAGAGAGACCAGAGAGAGACCAGAGAGAGACCAGAGAGAGACCAGAGAGAGACCAGAGAGAGACCAGAGAGAGACCAGAGAGAGACAAGAGAGAGGGAACAGGGAGAGACCAGAGAGAAAGAGACAAGAGAAAGACTAGATAAATAGACTACTAGAGAGAGACCAGAGAGAGACCAAAGAGAGAGATCAGAGAGAGACCAAAGAGAAACCAGAGAGAAACAAGTAACACATCATGGAATATGTTTTTGCAGTAGTTTGCTTTCCAAACACTGATGACCAATGATTCAACTAAAATCAACTAAAACACAGAAAGATTTACACAGGAATTCTCTACCAATGGCTTTCATAATTTTTCAGTTTTTGTTTTCAGTTTTTGATCAACAATAACTCCAAAAATCTAGGTTTGTGCGATGAGTAACGGTGACATCACAAGCTGCTGGTGCGTGGGACGGTGACATCACAACGCTGACATCGTATAAACATCTGACTTTGAAATGTGCTTTTCTGCAAATGTGTTACTCCTGCTTTTATTTTTAGTCCATGACCTTCTGTTGTGGGGTGTGGTGCAACGAGAGGCTGGGAGTGAGTGGCGTCATATACAGTCCATTTGAAGCTGGACTATATAACTTTTTCTTTTGTTTCATACATATTTGTCATAAAAAAACATGTTATTGTTTACGTGCGGTCTCTTTCCTTTGTGTAGAGCAGGGGTGTGAGCAACACTTTTTCAGCATGCGAGCTACTTATAAAATGATCAAGTCAAAATGATCTACCTACAAAAATGTAAAACATATATTTATTTTAAAAGATATTGAGGATTCTTATATCTACAATGTATGTTTATGTACATGCAAAACCGCATGAGCCAATATTAACAATAACACAATTAACTATGTACATTTTACTCTGATGACTTGTGTTGTCAAAAATGATTTGACCGACGTGTTCAGAATTTGGTACAGAAATAAGGCCAAGAGTTCCAATAGTACATTTATTTCTCTTTACAATTAAATGTTGATACAGAACTCCTGGAGCTACTCCCTAAATCTCTATCCCTGTGCTCTAACTTCCCACAATGTGTCCTCCCAACGGTTTTATCAGAATCCCTGATGACGTCACATGGTCTGACGCTGGTCCCAGTCTGGTTTTGTGTCTCAGGCCGCTAGAGACACGCTGTTCCTGAAAATGATACTTTTATCACAGAAGCCTTTGTCCTTGGTGCTTCTCTGAATTCCATTAAATCCAGGCTTTAATATTGCACAAAGACATGTTTTCAAACACCTACTGGAAATCATTAGTATACAACATTATAATTCTACAACACTTGCTCTGAATTGAATCAGCCAGGGACGCATAGTCCGGAAAATAGATAGTTTTCCACTGACGTCACGCACTACCCACAATTCTGCAGTTTGCCATTTTGGGAGTCTAGCAGCCGCTAGTTGTAGCTAACCAAGTGATTTGCTACTAGCTGATTTACCGCTAGTAATACCCTATCCAGTTATTATAATAGATCCATGGCACAACCATTCATTTGAATAGGGCGCCATCTTGGCACGGTGGCTGAGTGGATAGCACTCTCGCCTCTCAGCAAGAAGGTCCTGGGTTCGAATCCCGGCCGGACCAGGGCCTTTCTGAGTGGAGTTTGCATGTTCTCCCCGTGTCTGCGTAGGTTTCCTCCGGGTACTCCGGTTTCCCCTACCACTAAAAATATGCACAATAGTTCTGGCATGTGCCTCCTGTACTGGCCCCGCTCCCATCTCTGTGTGGAGTGAGAGACAAATGCCCAAAATTAACAATTGTAAACCGCTTTGAGACTCAGATCTGCAGTGAAAAGGCGGTATATAAATAAAAACTTACTTACTATCTTGGATCGCCGGGGCTAGCTCGCGACCAGTGGGGGAGGGTCCCAGCTCAAAAGTGGGAAAAATGACGTGCGCTGACATGCTGCAATACCACCCCGGGCCTGTGGGGGTGGACCCAGAAGTAGAATTAGCCAATGCTAACATATAGCATTGGCAGACCTCTCAAAAACACCTTTACAGGATGGTCCAAAAGTTGGCTCTTAGCTCAAAGCTCCGTTCCACATGTGTGTCAATGCTGAGGGGGGTAAATTTGTTTGGTCCACTCTAGTTTACTTGCTGTGAATTTTTGAAGTCTCTCGTTCAAATGAATGGAGCTGCGCCGGCTGACGCATGCGCAGATGCGTTTTTTCACAATTTTCTTGTGGGCGGGACCACTCGCGGCCATTTTGGATTGCTCCAGTAGAGCAAATATTTTGGCCCATTAGTTAGAACGGCGGAGATAGGCGTGACTCTGTCCGTTAATATATACAGTCTATGGTTTTTTCACAATTTTCTTGAGGGCGGGACCATTCGCGGCCATTTTGGATTGCTCCAGTAGAGCACATTTTCTGGCCCATTAGTTAGAACAGCGGAGATAGGCGTGACTCTGTCCGTTAATATATACAGTCTCTACTCGCGACAAGTTTGTTATGGTTTAGCTTTGCTGCGCTGAGCGCGGTAGTTTGCGCATGTGCAGTTACCTAAGTGTCAGTAAAACGTAGATGTGATTTGACTGTGGTGCCATGTCCATGTGCCATGCCTGGTATTTTTAAAACCGAATATGTCCCCTCCTCTGTTTATAAAATAATTAGCGATCGACGTCTCGAGACCGGAGAGAGACCAGAGAGAGACCTGAAGGTACTTATTTTCTGATAATGACCTGCGTACTATACATTATCCCGCGTATTATACAGCTTTGTACCAACAGAACACACAAAATTATGAATGCGGAAAGGTTTATTTAATGACAGAAAATAAAATAGTTCCCAAAGGCTTTCCTGTGGCTATGCTAGTAACAGTTAGGCTAGTAACAGTTAGGCTAGTAACAGTTAGGCTAGTAACAGTTAGGCTAGTAACAGTTAGGCTAGTAACAGTTAGGCTAGTAACAGTTAGGAATGATTGCGAGGTAAGTATGGTAAGTATCAGACATAGGAACGACAGGGAGCCAAGGTATGTGAATAATCACAACAGGTAAGTTCAGTTTTTTTTCAATTATTATATTCAAGTATTTTTTTATAGATCAGATATAGAATGATACAAGTTGGTATATAATATATATATTAATGATTAAACAATTATAATATACAATTACAAAAAAACAAAAGGTGTCCTTCAAAAGGTAAATAAAAATAGTTCAAGAGTTCAAAATAAAGTATTTGAGTTCAATGAGGTATTGTCTGTATTTGTAATCCACAGGGAAAGGTAAGTATTGTAATCCACAGGGTATTTGAAAAGGAAAGATCCAAGATGGCGCCCTATTCAAATGAATGGTTGTGCTCAGTGGTGCTTTGTGACGGCGTGGGGGCTGAAAGATTAGCGGAAGTTGCCTGAAACTCGCAAAGATCTATGGGAAACTCGCCTGTATTTGGGCATCGTCTGGTCCTCCCGGTTCTGTGCAGTGGATGATCTCCCATAATGCATTGCGTCAAACACGCGTGTGTGGGTCTCACACCGGGTCTCACGCACGTGCACAGAGGGTCTCATGCACGTGCACAGAGGGGCTCGGCCGCGCTCTGACCAATCAGAGCAGTTCATCAGAGCGGGAGTTAGAGCGAGAGCCAGAGGAGCAGAGTTTGTGGCACTAAAGTGTGGATTTAAAGAAAACCGCAGGATTTAAGAAGAAAAAAAGTTCAGGACGACAAGGGACACTAAAATCCCCACAAAATCCGACCTTTATTAAAGCTGTAGGTTCTCTGTCAGGTTCTCTGTCAGGTTCTCTGTCAGCTGAGGTCGAGCTGTTTTAATATGCATTGAGTTCTATGGGGAAAATTTGTGGGTAACCCACGTGAATTTAGTCTGGTTCAGTCTGGTTCAGTCTGCAGTACCGCGAGAATCCCCTGAGCACATGAATTATTCAGCTACAAGCTGTAATACCCTATCCAGTTAATATAATAGATCCATGGGGTAGGGTGGTTATAGGTTCAGGTATGGGTCTAGTAGTTCGTGGGTTAACTCGCCATCCAGTGGGGGATCAGAGTCAATGCATATGTATAAAAAAACCTGACCTGAAAGCCAGGAAAAAAATACAAATTAGGATGTCATATAAATTAAATCATCATTAGCGCAGGAAAAAGTTAATGCTGCTAATAAAACATTCGAAGTATACATTGTAATATGTAACATTCAAAACATATATCATTAGGACTTAATGATAAAAACAAACAATTCAAGTAAACAATATAAACACTAAAGTTAATGTCTATCACAAGTATCGAGGTAGGTCAAATAAAAGTGCACTTTAAGTATAATTCAAAACAGTCACATTTTCATACAAAGTTGAAACATATTCAAATATCAAGGGAAGGGTTGTTGCGAAACAGGTAAGGGTTTCAAGATAACTAATTCAAAAGGCTACT
Source organism: Knipowitschia caucasica (assembly GCA_964034765.1). NCBI lineage: Eukaryota > Metazoa > Chordata > Actinopteri > Gobiiformes > Gobiidae > Knipowitschia > Knipowitschia caucasica. The sequence continues at coordinate 4,642,162 of OZ035836.1, forward strand.
GCCGCTTGGGCGAATAGTGCAAAAGTTCTAAAAAGTGGGTCCATTAGTGTTATAATAAGGTTTTGGCAAAAGGTTCGGCTGAAGACATAAAGAAAATAAAGCGGAATATTAACCTATTGAGCCGCTTGTGGGTCGGGCTGACCACAGTTGTGTATGTGCTAGCGTTAGCATTAGCGTTAGCATGTTTCAATGCAAGTTCGTGGCTCTACAAAAACACGGTTTAAAAGTTGTTCACAGGGTTGTATGGACTCACCGTTGAGCGGGTGTGACAGTGACTATCGATGAGTGGATCCGGTGGGTCTATGCTGGTGATGTCTTACAATCAAAGGTATCAATGATTTATCACTCAAACAGGCAGTGAAACAGGTGTTCTGTCGAGTTGGTCTGCCCGTCGAGATGATCTGTCTCAGCTGTTAATGATGTAATGCAAACCAGCACTGCGCGTCTCACGGCAGCCAAAGCTGCTAAAAGTTAAATACAAACGAATTAAGACACGAATGTCACTTTTAATGCAATTTGAGGCAAGATGTTGATGGTTCCGCGTTGTGATATGTCGGTTTTAAGAGTAAGAGTTTTGTGTAAAGTTTGTTTTAAGCAGTCCCCTGCTCCTGTGAAACTACACTGCTAGTGTGCCCAAATCTGACTTGCGCATGCGCAGCAACCCGCCAGAATGGGGAAAAAACTCAATCTAATTAAATATTTCGTTTGAACACACTATTATTAATCATATTGAATACAGTATGATACATGCATAAAATGTAATTTATTATTTCCATTATCAACCCGACAGACCAGTCACAGGACGCGTCATGGGCCTGACGTATGCAGCAGTTAACTCAGGGACAGCGATCACACAGCAGCAGTGTAGTTTCACAGGAGCAGTGGACTGCTTAAAACACATTTTACACAAAACTCTTACTCTTAAAACACACATATCACAACGCGGAACCATCAACATCTCGCCTCAAATTGCATTAAAAGTGACATTCGTGTCTTAATTCGTTTGTATTAAACTTTTAAAGCAATTCGCGGACAACATGTCCGCCATCTTGGATTGCTTCGGCTGCCGTGAGACGCGCATGCGCAGGTTTGCATTACATCATTAACAGCTGAGCCAGATCATCTCGACGGGCAGACCAACTCGACAGAACACAGGAACTACTTGCGGAGTAATCTACACATCTGAAATACAAGCAGAGAGTGCGTTGCCAAAGGGCAGCGGTCATAATTGATTTGAGAGGTCAGTTATCAAGAAATAATGACTGGTAGAACGTTTTGAAATGACATTTAAATCAATGGAGCGTTCTCCTGCAGCTGTGAGGAGCGTGTAATAATCATACATATTTATTGTTTACATGATGCTAAGAGCTGATTGGCTGAGGGAGGGTGGGTATTTTTATCAATACATTTTGAGACATTTCGACTGCACGGTGGCTGAGTGGATAGCACTCCCGCTCCTCAGCAGAAGATCCTGAGATCGAATACCAGTTGGAACGGAGCCTCTCAGAGTTTCCTCCGGGTGCTCCGGTTTTCCCTACCACTAAAAACATGTACAATAGGTCTGGCATGCACCTCCTGTACTGGCGACCCCCGCTTTCTGTGTGGAGTGGGAGATAAATGCCCACAATTGCAAAGTGCTTTGACTCTGGTTTGTGAAAGGCGCTACATAAATAAACATTACTTATTTTTACTTATTTTAATTACTTGAATAGCACATAAACATACATTTTTACAAGTGCTGCACAAAAATAAATACGCTCATACACCTACCATTTAAAATGTTTCAATCAAAATAGAAGCAGGAAAAATAGCAGTAAAACATGAGTAATTGAATGAATAAAATCAATAAAACTATAAAACATAATAAGCAAAAATAAAACGAAGAACCATTCAGTTTAAGCTGTGTTAAAAGCCAGAGAAACTTTAAACTCTCCACAGAAAGTGAAATTCGAACATCGGAAAGAGGGCGGGGGTCAGAATGTTCCGTAGCTTTGATCCTTTTCCTAACGCCTGGACAATACTGTGTAGAGCCTTGTTACTCTGAGCACATGCTGTAGCCTCCTCTTCACAGACCTGACCCGTACCTCGGCCTGATCCTCACATGCCATTGGAGGTCGTCACATGTCGGAGAGACGCAAGAACAAAAACAGAACTCTCAGAATCAGTCATAAAAGCAGAGTGGGCTGAAGTGGTGCAAGGGAAAGATTCTCACTGTAATTACCAGCAACAAGAGATGATTCAGGGAAAGAAAGGAAGGAAAGTTATTTTTGTTTTGCTACAGTAATGGTCTACATCACTTTGAGCAACTATACATTAAAAGATATATTTATTGATAGTCAAATAAGACCAAACCAAATTTAAAACTAAACCAGGGGTGTCCAATTTTTACACAATGGGCTAAACGCACTTATTATTTTATTAAACTGTAAGGGACTTTTTAGTGTTGCGCATGTGTGTGACCTTGAGACCCATGTTTTGCAGACTTTGCCTCTATATAAATAAATGGGAATCATCCCTCTCCCGTTTGGTATGCCACACAACCTCTGTTTAACCAAGAAAATCCCATTGAAATTCAACATTTCTTTCCCTAGGGTGTCATAGTCAAGAGGCGTCCACAACACAACCCTCAAATACGTGTGTATACAAAACACCAATGCTCAGTAGTATAAAAACACAAAAAAAAACTACAATTAGGAACAATGACTGGAGGATTTCCAGGTCTTTGAGGAAGAGCCAAAATGTTCTTTTGGTTCAAGACTTTGGAGTTTATAAGAAAACATGTTATCGTTTGCATAAGAGCCCATTGAGTCACTATTGGACTCTATGGGCTGAAAGCTGATTGGCTGAGTGTGGGTGGTCCTCCCTATTTCACTTTTTAGTCTAAAAACGCAGATCCAAAGATGTAGCAGATGGACTTTATTACAGTAATAATATGGAGAATTCTGTGTTTCAAAGCTAGACTGTCCTCCAATCTTTTTGTGTGGAGTCTGCATGTTCTCCCCGTGTCTGCGTAGGTTTCCTCCAGGTGCTCCGGTACCACTAAATACATGTTCAATAAGTCTGTTATGTGTGAAGTGAGAGACAGATGCTCACAACAATTGTAAAGCGCTTTGTGACTGGTCAGTGAAAAACGCTATATAAATAAAGATTCCTTACTTACTACTCACAGAAAGTTAAATACCCCAGCTTTAGTTTAAATATCTCAAGTTTCCCTAACGTTTAAAACAGAACAGGGTATTTCGATTTTTTTTTTTTTTAAAGGACCAGGGTATTCTCATCTCATGACTTCACTTGGGAGACAGGATTGTAAAAGCCGCCTGCCATATTCGTGCGACTCACCCATGCGTGGCGCTCATTGGCGGCCACCACGTGAAAAAGAGGGATGAAAAGGTGCATTCATTACCCGCTAAAGGGGACAGGAGGCGGGCTTGGCCATCTGACGGACGGACCAGCTCATGTGACCACTAGGAGCCGTGGTATCAGGCAGTTCAGTGGAGCTCAGTCCAGATGAAGTTGATGGGGAGAGAGGCAGCAGAAGCAGCAGTAGTACTAGTAGTTGCAGCAGTAGTAGTAGTAGTAGTAGTAGCTGTATGATATTTTCCCCCTCCTCTTTCCCCTGTCTTCCTTCATTCCTGATGCACATAAGTCTGCCCAGACTCGACTTGGCTGGTGGAAGAGTGAATGCGTAAAACCCCCGACACATATCCCATCACCATGGCTTGGAGCTGGGAGAAGACGAGACGCGCTGGAATACATACCGAGCAAAGCATGATTTAAACTGGGGATTTATCCTTCTTTTATCCACCCCGGGGGGAAGTCCTGAAGGAAATGCCAAGGTAACACGCACGGTCTGCACGTATGTGGCACTGGTGTAGTTGCTGTCTGTGGTGGTTAGCAATGGTGGTCTTCTACTTCTCAATTTTTTTCTTTTTTTTTTGTGGTTGCCCCAAATCAGCAGCATTCCTGGAACATCAGAACAGACACGGATTGCATTAGTCCAATATTTGCCTGCACTTTGGCACTCACATTCTCTCCTTTTATGTGCAAGTCTCCAAAGCTTTGCATCAATAGTATTGTGGCAGAAAACTTGCACTCTCCTCAAAACATCAGAGAAAAACATTAGCCTTATATTTGCTTGCATGTACCTTGGTATTGATATATTAATGCATTATTCTCCCCTTTCGTATGTGATTTCCAGGCTTGACAAACCACACAATCTCGCATAGAGGCGTGTAAAAATGCGGCATGTTCTCTAGATACGTCTCTGTACTATTTGCCGTTATTATTAAAATGATTGTTTTTATCACAGGGCCCGTCTCTGAGATCAAGGCATTTTCCCCACTGTGCCAGCGCAGCGTCGTTAGCATAGCGTCGTTAGCATAGCGTCGTTAGCATAGCGTCGTTAGCATAGCGTCGTTAGCATAGCGTCGTTAGCATAGCGTCGTTAGCATAGCGTCGTTAGCATAGCGTCGTTAGCATAGCGTCGTTAGCATAGCCTCGTTAGCATAGCCTCGTTAGCATAGCGGTGGCTAACGAAAGCTAGCTGTTCATGTTAGCCGCTCCCCGCTATTTCATTGTTTTTATTGCCTTGAAAAGCTTTGAAACGTGCTGCGGATAAACACACTACGTTTGGGATTAAACATATAATGACGCATGTTGATAAAATGTACGATAGTGGGGATTTCGCCCAGTTTTAGTGTTTTGTTTGGGAGTGGAGTTGCCCTGTTCATTAGGTAGACCGCAAGTTCCCGTTATGTTTGTCTTGCTAACGCGTACAAACTTGTTGTATAAATATTAGATTTACTAGTTAGATATGGCAGACTATTTCTTTATTCCTATTGCCAAGCAGGAAAATAATACATAATAATAATAATACAATTAATTAATATATATATATATATATTTTTTTAGGATTTTTGGTGAAACACTGATTTTTCTATATACTGTGCTTCCAACCTGTTTTAAAAGATTCATATTGTTGTCAGTATAAAGGCAGAATTATTTTGTAACCTTGAAAAGTTGTTGCTTAATGCCCACTGATAAAACACAGGGCATACTCCTTATTACTGTAAGTATTGGATTACAGCTGTAATTTTAGGCTTAAGGAAATCCTCAATCCCACATTATTCAGCACATATGCGTATTTACTCCATTATGAGACTGTAGGGTTGTTGAAATGAAACTTAAACATGGACTTAGAATGATGTTGTAATTGTTTGTGTTTATATCAAAGTAATGATGAATGTCTGTGGAGGTTTGATTATACGTCCCGGTTTGGGCAACTGATAATTTAACTGTGAGTAAAGCTGTATCAAATGTCATGGTGTTTTAATGAAGACAATGCCAGAAGTGTTCTCGTTTTTACTTCTTTACTTTAGCAAATGTGTCTACTAAATGTTGGGTCTGTTGAGCTCAAAACTCCCACTTCTCCCAATCCATTTCTCCCAGGTCCTTAAAAAAAAGAAATCTGCCTTCCTATGAGCCTGTAGACCTCTGAAAATTAAAATATAAATAGTTTAACGACACCACAAACTCTAATCAGCGATACAGTAATTTGTGACCATGATTTTTTGTATTTTAATCTAAAAGAGAATAGTGTAAATTAAAGGTACAAGGCTTGGTTTACAAATAACTTATATCAATCCTTGCAAAACTAAAGCTTACAATGACTCAAAGAGATATCATGGTTACACACTGCCACTACATTTTCCGTTAACAGTACAGGGTCAAAAGGGTATGATCCCTGGACGACCAAGCATTCAGGATGTCGTAGTGCTAGGATAAAGATCGTGCAGAAAAACAATATTTTTCCCAGACTTGGATCGATCTCAAACTTTTCCCCCTGACTTTATCACCATAGAGCTGGTTCAAAGCTAGTTAAAGATTTGTTCCTCTGTGGAATGGTGCGTTTACTTTGCGCCCTGAAGCTTCCAAGTATACTATTTATTTGTAAAACTGTTAAACATAAACATACTTATTGATGTAGGTCTTGTGGTTTTTACTCAGCAGAGAGATCAGCCCCAGGCAGCAAGTTTACAATCTTTTTATATATATTTTAAACAACTACCTCTATGGATTGTTTTTAGTTTTTGTTTCTATAATGGGCGACACTTTGCAACTCTATAGACCCATATTTATTGCACTGTTGTAGATGGACTGATGCTAACGTACATGTTGAATATTTTTAAGCCACATTTTGTATATTTGAACTAAACATTTGTATTAATTTCACAAATTCACGTTGACAGCCGTGAAGAGGAGGAAATTATGCAAATACTGTATTGACCTCAGACACAATATTATATCATTTTTGCTTTAGGCATTGTTTGCATCTTGAGCCAAAGAAAAATCCCAGTTTGTGACCTCCTGTTACTTACAATGGCAATAAGTCATTCTGATTGTGATTGCACAAGGCTAAACAGCAATGCAATGGTTGAGATGAGACGTCCTGAATGTTTAATCTCCCTGGTATGTGATAATACCTTGAAAATTAGCTGCACCCACGTCTGCGGTGAGGGCTTTAGCAGTTGTCATGAGCTTAAAGACCTTTTCTTTAAGCTCTGACCATTCCATCCTTTATCACCTTTTTTGGACTCTCAAAGACGCTTCGCATGTGACAATCCATTCACTCCATACACACTGTAGCCACTTCTGCCCTGGGGCACACTGACAGAGGCGAGGGGACCAGTCTGTGCCATTGGCCCCTCTGACCACTACTTGCCATTCACACACACACACACCAGACTCATTCTAGGCCAGGGGGCTCCAACCTGTAGCTCAGGAGCCACCAGTAGCTCGCCAGCCCCTTCCAGGTAGCTCGCCAAAGGAGTTAGAAATGAACAAATCATATAATATACTTAATATTTCAGATTCTGTTTTTCATTATCATTATTTGTTATTGTAAATGCACTGACTTTGTGCACTAGCAACAAATATTCAATGGCTTGTTCACACCAATTTTAGCTCTCTGCCTTTATCGTCCCAGGAAAGTAGCTCTCTGGGTGAAAAACATTTGAGACATCAGTTAGGCATTGTGGGTGAAGTGTCTTGCCAATGAACACAACAGCATTTTGGTAATTTACAGCCGCCCCACTGTGGCTCCTCTGATACCAAAGGTCTCTCATCCCTGTCCTAACCTGCCCTGCTTAGCTTTCAACAGTCTGGATTGGCAGCATCTAATCGTATGTGTCAGAATGTCCACTGAATGCCACTTTATATCCCAGATAGATGGAGATAAATCGATATATTGATATTGATGCATTTACAGCTACTTATATTGTATATTGTGTGTCCTGTATGTGCGCGGCAACATTGACATTTCTTTGCTGTGGGACAAATAACGGTTCTTTTATCTTATAGGCAAAAAAATCATTGTTCATTTCCACCATTGAAATACACAATATATCACACAGCCTGTTTTCAATATGAATCAATTACACACTTGTTTTTTGGCTTTTTCAAGGCGGTTATCTGGTTGGGTGGCGGTTTGTGTGTGTGCGCGTGTGTGTGTGTGTGTGAGTGTGTGTGTGTGTGTGTGGTGGGTATGTGTGTGTGAGTGTGTGTGAGTGAGTGTGCGAGTATGTGTGTGCGAGTGTGTGTGTGAGTGTGTGTGTGTGTGCGTGTGTGTGTGTGTGTGTGTGTGAGTGTGTGTGTGTGAGTGTGGTGTGTGTGTGTGTGAGTGTGGTGGGTGTGTGTGTGTGTGTGTGTGTGTGTGTGTGTGTGTGTGAGTGTGGTGGGTGTGTGTGTGTGCGTGTGTGAGTGTGTGTGTGTGTGTGTGTGGTGGGTATGTGTGTGTGAGTGCGGTGGGTGTGGCTTCCTCTCCTTGAAACGTTCTCACAAACACCGGAGCTGTTGATTCTGAGGCGGTCCAGCGGATGCTTGGACAGCTGATAAGCCCAGCGCGCCTCCCGCTCTGCCTCGGTCACATGGAGCTCGGAGCAAAAACAAAAAATTCTCCTCCTTCGCCGCCGCAGCATTGGACGAACTGGGCACACGCAGAGACGAGGTGTGCTCCCATTTCTCATTGAGTCTCCATAATTTACGGCGTAGAATGAAAGGAGAGATATCTAGCGTCTTTTTGAAATTAGATCTTTTGGCTTTTGTCCCATTGGAAAAAGCTCAGTCAGAATGTGCTCAATGATATTATGAGCATTATTTGACATTTTGCAGTGTATATACATAAGAAAATGCCAAGTTTTTGCACTAATAAGTTATTATGGGTTGTATGAAACAGTAATTTTGAGACATTTTATGATTTTTTTTTTAGATGCACGCCTTTATATTTTTACTCTTTCTACTTCATTGCACCTTGAGCCAAAGCAAATTCCTATCTTTTGACGAAATAGATCAGGAGTCTCTAACCTTTTTCAATCAGAGAGCTACTTTTATACAACAGAGAGCTCCTCCTTTTTGCAGTCGTAATAAAAATCATGGAGAACACATGTAAAATATCCCATAATACCTATAATACATATGAAATGACTAAACCCCTGAATTAGAAGGGTAAAACAAGCCATAGTATTAGCCTCTTTCTATCAATGTATGGAATTTCAAGTACCATCTCGTCCACACACCCCTGGTTGGGAAACGCTGGTGTAGATAATGCTGTGAGTTCCTGTTGAAAATCAAGGACCCCAGCTTTAAATCTTCAAATGTTTCCCTTAATTTTTCTTGGTTAAGTTTCTTTCATTTATTTACTTTTAGTGATGCTCGATCTCGTATCATAGATGAGTTATTATTATTATTATTATTGTGTTCTGGAGTCAAAGTTTAGATGAAGATTAGCTTTAAAATGATGTATAACCTGCCATTTTAGTCCATATTATTATGCTATTCCTGTCAATGTTATGGAGATATCATTTCAAGTACCATCTCGTCCACACACCCCCGGTTGGGGGTGCTGTAATGCTAGGAGAGTTTCTGACGGTTTTAAAGCTGGAGTCCCTGATTTTAAAACGTTTTCATTCATTTTTCTTGCATATTTTCCGTGTGTTTGTGCGTGTGTAGTGCTGCTCTATCTCTGGTGAACATTCAGGCCGCCGCCTCTTTCTGTTTCACACATTTCTGATAAAAAAAAAACGGTGGTTGCAAACGTTTCCTTTCGAATACTTTCTCTGGTTATGAATTTTACAACGTTAAGTAACTCGAATGACACGATTTAAAACAAACTGTGGTCAACTGTTCTGTAAGTCGTGTGTGTTCACAGTAAAGCGTCAACTAAAGTGTCTGGACTTTAATTAAAAGGTTATAACTTAAAAAACTAAAATGACTATCATAGATTGAAGAAAATATTTCAAACAGACACATTGAAGAGATAGTGTGGATAAAATCAAAAGGAAAGATTGACAAATATATTTTTGGCGACATTTTAAACGACCAAATCAGCCTCTGATTGGACCGTTCTACTGTGACGCCAGTTACAAAGAAAATAAAATGTCCTCAGTCTGAAAAAGCAGCAAATTAAATCCCACAGATTTACATGATTAACACAACATCAGTAAATCACGTGAAGGAATCAAAAGGAAAAGGAATCGTTAAAAAATACATTTATTAATTAAATGACCCTTGAAAAATGTGTAACGGACGTGATGGTTTCCGTCCATTTTTCTCTAACAGTTAAACTTGAGGAAAAAAAATCTGGTCTGTTTTCACATTTAATTGGTTGATTATATGAAAGTGTCACTTTGTTTCTACTTAAACAAAAGAAATAGAATCTCTTAATCAAATGTGTAGATCTGAAAATAAGAAACAAACTTCCGCAGCTCATTCCGTCAAATCATCGTCCGTTACATAAAATAAACGGGCGGCACGGTGGCTGAGTGGATAGCACTCTCGCTTCTCAGCAAGAAGGTCCTGGGTTCGAATCCCGGTCGGAACAGGGTCTTTCTGAGTGGAGTTTTCATGTTCTCCCCGTGTGTGCTTAGGTTTTCTCCGGGTGCTCCGGTTTCCCCTACCACTAAAAACGTGTCCAATAGTTCTGGCATGTGCCTCCTGTACTGACCCCGCTCCCATCTCTGTGCGGAGTGAGACTAATGCCCAGAAAGTAACAATTGTAAACCGCTTTGAGACTCAGATCTGTGAAAGGCGATATATAAATTACTTACTTACTTACTTTAACAGGGCCGCTATAGAAAACTTATCTAATGTATAAAACAGTTTTGTTCTAGCAACTTCTAATGGACAGAGGAGGGATTTGGATACATGAAAAACATAAATTATCTTTGGATTAATAAAATCCTTTTTGGCCTTTTGTCACACTTCTGTGCCCTTTAGTGTGAACAAGCCCATTTACACAGCACATTTTACAGACCAAGACCACTTTACCGTGTCCCATTCTCTCAACACTGGTCCATCAAAACCTCTGACCAAACACCATCCATTCTCTCTCTCATTACATTCAGACCTATTGGAAATGTTTTTAGTGGTAGGGGAAACTGGAGCGCTAGGAGGAAACATACAGACACAGGGAGAACATGCAAACTCTGCACAGAAAGGCCTGGAGGTGGAATCGAATCCAGGACCTTCTTGCTGTGAGGCACAAGCTCTAACCTCTGCGCAAAACATAACAAGACTGTTATAGATCAGTTTATTTATTTGCCATTTGCAGTAAAAAACCACACTGGAATACATCAGCAAAAAGTCTCCAGTGTGCACAGACAAACTCTCTATGACGGCTCTATGACTCTCATAGAGCCGTAGATTTTGCATTTTTGACTTGTCGTAAAATGTTGGGTTCATTTTCGAGATTTCCGTTGGGTGGGATCATTCATATCATTCAATAGTTTGTTGCTTCCATGTGTTCTTCTCTCTCGGGTCTCTCTAGTCTCTCTCTCTGGCCTCTCTCTGGTCTCCCTGGCCTCTCTCTCTGGTCTCTCTCTCTGGTCTCTCTCTGGTCTCTCTCTGGTCTCTCTCTGGTCTCTCTCTGGTCTCTCTCTGGTCTCTCTCTGGTCTCTCTCTGGTCTCTCTCTGGTCTCTCTCTGGTCTCTCTCTGGTCTCTCTCTGGTCTCTCTCTGGTCTCTCTCTGGTCTCTCTCAGGCCTCTCTCTGGCCTCTCTCTCTGGTCTCTCTCTCTGGTCTCTCTCTCTGGTCTCTCTCTCAGGCCTCTCTCTGGTCTCTCTCTGGTCTCTCTCTCTGGTCTCTCTCTCAGGCCTCTCTCTGGTCTCTCTCTCTGGCCTCTCTCTCTGGCCTCTCTCTGTGGTCTCTCTCTGGTCTCTCTCTCTGGTCTCTCTTCGCTCTCTCTCTGGCCTCTCTCTCTGGCCTCTCTCTCTGGTCTCTCTCCCTGGTCTCTCTTCGCTCTCTCTCTGGCCTCTCTATGGTCTCTCTCTGGTCTCTCTCTCTGGTCTCTCTCTCTGGCCTCTCTCTGGCCTCTCTCTCTGGCCTCTCTCTCTGGTCTCTCTCTCTGGTCTCTCTCCCTGGTCTCTCTTCGCTCTCTCTCTGGCCTCTCTATGGTCTCTCTCTGGTCTCTCTCTCTGGTCTCTCTCTCTGGTCTCTCTTCGCTCTGTCTTTGGCCCCTCTCTCTGTTCTCTCTCTGCTCTCTCTCTGGTCTCTCTCTCAGTCCTCTCTCTGCTCTCTCTGGTCTCTCTCCTTTCTTTGACTATGATATCGCAGAACCACAGTCACAAACCAACAAGCAAACTGTCAATGATGCAGCGATAAAAGTGAAGCAGAATCTTAGACTTTGATATACATTCTCTAAGTTTCGGAACAAAGTAGACACGCTGACGAGCTTTCTTAATAACCTGATTATTGTTGTCGCTGTGGTCCTACATTAAGCTATATTGGGAAATTCTTGAAGTTAAAGAATCAAGTCAATCCAATAGAAAAACTGGTCCATTTCATCTGATTAAAGGACTAAAAGTACACAGCTTTAATGGTTATTTAGTGTCCTGCCTCCGTCTCTGATCCTCTTCTTTATGGACTCGGCCTGGACCACAGTGTGAGTGGACGGTGCTGGAGCCTCTGGAGATTTCTGTCCTCTGTCTGGCCTCCGCTGCACAGATTAGAAAGCAGAGTGTATCATTATGTTACCTGTCAAAGCAGCAGCAGCAGCAGCAGTAGCAGTAGCAACAGTAGCATCGATATAGATGATTTTTTTGGGCGCAATGTTTCAAAGCCCTTTCAGTTGATTCGCCATTTGCAGTAAAACCACATTAGAATACATGTGCAAAAGTCTCTCTCTCGGGTCTCTCTCTGGTGTTTCTCTCTGGACCTTTTTCTCTCGCTCTGGTCTCTCTCTCTGGTCTCTCTCTCTGGTCCCTCTCTCTGGTCTCTCTCTCTGGTCCCTCTCTCTGGTCTCTCTCTCTGGCCCCTCTCTCTGGTCTCTCTCTGGTCCCTCTCTCTGGTCTCTCTCTGGTCTCTCTCTGGTCCCTCTCTCTGGTCCCTCTCTCTGTTCTCTTTCTCTCTGTCTATCTCTTTCGCTCTCTTTCTCTCGCTCGCTCTCCCTCTCCCTCTTTACGTTTTATTCCGGCAGCACATTCCTTCATCGCTTCATGTTTGCGGTTTTATTGTGTAGAGTTCAATCATATGTGCTCCCGTCAAAGGTGCTTTTGTGGACGTGGACCGGCCCGACGTCCGAGCCGTTTACGCACAAAACAGATGTTGCTTTTGTTCTTGTTTTTGTTTTTTATTGCGGCTCATTCATTCAGTCACGTGGTAAAAGACTCCGTTTAGAAGTGACTGGCTCTGGTCAATAGTACAGGGGTCAGGAGGAGCTACTTTTTGGGGACAAAAATGGCAGAGAATTGAGTTGGTGCAATATTGCGCTTGACTAAGATGCAGCGCTATTAGCATAAAACTATTTCAAGCTCTCTATCTCTCTTTCTCTCTATTGTAAACCTTTACTTTCATTTTCTGCACTAATAGTTTTAAGGCATATGGCCCAAAATGTTGATTATTCAGGAGATTGTCTGTGATTCCAAAATACTTGTCGAGGTGCTATAGGTTGGAGACTCCTGCTTTAGTCGTTTTTATTTGATTATAAAGATTTTTTAGCTTTTTCTGGGATGGTCTGACGGACTGAGGCCTCGTTCACATTCATTGGTTTAGCTGGTTCACTTTCTCTGGGCCAGTTCTGGGTTTCGTGAGGCAAAAACATAGCTTTGTAGATAGGACATTTAAGGGTGTTTATTAACCTTTGCTAGACCTTTTGTTCATCCAGCTTCGTATGGACCAATGGCTTCTGTGTGTTTGTTATTATTGTATTTCCTGTGTTTTATTCTAGATTCAAACTGTCTCTGAGGACTTTAAAGTAGCAATAAGTAAAATATTCATGTAAAGTCATCATTAAAGGGCCCCAATCTGTCAAAAGGCATTAATAAAACCTGTTCTGATAACAGTAGTTCAGAGATATTAGAATTTCTAAATTACTTTTCCAGCCCCTAAATCTTTTTGTTGTTTTAATTTCGATGTCCCGCCCTCCACCGTTTCACCAATCAGAAAGTCTTTGATCCGGACGCCAGAACTCACCGCGTGAAGATAATCTCACTGGTAAAGTACCAACTAAAAAAGGTCTCGTTATGATTCTCAAATCATTAACGACAAAACAAGGAATAAAACCAGGATTTCTATCTTTGTGAAAAAGGTGTTGGTTATAGATTTGTTGTTGACAAAACTCTTGTCTATTCAGCTGTTATGGTCTGCATATCTGGCAACCTGAGTCAGGGAGAGTGGGAGAGGCTGCAGTACCACTTTTGGCCACACGTTTACATACTGCTCCTTTAATGTGATTGAGAATTGAATGTTTTAGCTTGAGTTTGGTGTAAATATCAACAGCTTGACATCTGTCCATGTTTTCAGTTCTGTCTTGTGATATTTTTGTTTAATTATTTGGATTCCCATTACACAAGTAGTCGCTGGTCTTCCTGGTGTCCATTGGAAAAGTTCAGACAGACAGGATAACAAGCAATTGCTGAACAAGACAACCCGAAACTTCGCATCATAATTCAACATTTATTCAGTCTTTATGATGTGTTTTTTTTCTTACATTTCTATCAATTCAATTCAATGTCTTGTTCTCAGGTGAGGAGCCGGATGGTACCATGTGAATGAGCCACCGCGGACCATGAAGCCCACACACAAGCTGCTGTTCGTCCTGTGCCCCATGCTGGTCCTGGGCTTCATCTACTACTCCTCCGGGAAGCTGCACCTGCACGTGTGGGGGCAGAAGTCTCGTAAGTACCCGCTCTGTCCCGCTCTGTCCCGCTCTGTCCCGCTCTGTCCCGCTCTGTCCCGCTCTGACCACTGACCACCAGGCAGGAGTGTGTCAATGTGGGCCGGGTTCACAGGCTGAGACCAAATCAGCTGGAGGGCCATGTTTAAGGGACTTTTTCTGTTATATTCAGACTGGCTGCTTTCACTGCTAGACTGGTTCACTTTCTCTGGGCCGGTCCTGGTTCACTTTCTCCGATCTTGGTTTGTACGTACTGTATTTTCCAAAACCTTTTGAGGATTTGACCAAGTTCCATCATTGCTCCTCTTCAAACACAGACCTGGAGTTGTATTTAGGTCCATCCACGCTAATACCAGTAACTTTTGACACAAACATGTAGCTCTGCCCTTTCTCTATAAAAGTCTAAAAGCTCAGTTCTTTTGCAGTGTTAATGGGATCTCAGAAATTCCAACTTCCCCCTCTGAAAAATTAGATAAAAAATAATAATAACATAATAAATAATAATAATAAATAATAATAATAAATAATAATAATAAGAAACAAAATCGATTCTGTTCAGTATCGCGATATCGCGATATTTAAATAAAAAAAATACCTGTTTAACTTTACCGTTTCCTTTGGTCATTTACATCTGAGGTTAATGTTCGTTTTTGTGTGTGACTCTAGTCTGAATTTAGTCTGTTGTATTTGAATAATGTACTTATTTCAATTCACTAAAAAAAATCAATTTCTTGGATTCAATTTTAATCTGAATTGTAGCTTTTTTTTTTCCAACAATATATTTATTTATATTTTCAGTTTTTTTTTTTTACAAAACAACGCAAACACACACACCCTCCCAGACATATATATCAGAACACCTATAATAAAAACAATCAAGATTCTTCTTCACTGAGCTCATTCAGTAGGCTCATGTCTCTTACATACATGATGAATGGCCTCCAAACAGCTTCAAACAATTCACTTTTCCCTTTTAGAATAAATGTGATTCGTTCCAGTGGCAAAACAGCAAGCATCTGTTTAGCCCATTGTCCTATGCTCGGGCTTTTATTATTTTTCCAGTGCAGTGCAATCAACCGTTTAGCTTGTAGGATACTCATATCTATAAGTATTTTCTCACTACTTGTATATGTTACATTCTTTGGATAAATTCCCAAAATTAAAAAGCTTGGTTCCAAGGTTACGGTCTTTAATGCAATTCCTTTCATAGTTTGAATGATTTCTGTCCAAAATGATTTAATTATCCTACAATCCCAGATGCAGTGGAATAATGTACCCTTTTCTTCATTGCATTTTGTACATGTATCTGGGATATTGGGGTTGTACTTATTGAGTTTAACTGGGGTGACATAGACTCGCATCAACCATTTATATTGGAGTAACCTCAATCTGGAGTTAATAGTTTGTTTTTGAGCTTTGGTGCATACCATATGCCAATCTTCTAAAGATATATTTGTGTCTAGATCATTCCTCCAAGCATTGAGCTTCAGATTTGAATCCTCAAAAGAGTTTGACAACAAAAAATTATAAAATTCAGAAATTGCCCCCTTTTTTGAGCCTTCCTTAGAGATCAAAATCTCCAAATTAGATGTAGGTGGTATCAAAAGATCATTTTTCTTTGTCCCAATATAGTTCCTAAGTTGCAGATATTTGAAAAAGTACTTCCTGTGAATATTATATTTTTGCTGCAGCTCTTCAAAAGACATCATAATATTAGAATTTGTGGGGTATAGATCTTTAATCTTTTCCAGCCCATTTATTGCCCATTGTTTAAAGACTGCATCTTTTCTGCCTGGTTTGAAGTCCTGATTGGCCCAAATGGGACTGAATTGTGATAAAGTGTTGGAATCTTTTAACAGTTTTTTTATTGCATACCACACTTTTATGACATTCTTGACTATTGGATTATTTGTTTTCTTACTTAGGTTAACTTCTGTATCGGAAAATATATACAGAGGTAATTGTGGGCTCAACGATTCACTTTCCATTTCCGCCCACTGTGGGGCATCCTTTTTGTGAAAATAATACCTCATTGACCTTAATTGAGCAGACCAGTAGTACCATTCTATGTTTGGACATTTTAAGCCTCCATCCTCATAAGGCAGATACAACAAAGTGAGTCTTATCCTAGCTTTTTGATTGTTCCAAAGAAAAGATAGAATTAGAGTTTTGAACGTCTTAAACCAATCACAGGGTGGCGGTAAGGGAATGTTTTGAAATATATATAGTAATTTGGGGAGTATATTCATTTTATATATGTTAATTCGACCAATCAAGGACATGGGCAGGAGTGTCCATCTTTTAATATTGTCAGATATTTCTTTTAAGACTGTTTCATAATTAAGCCTAACTATTAGGATCTAAACTTGACAGAATTTGTATTCCTAAATATGTAAAGCTGGAAACTAAATTAAAGGGTGAAGTCACCAGAGGTGGCTTCTCTCTCTCATTTTTATCTAGCATAAGGATAGAGGATTTGGATCTATTTATGGTGTACCCCATGATATGACCAAACTCACCAATAAGTTGCAGCAAGGCTGGGATTGAAGTGTTTAGTCGAGAGATGAACAGAATTATATCATCGGCATACAAAGCAAGCCTATGTTCTGTGTGGTTTAGCGAGTGGTTCTAGGGCCAGGGTGAACAACAAAGGCGACAGGTGCGCCCCTGTCGACAGCCGCGCTTTATTTTAATTGGTGAAGACACGTTTCTGTTTGAGATTGCACACACACACCCTCCCAGACATATATATCAGAACACCTATAATAAAAACAATCAAGATTCTTCTTCACTGAGCTCATTCAGTAGGCTCATGTCTCTTACATACATGATGAATGGCCTCCAAACAGCTTCAAACAATTCACTTTTCCCTTTTAGAATAAATGTGATTCGTTCCAGTGGCAAAACAGCAAGCATCTGTTTAGCCCATTGTCCTATGCTCGGGCTTTTATTATTTTTCCAGTGCAGTGCAATCAACCGTTTAGCTTGTAGGATACTCATATCTATAAGTATTTTCTCACTACTTGTATATGTTACATTCTTTGGATAAATTCCCAAAATTAAAAAGCTTGGTTCCAAGGTTACAGTCTTTAATACAATTCCTTTCATAGTTTGAATGATTTCTGTCCAAAATGATTTAATTATCCTACAGTCCCAGATGCAGTGGAATAATGTACCCTTTTCTTCATTGCATTTTGTACATGTATCTGGGATATTGGGGTTGTACTTATTGAGTTTAACTGGGGTGACATAGACTCGCATCAACCATTTATATTGGAGTAACCTCAATCTGGAGTTAATAGTTTGTTTTTGAGCTTTGGTGCATACCATATGCCAATCTTCTAAAGATATATTTGTGTCTAGATCATTCCTCCAAGCATTGAGTTTCAGATTTGTAATCCTGAGGGAGTTTGACAACAAAAAATTATAAAATTCAGAAATTGCCCCCTTTTTTGAGCCTTCCTTAGAGATCAAAATCTCCAAATTAGATGTAGGTGGTATCAAAAGATCATTTTTCTTTGTCCCAATATAGTTCCTAAGTTGCAGATATTTGAAAAAGTACTTCCTGTGAATATTATATTTTTGCTGCAGCTCTTCAAAAGACATCATAATATTAGAATTTGTGGGGTATAGATCTTTAATCTTTTCCAGCCCATTTATTGCCCATTGTTTAAAGACTGCATCTTTTCTGCCTGGTTTGAAGTCCTGATTGGCCCAAATGGGACTGAATTGTGATAAGTGTTGGAATCTTTTAACAGTTTTTTTATTGCATACCACACTTTTATGACATTCTTGACTATTGGATTATTTGTTTTCTTACTTAGGTTAACTTCTGTATCGGAAAATATATACAGAGGTAATTGTGGGCTCAACGATTCACTTTCCATTTCCGCCCACTGTGGGGCATCCTTTTTGTGAAAATAATACCTCATTGACCTTAATTGAGCAGACCAGTAGTACCATTCTATGTTTGGACATTTTAAGCCTCCATCCTCATAAGGCAGATACAACAAAGTGAGTCTTATCCTAGCTTTTTGATTGTTCCAAAGAAAAGATAGAATTAGAGTTTTGAACGTCTTAAACCAATCACAGGGTGGCGGTAAGGGAATGTTTTGAAATATATATAGTAATTTGGGGAGTATATTCATTTTATATATGTTAATTCGACCAATCAAGGACATGGGCAGGAGTGTCCATCTTCTAATATTGTCAGATATTTCTTTTAAGACTGTTTCATAATTAAGCCTAACTATTAGATCTAAACTTGACAGAATTTGTATTCCTAAATATGTAAAGCTGGAAACTAAATTAAAGGGTGAAGTCACCAGAGGTGGCTTCTCTCTCTCATTTTTATCTAGCATAAGGATAGAGGATTTGGATCTATTTATGGTGTACCCCATGATATGACCAAACTCACCAATAAGTTGCAGCAAGGCTGGGATTGAAGTGTTTAGTCGAGAGATGAACAGAATTATATCATCGGCATACAAAGCAAGCCTATGTTCTGTGTGGTTTATTGAGATTCCAGATATTGTTGGGTGGGCTCGCACCGCTATAGCGAGTGGTTCTAGGGCCAGGGTGAACAACAAAGGCGACAGTGCGCAGCCTGTCGACAGCCGCGCTTTATTTTAATTGGTGAAGACACGTTTCTGTTTGTCAAAATCTCTGCCGTGGGATTTGAGTAAAGTAAATGAATCCAATTGCAGAATATATCCCCAAAACCAAATCGTTTTAAAACCTCAAAGAGGTAAGACCATTCAACTTTATCGAACGCTTTTTCTGCGTCTAATGAAAGAAGAGCTTGATCCGTGGTTTCTTTCAATCCATGGATAATGTTAAGGACCCTGCGGACATTGTGAAGACCTTGTCGGCCTAAAATAAAACCATTTTGGTCTCTATGAATGACTGTTGGTAATAATTCTTGTAAACGCAAAGCCAATAATTTACTGAGTATCTTTAAATCAGAGTTGAGCAAACTTATAGGTTGCATATTTTCACATTTGTCATTAGGTTTTCCAGGTTTGGGTAAGAGAATAATTGATGCTTTTGTCATCGAGTCAGGAAGGCTTCCTATCCTAAATGATTCTAAAAACATGTCTAACATCGGCTTTATTATCTTGCTTTGAAATTTTTTATAAATATCAATGGGAAGCCCATCTGGTCCAGATTTTTTACCCATAGACATTCTGTCCATGACTTTTTTTATTTCTTCCTCATTAATTTCAGTTTCTAGTTGTTGTTTAAAATGATCTGAAATTGTGGGAATAGTTAGCTTGTCTAAAAAGGCCTTCTGTTGCATATTATCACAATCTAGAGCGTCATACAGTTTTTCATAATAGTTTTTGAATTCCACGTTTATTTGTATTGGGTCAACTATTGTCTCCCCGTTATTAGTTATAATTTTAGTTATGCTTTTTTGAGTCTCAAGTTGTTTAATTTGCCATGCTAGAATCCTGCCTGGTTTTTCACCTTGTTCATAAAAAGATTGATTCAATCGAATAATGTTAGACGCTGCCCGGTTTGCTGATTCCTTATTATACTCTGCTCTGACATGTATCAATTCTTTTTCTGCCAATAGAATATTACCAGTGCCTGTAAAGACTTGTCTCTCAAGTTGTTTTATTTTCTCTTCTAATTGTATTCTTTTATTACGAAGTTTTTTGGATTTAGTGGCAGTAAAGGAAATCATATGCCCTCTTATAAAAGCCTTAAAGGCATCCCATCTAATACATGCTGAAGTTTGAGTCGTATTTATGCTGAAGTACTCATCAATTTTATTTTCTACATAGTTTAAAAAATCATTATCTTTAAGCCATTTTAAATGTAGACACCATCTTGGAGGGTCCACCTTTAGATTCTTTTGAGAATATAAGATATTAACCGGAGCATGGTCTGAAATAGTTATACTATCATACTGGCAGTCTGTTATGTTTGCCAATAGATCTGCGGATATTATAAAGTAGTCTATACGGGAGTATGTATTAAAAGTTTTTGAGTGACACGAATAGGTTATATCACTTGGTTTTAGGTGACGCCAAATATCGATCAAGTTTAATTCTTTTAAGAAGTTGCAAATTACCCCCCTGCTTTTATGGTGAGTCTGGTCAGATCTAGTTGATCGATCTTTAAAGGGGTTTAGAACGCAGTTCCAGTCTCCTCCAATAATGATTTTTCCTGGAAGAGATGAAATGATTAGAAAAAGGTTTGTGAAAAATGCATCATCGTCATTATTTGGTCCATATACATTTATCAAATTAATTGTTTCCTGTAAAATAGATCCTTGAATTATGAGAAATCTGCCATATTTATCTTTAATGACGTTTGAGACTGAAATGGGCACAGATTTATGTATTAAAGTGATTACCCCTCGTGCTCTTGAAGTAAAAGAGGCTGCATATAAAGCCCCTGGCCACCTTCTATTTATTTTGAGATTGTCTTCCTCTAAGGCATGGGTTTCCTGCAAAAATACAATTTTAGAGCCAATATCTTTCAATCTGTTCATGACCTGTTTGATTTTTTGTATCTTATTCAAGCCTCTACAATTCCAGGAAGTACATTTAATTTCAACTGTTTGTGTCATTTAATCACAGTGAAGAAAATACAACTTAACTTGTCTGGGGGGTGAAAAAGCAATAACAAAAAACCATGAACTACACACAAAACCCTATCCCTCAACCCAGGTAAGTGGGCAACCCCATGAAAAACCCTGCTTCCAACCGCAGTCACGTTCAGATCACTCAGATCTGTTACCATGAGAGTAAAATGAAATATTTGGATCCAGCCCCACCCTGCTGCAATTATGAAAGTGTTATTGTGAGGATTTTTTTAATAATTATAATATATTTATTCAAATAATTCTCTGATATACGAACACAAATTTGCATTTGTGTTTAAAGAATATGCAAATTAACCAAAAGGGCACCTAAAGCTTAAAAAAGTGTATTTGTGAGTCTTTTACAGCCGATACTGTACTTGTGTAGTCTGCTACCCGTCTATCTTGGTCGATCAGCAACGTCCTGGATCTTTCTTATGAAGCTCTGGGCATCCGCTGCTGAGTTGAACTTATGCACAGTTTCTTGGTATGTTAGCACTAGCGTAGCTGGTGGGATAATGCCGTGTCTCAGGCCCAGTTGGCGCAGTTGCTGACGGGTCGCGTCGAATTGTTTACGTTGTTTGTGCACCTCTGTGGCAACATCACTGTAGAATCTCACACGATGATTTTTGTACAGTATGTCTTTTTTCGCTTTGGCTGCTTTAGCCACCAATTCCTTTTGCCTGTAGTCAAGGAATCTCATGATTACAGTTCTCGGTGGTGCATCGCTGTCCCGTTTGGATCCGACCCGGTGCGCTCTCTCCAATGCCAAAGGGAAACGCGTTGCTATATCAAGCGCTTCGGGCAACCAGCCTTCCAAAAACTTGCATGTATCAGGACCCTCCGCACCCTCGGGTAGATTCACCAGTCGGAGATTGTTTAGACGTGATCTTGTTTCTAGGTCAATAACTTTCTCCTCAAGGTGTTTGTTTCGTTTACCCAGCTTTTCGACTTCAGATTTTAGGTTGTTCTGGTCGTCCTCCACGTGAGAAATGCGCACTTCTGCTTCATCCAGGCGGCCTTCACACTCAGCCACTTGTTTTTGCGTGTCGCTGATAGCTTTCATAACACCGTCAAATCTTCCAGAAAATTCTGACCTGAGACTGCGCAGTTCTCCCAGTATTTCTTCTTTGACGACATGCAGCACATTGTCGCCTGATAGTGTCGAGTGTGAGCCACAAGCTTCCTCAGTCTCACTGGTATCGACGTTGGCTGTCATCTCTTTGCTAGTAGCTTCTTTGGCTAGCGATAGCTGACCCGTACTTTGCGGTCCGAAATCCGTAAGTTTCGATTGTTTTGGAGTTTTATTGCTAGAGCGTCCTTTGCCTGGCATCCTTACATAATCAATTAGCCGTTTGAGGCGTCGTATATCCGTAAAAAAAATATTAAATCAGGATTCGTTCAGGAGCAGGGTAAAACGTGACCTAGCAGCTTGCGGCCATGACCGGAAGCCGAATTGTAGCTTTTAATGTGTTATCTCTTAAATTTTTCAATCAATAATTTGTCCTGGGAATCCACGCTCATAAAACGCACTTGTACATATCATTTGTACCTATAATCTTTTCACAGGAGCAGTTTTATTATTTTACGACTTACTATCGTCCAACACTGTCTAAACGGGAGATAAGCACCTTTTTATTGACTCAAACCAAACCAGCCTCACATTGAGCTGAAGAAACCCCCTTTAGAAGTCATCCAAGCACTTCACAATGTAATGATAAACAAACACATAAAGCCAGAGACTACACTGTAAAAAAAGGTAAAATATCAGGTAATAAATGCTTTAATCCAGTGTTTTAATCTTAATTTGAGCATATTTTGACTGAAGATTTGCCATTTAGTCAAGACGTCTCTTTCTCTCTCTGGTCTTTCTCTGTTCTCTCTGTGGTCTCTCTGTGGTTTCTCTCTGTGGTCTCTCTCTGTGGTCTCTCTGTGGTCTCTCTGTGGTCTCTCTCTGTGGTTTCTCTCTGTGGTTTCTCTCTGTGGTCTCTCTCTGTGGTCTCTCTCTGTGGTCTCTCTGTGGTCTCTCTGTGGTCTCTCTGTGGTCTCTCTCTGTGGTCTCTCTGTGGTCTCTCTCTGTGGTCTCTCTCTGTGGTCTCTCTGTGGTCTCTCTCTCTGGTCTCTCTCTGTGGTCTCTCTGTGGTCTCTCTGTGGTCTCTCTCTGTAGTCTCTTTCTCCGGTCTCTCTGTGGTTTCACTGTGGTCTCTCTGTGGTCTCTCTCTGTAGTATCTCTCTCTGGTCTTTCTGTCTTACTGTTTGTTCTGTTCAGTCACTTTCATTTAGACACACTCCAGTCTTTAGTGGTGAAAATCAACACTGCTCTAAACGATATGCCGACCTTTCCCAATGTTGTATTGGGTCAAAACACGGCAATTCAACTCATGTAAAAAAAGACAGGCCGATTATGTGTCTCATATGTGGCTTTACCTGTGGGTTAAACTCAGATCCTGTCAGACCTCTGAAGCTAAGCAGGGCAGGGCCTGGTTAGTACTGTGATGGGAGACATCTGGGAAAAAAATGCAATACAAAACTGATGCATTATTATATGATCGTGCATAGAGCTAAAAACAACTCTTATCTGTGTCGGATGAGGGACCAATTTTGTAACATGTTTTTATCGATTCAAAAAGACTGCACTACGTAATATCTGTAATATTTAAGATCCAGCCTCTCCCATAGTCCAACTTTAGTCATGAAAAAGTCCCACTTAAAAATCCTTCTGGTTTGCTCGCTGCCTGTAAACTCAACACAGTCATCTCTTTCTTTTGGCTTCTGTGTGTGAGCTCTTTTTGTTACGATTCTATTTTGTTCGTACAATTTTATCCGCTGTTTGTCCTGTGTGATATCTCCAACCTGTTTTAAATCGAGTTACTGCGTTGGAATACTCTCCAGAGCCCGGATACGCACAGATCCACCTAATGACATTACCTCCGCTCTGACCACATACACGGGGCCTGGAAACCTATTTGAAAGCAAAATTCGATTTGAGTTTTTGTTGCCGTCGTTGCACAAACTCGAAAGGAAATGATCGGTAAGGATCCGCACCAAATCTGTATAGACCTATAAAGCTTTTGGTGTTGAGTATGACTAGTGAAAGTGCATCATATAGAATCCCCGTGGACCTGAGAACTGAGGACTAATGTGGTCGTACTTTCTGGTTCTCATCAGGGCTTGAGCTGCAGATTTTTGAATATACTGCATCTGTTTTTTATCTTGTTTGGAAAGACTAGTGAGCAGAACGTTGCAGTAGTCTAACCTACTGGAGACAAAAACATGGATAAGAATCTCCAAGTCTGCTTTAAACATTGTATTTTTGACTCTGGCAATGTTTTTAGATGGTAAAAAGCTGCGTATGTTACTGATTTGTTTTAGCTGTTGACATTTAAGTTTGAGTCCATTTTTTACCTTAGATTTCTGACTTGATTTGAAGGTTTTAGGGAGAGAGACTGGAGGTGACCGATGACGCTCTCTTTGTTTCTGGGGGCCAAAGAAAATCGTTTAGTTTTTGTATGTGTTTAGCCGAAGTTGTTTTGCATCCACTCACTGATCTGTTGGATACAGTGAAGGAGTGAGTCCACTGGTCCATGTTCTCCTGCAGTCAGTGAGACATAGATCTGAGTGTCGTCTGCATAGTTGTGATAGGACACTTTGTTTCGGCGTATTAACTGACCTAACGGCAGCATGTAGAGATTGAACAGAAGAGGTCCCAGGATTGACCCCTGTGGTACTCCACAGGTCAGGGCCATATGATCTGAGACACAGTTTTGTACAAGTTTAGATCAGCTTCATCAAACACAAAAGCGAAGTTGAGATGACCACCTCAGTTCAGCTTTAAGCCAAAGAATCATGTATATTTTGTGATTTCAGTTGGATGGCAGGCTACAATACAACTTCATGGGAAATATATCCAAATGTTTTCCCAGATTATTTTTTGATAGTGATTGGATTCACAAACCTGCCATATAATTATTCTGTCTAAAAGTTCTTTCTGCTGCTCAACATCATGCATATGTTTATGAATATTCTCATCACTTGAAAATTATTAGACCAGGGGTGTCCAAACTTTTTAGAAAGAGGGCAACATTCTAAAAGTGCTTTTCAGGCTTTGGTATTTAAAATTAGGTATGATATGCTCATATTTATTAACAATTCCAACTATGTCCAGCATGACTTTATACAGTGTATATGGAGCTGAAGTTGGCTGGATGACTCTATGAAAGTGCCTCTGTGGATAGTTTGTATTAGTGATGCAGAGGGCCACATAAAATTAAACAGTGGGCTGCATTTGGGCCGCGAGCCTTGGTTTGGACATGCTGGGATTAGCCCATTGAGCTAGCATGAGTTGTACCCAGTGCTTCTATGGTTAGGTTTTTAGGTTTAGTCTTCTACTAATGGGTACTCTCTGGTTTTCCCTCCAGTCTGCAATCACCACTCAGTCCACGTTCCCACCCTCCACTATGGTCATGAGCTTTGGGTAATGACCAAAAAGGGTGAGATCGTGGATACAAGGGGCCCAAATGAGTTTCCTCTGCTGACTGCCTGGGCGCTTGCATAGAGGCCTAGGAGCTCTGACTGGATCCGCTGCTTCTCTTTGTTGATGCTTTGTCCCGCCAGGAGGAACCCAGGGGAAGACCCAGGGCAGGCTGGAGGGACTGTGTGTCTCAGCTGGCCTGGGTACAACTCAGGATAGTCCCACAGATTAGCTGGAAGAAGTGTGTTTATGTGTGTGACGTTGCAGAAAATGATTGATTGCAATTTTTTTACTGTGATTAGCGGTTCTGATCGGCTGTTATCTTGAAAAAGTCCGTTTTTAAGGTGAGATATTTTCAAAAAGAAATCTTGGCTTATTAAAAGAACCTTCGAAGCATTATACATAAGACATAATGACATTTGTACATTTAGTTAAACCTTTAGGCACCAAAATAGCAGAATTTCTCTTTCTACACAAACATTTACTTAGTGCTTTCCCACTCTTATTAATAGTATAGTATATCTGTAATTTTAGTCATCCTCTATCTCTTCTAAAGCTCCAACGTTGTCTGTTTTGTCCATTTTCTGAAGAACCTCTGGCGCCTCAATGATTAAAACTATTATATTTGTTAATGTGTGTGAAAGATAGTGAGAGTTACCCACACTATCCTTAGCCTCTTCATGTTCATGTCGGACATCTGCTAAGTCTTCAACATGAAATCATAGGTGTTTTTTATAGTCCTACAATATTCACAGTGACCAAATGTATGCTAGTCCCACTTCCACCTCTGCTTCAGCTGTACTCGTGCACGTCTTAAAATAGCCTGAAATGAAGATGCCTCCTTCACTTCCTGCTTCTAAAACTGCCGCAGTAGATGAGGCGGGCTACGGTTTCCTGGCACGACCACAAAGTATGAATAATGGGCCCAGACTACTGTAGACTTGCAGCGCGACGATTGGGCTGAAAGGAATGCTTTTTACGATGGTTATTAGCTATAGTTTAGGAGTGCTTTGTCAGCGGATTTTCACAAGTGCTCCCGGTGGAATATAATTGTGGTTTTTATTCTGAATAACGCATGTGATGGAAATCTGTCTTTGTTTGTGCTCTTATATTAAATACTATGGAGTTTAGTGCATGTGATTGTGCGAATGACCCCTCCAGTCTAGTTTAGTTTATTTATTTCAACAGGGACAAACCCAGTGTTGTAACATGTGTCCTGTACAGTCCGTTCCTCTTTTCCCCTTGTTGTTCCATGGACAGGGCGCTCAGCAGGGGGCGCTGTGAGGTGTATGAAACCATGAGACGCTGCAGTGCTGCCTCCTGCGGCCTGCAAACTAATATGGATTAGTTCAAGTAGTGAATAAACTGGATAAATGTAAACTCTTTCTGGCTAGAGACAAATGTTTGAGAGAGAGAATGTTTGAGAGATCCCTAAACAGAGGAGGTAATTTACAATAGACAAGATCAGTGACATGCTAATGAGGTAGGATCGTTAGACCTAGCAAGATCATTAGACCTGCACCCACCACATCTTGGCAGACTTTAGATGTGTTAATGAGTTAGCTACAGGGTCAGGGGGGTCTAACCACTCCCACAGGTTATACATTTTCCAACTCGGGGCTGAGGTTTCACTTCCTTGAGAAAGTTCTTTGGATTTAGATCGAAACGTCGGAAAAACCTGCTAACTGAAGAACAGATGAGGGGTTAGCAACCTTCCTTTGTTTTGAATAATTCCTATACGACTGGGAGCGTACACAAACTATCACGCTTATTAGACTATTATAACATTTCCTTCAAGACTGTGATAATTATACTGTCCACTCAAAGCTCAGGCTGGGAAAGTTGGTTCATCAAATTGAGTTAGATTTCCATATTTTCTGTGTGTGTGTGCGTGAGATAGATGGATAGATTAGATATTTTTTGTCTTGCATTCAGAGATGCCCAGCCCACATGGCCTCATACCAAATACCAAAGACACAGGCCAACATCTGGCACAGAAACACACATTTCAAAACACAAATTCTCTCACTTACGGTAAATAGATTACTTTGCCGCTTTTTTCCGACCTTAAAATTAAGATAATCTAAATACTTGAATTGCCAAAAAATCACTTTACAATCCACACACAGGAGGAAATGAACAAATCTGGCTACCCAGTATTGTTGTTAATCTCACTATATAGTCTATTAGATTGCGTTATTGTGACAGGCCTGTGGAGCTAGACCCACTGTAGGTCTGTTTGGAAGGCCCAGTGTTGTAACATGTGTCCTGTACAGTCCGTTCCTCTTTTCCCCTTGTTGTTCCATGGACGGGGCGCTCAGCAGGGGGCGCTGTGAGGTGTATGAAACCATGAGACGCTGCAGTGCTGCCTCTTGCGGCCTGTTCCCCTGTGCAAACATAGCCAGGCTGCAGACTCCGGCACACTCTGTCCACATGCCTTTCACCGTCTCCCAGTAACGCTAGGTTTCTGACAAGACTTTTTGAAACTTCTATTTATCTGTCAATCATCTTTATCTTTGTTTGTTTGTAGAACACTTTTCATACAAGATGGAACTCAAAGTGTTTCAAAAATTCATAAAGGAACCACACAAGATGTTAAAATCATAAATAATCACAGCACACAGATACAATCCCTCAGTTCTTTTAACCTGGATTTGAACATTATTAAAGAAGAAGCCTGTCTCACATTTTCAGGAAGGCTGTTCAAGATTTTAGCCGCGTGAAACTGAAATGCTCCAGGAGGCCAGTCCCTGTGCTCCTCCGGGTCCCAGCAGGAGGCCAGTCCCTGTGCTCCTCCGGGTCCCAGCAGGAGGCCAGTCCCTGTGCTCCTCCGGGTCCCAGCAGGAGGCCAGTCCCTGTGCTCCTCCGGGTCCCAGTAGGAGGCCAGTCCCTGTGCTCCTCAGAGTTGGTTCCTATGGCACTAACATGTCATGGAGAGACTTTGTAGATAATCAGAGCTACTTTAAAATCTATTCTCTAAGAAAAGTCAGGTTTTTAATAGACTTGCTGAATGCCCGAGTTAAAGCTGGGGTACCTAACTTCTCAATACTTAAGTTTTAAAAGTCTTCTTTAGGTGTGCCTTTTCCATCGTTCCTCTTGCCCGTCTCCCCGGAGGTGTTGTTGCTTTTTCTGGAATGTTCTGTGACATTAAACGGTTCTCACTCCTCAGAGAAACACAGTCCACTGCACACAGGACAGAAGCATGTTTCTCCCACTGCTTTAGAATTGATTTCCTGCCGGTCTCTGGGACTAGGTCTGGGTCCAAAGCTCAGATCAAAATAACCCTGCTTTGGTTTGTTCAAATTATCTTTTTTATTTGACTGTGATTATTGATGATTTTAATGCCTTGTTTGTTGTGGTGGGGAAAAATTAAGTCTGTTCAGTATTGCAATATTTTACGCGCACAATTAAATCAATTCTGTGAAGTATTGCGATATTAGATTTGAATAATTATCTGTTTGACTTTGTGTTTTCTGAGTTTACTCTGGTTATTTCCATTTGTGGATTATGTGACTCTGATGTCTGCTTGTTGTGACTCTATGGTGTCTGCTTGTTGTGACTCTATGACGTCTGCTTGTTGTGACTCTATGACGTCTGCTTGTTGTGACTGTATGACGTCTGCTTGTTGTGACTCTATGACGTCTGCTTGTCGTGACTCTATGACGTCTGCTTGTCGTGACTCTACGACGTCTGCTTGTCGTGACTCTATGACGTCTGCTTGTTGTGACTCTATGACGTCTGCTTGTTGCGACTCTATGACGTCTGCTTGTTGTGACTCTACGACGTCTGCTTGTTGTGACTCTATGTTGTCTGTGTGTATATGTCAATAATCACAATAATATAGAATTGTGGCTCAAATATCGCAATATTATCGTCACATTTATGCTAATCCCCAGCTCTAGCTTGTTTTGTGGAGCACTTTTGTGTTGCCTTGTGTATGAACCGTGCTACAAAAATCCACTTTTAAGATGCTGTTTTAGGCGAACCCTGTGAAAGGTGAAATAATGACTATGAACACCCTGTGTTTAGGGTGATGGTGTCAGATCTATCCGTGACTCATGGTTTGGACCAGGATTAAGCAGGACATATAACTATGATCTCATGGGTCTGTCACGGCTGCCAAATAGTGCACCCCTGCTCTGAGACGCTCTGGAAAAGTGGTTTGGGTAAAGGCACTGGATGGAACAAAAATGCCACGTCACATATTTCACCTGTAAATACATCTGAAGACATTTTTGTGCCTGAGCCAGATTTTCTCCGTCTTCACAGTTCAGTTTTTAATCAGAGACCAGAGCGAGAGAGAGAGGGGGAGAGAGACCAGAGCGCGAGAGAGAGGGAGAGAGACCAGAGCGAGAGAGAGAGGGAGAGAGACCAGAGCGAGAGAGAGGGAGAGAGACCAGAGCGAGAGAGAAACCAGAGCGAGAGAGAGACCAGAGCGAGAGAGAGACCAGAGCGAGAGAGACCAGAGCGAGAGGGAGAGAGACCAGAGGGAGAGGGAGAGAGACCAGAGGGAGAGAGACCAGAGCGCGAGAGAGAGGGAGAGAGACCAGAGCGAGAGAGGGAGACCAGAGCGAGAGAGGGAGACCAGAGCGAGAGAGGGAGACCAGAGCGAGAGAGGGAGACCAGAGCGAGAGAGGGAGACCAGAGCGAGAGAGAGAGAGACCAGAGCGAGAGGGAGAGGGAGAGAGACCAGAGGGAGAGGGAGAGAGACCAGAGGGAGAGGGAGAGAGACCAGAGGGAGAGGGAGAGAGACCAGAGGGAGAGGGAGAGAGACCAGAGGGAGAGGGAGAGAGACCAGACGGAGAGGGAGAGAGACGGAGAGAGAGACGGAGAGGGGGACGAGAGAGAGAGAGAGAGACCAGAGAGAGAGACCAGAGAGAGAGAGAGGGGGAGAGAGAGGGGGACGAGAGGGAGAGAGAGAGAGACCAGAGGGGGAGAGAAAGAGAGAGACCAGAGGGGGAGAGAGAGAGAGAGACCAGAGGGGGAGAGAGAGAGAGAGACCAGAGGGGGAGAGGGAGAGAGACCAGAGGGGGAGAGAGAGAGAGACGAGAGGGAGAGAGAGACGGAGAGAGAGACGGAGAGGGAGAGGGGGACGAGAGGGAGAGAGAGGGGGAGAGAGGGAGAGACCAGAGGGGGAGAGAGAGAGAGACCAGAGGGGGAGAGGGAGAGAGACCAGAGGGGGAGAGAGAGAGAGACCAGAGGGGGAGAGAGACGAGAGACTAGAGGGAGAGAGACGAGAGGACGAGAGGGAGAGAGAGACGGAGAGGGGGACGAGAGGGAGAGAGACTCTACCCTACTCTACTCTACTCTACTCTACTCTACTCTACTCTACTCTACTCTACTCTACTCTACTCTACTCTACCCTATTCCACTCAGTCTTCTCAGTTCAGTTTTTATGTCTGAAACTACTGCTATGTGTGTTTTGAGTTTTGCTTTTACTGCCGAGCTGCGTTGTGAAATTATGACTAATAATCAGATTTGTCTTGGAGAAAAAGCGTTGATATAACAAAGCCCAGATGATTACATTTTTTTGAAAACGAAAGACTGTTTTTAAATTCTCAAAGTCTGAGTTCCTGGAATACTATACTTTTCATAGTGGCCTCTGTCCTCGTTGTACAGCCTGAGTCCTGGATCTACAGAACTGAACTGTTAGCGCTTGTGCCTCACAGCAAGAAGGTCCTGGGTTCCATCTCCAGACCTTTATCTGTGGAGTTTGCATGTTCTCCCCGTGTCTGTGTAGGTTTCCTGCGGGGACTCCAATTTCCCATACCACTGATTGATCTGCCATGTGCCTCCTGTATGGCAACCTCGCTCCCATCTCTGTGTGGAGTGAGAGAGAATGTCCACAACAATTGCTCCGTGACTCTGGTCTGTGAAAGGTGCTATATAAATAAAGATTACGTTGTACCTTCTTACTCTGATGTGTTTGTGAATCGACAGCTTTGTAAAGTCGTCTGAGATAACTACTGTGATTTAGGGCTATACAAAAATGAATTGTGTTTGGCCCTCTGTCTCGCTTACACAACGTATTATTGAGATTGTAGAATAGTGTAAAAGTGTAGAATGACGTGTTCACACCGCTCTCAGCTTCGACTTCGTGGGCGTCAGGTTTGCATTCAAAATTAATGGTGGCGCCGAGAGGACGGGCGTCCCTCTCAAAATAAACCAGCGTAAAAAAAAAAACGGCGTCAAGGGCGTTTTTACACTTTTGGTGTGAACACACTAGAATCAAAATCAGAATAATTTTTATTGCCACGTAAGTAACAGGAGGTCACAGACAAGGAAATTGCTTTGGCTCAGTGCAACAGTCAAAAAGAGATAATAAAAATAAGAATAAAAAACGCTTCTAAAGAATAAATTTCAATTTAAAATAGAGTTACAGTTACTATTTACAATATACAAGTGCACATGGTGCACACAATGTAAGGTGACAGCAGTACAGTGAAGTAAAGTGACTTTATAAAGGGCGGGGGGACAGGTTAAGAAGTGTTCAAGAGTCCAACAGCAGAGGGGAAGAAACTGTTCTTGTGGCGGGAGGTTCTAGTCCTGATGGACCGCAGCCTCCTGCCTGAGGGGAGTGGATGGAATAGTCCATGTGCAGGTGAGAGGGGTCGGCTGTGATACGACCAGCCCGGCCTCGAGCTCGGGCGACGTACAGGTCCTGCAGCGATGGAAGGCTGCGGCCGATCACTTCCTCTGCAGAGCGCACAATGCACTGTAGTCTCTGTTTGTCCCTGACTGTGGCTCCAGCGAACCACACGGTGATGGAGGAGGTGATGGAGGAGGTGATGGAGGAGGTGAGGATGGACTCGATGATGGCCGTGTAGAACTGCACCAACATCTGTGCAGGCAGCTTGGCTTTCCTGAGCTGCCGCAGGAAGTACATCCTCTGCTGGACCTTCTTGATGAGGGAGCTGATGGTCGGCTCCCACTTGAGGTCCTGGGTGATGGTGGTGCCCAGGAAACGGATGGACTCCACAGGTGATGGGGGAGTCCATCACGGAGGGTGGGGGCGGGGGGACAGTGCTCTTCCTGAAGTCCACAATCATCTCCACTGTCTTCTGGGCGTTCAGCTCCAGGTTGTTACCACTGCACCAGGACACCAGCCGGTCCACCTCCCTCCTGTAGGCGGACTCATCGTTGTTGGAGATGAGTCCAATGAGGGTGGTGTCGTCCGCGAACTTGATCAGCTTCACGGAGTCGTGGCTGGAGGTGCAGTGGTTGGTGTACAGGGAGAAGAGCAGGGGAGAAAGAACACAGCCCTGTGGGGCTCCTGTATTTATAATCCGAGAGTCCGAGACATTCTTCCCCAGACGCACTCGCTGCTTCCTGTCTGTCAGGAAGTCAGTGATCCACCTGCAGGTGGAATCGGGCACGTTGAGCTGGGAGAGCTTGTCCTGGAGCAGATGGACCATAAGACTAGATTCAAGCGCTTATCAAATAAATGTGTTGCGTTCACGTTCTAGGATCTCAGTGTTTCTGAGATAGAATTCTAAAGTGATAGAAATGTAAACATTATATTTTTTCAATATTTTTTTGTTGATGATTATGCCTGAAAGTCCATTCGACATGACCAACATGTGTTTTTTGAATATTGTCGCCATTTCTAGAAACGTTTTTTTAAGATGGAGATAATTGAACAAAGATGTTCTTTTGGCTCAGGAATTTGAGAGTTTGGCTAAAAACTAAGATGAGAAGTCTGGCTTTTGACAGTTGCCATAGTTACTAGGAAAGATTCTTCAGCTGCCCTCCATCACGATTTTAAATAAGCTCTTTTGGAATGTTGTGATGTCACATGAACACAGCCTTTTACGTGTTTGCATGTGTGCATTCATGTGTGCATTGTTGTCATTTTTTCTGTCAAATTTGGATTCAAGCGCCTCTAAACTTTACCACAAACTCTAAAGATTCTGCTTCACTTTTATCGCTGCAGCTTTGAAAGTTTGATTGTTGTTTTGTGACTGTGTAGTTCATCAACATTAGAGAGACGAGAGGGAGAGAGAGACTTCTTTACCCGGCCCTATTCTGCTGTCCTGTACTTGTCCCTATTCTACTGTACTCTACTCTACTATGGCACGGTGGCTGAGTAGATAGCACTCTCCCTTCTCAGTAAGAAGGTCCTGGGTTCGAATTCCGGTCATAACAGGGTCTTTCTGAGTGCAGTTTGCATGTTCTCACCGTACCTGCGTAGATTCCCCCGGGTGCTCCGGTTTCCCCTACCACTAAAAACATGTACAATAGGTCAATCCTCCAGACTCTACTCTACTCTACTAGGCCCTACTCGACTACTCTACTCTGGCACGGTGGATGAGTGGATAGCACTCTGGAAGGTCCTGAGTCTCTGATGTGAATCTTGATCTGGACCCTGACTCTGGTCCCTGACTCTGGACCCTGACTCTGGACCCTGACTCTGGACCCTGACTCTGGACCCTGACTCTGGACCCTGACTCTGGACCCTGACTCTGGACCCTGACTCTGGACCCTGACTCTGGTCCCTGACTCCAGACACCACCTGCTGCTTTCAACCAGCCTGAGGACGTGTTAATAATGGATCAACCATCTTTTGTGGCCAGAACCTGAGCTCCCCATGTCTTCATTATTGATTTATAGATTTCATGTATACGTAACTTCAGTCATGTGTCTGTCAAAACTGGACTGACCGGTTCTGACTGATTCTGACTGATTCTGACCACCTAAAGTTACCCGCTTCTCCTTTTTAACTCCTTCACCTCAGATCCTTGGCCTGAGGCAGTTTCTGATTCTATTTGGACGATTAACACTTATAATTTTGATTACATAGAAGCAAATGTGTCCACTGTCACTTTACTGAGTCACTTTTATTATGCTAAAGCTAGAGATTTTATACTAGCCTCTTTATTATGCTAACATTAAAGATTTTAGACCTGCTTTTTTATTATGCTAAAGTTAGTGATTTTATTTCAGTTCAGATATTGTTCATTTCTCTTGTGTTTTCATTGGTGCATATCTATTGTCTCATATTTTAATGCGTTTTCTTGTTTGCCGTAATGTTTCTCCGTGTGCGTGATAAAAATATTTTGTACATTTCCCAAAGAAAGCTCTAACATTCTTATACTGAATGCTTTTTCACTTCGGCCTCGGTGATCAAAACATTCATGCCAGATTAATCTCTGTGTTGTTTCTCTCCTGTGTTTGTGATTTGATTTGATTTGAAGTGTAAAATAATAAATGATTGGCGGCTGTAGTGGTGCATTCACGAGAACATTCGGCGTCGACACCGATATCGGCTGTGTTTTTGTTATTTGTTACGACTCGTCTGCATGGCTGATTTTAAAAAGCTGATTAAAAGGTTGTTTTGTGGTAGATGAGCATGAGCTTGCGGCTAATGCTAACGCTCTAGTTAGCAATTAGGTCAAGGTTAATTCATAATTCCATGACACTTTGTGGACATTGCTGGGTGTATTTTAAAGAAGAGGAGATGGAAAACTTGGGATAATTCTTGAGAAATGTCAAGTATTTGTGGAAGTTTAGTTTCTGACTCATGTTTAGAACTTTTGTGTGTTTACTTATTTTACCTTTTATAGTGTTTTTTTTAACAAACTGACTTGAATATTATTTTTCTGAGCTGGTTTTGTTTGGATTGAAACTGGACCAAAGATGAAGCTGTGTATTGTTGCTAATTATGTTTTTGGGATTATAGTTTGAGTGAACCTTGTTGTTGTTGTTTTCCTGATAAGAATTACCTTAAGTCTCTGATCTGGTTTGATTCTCTGAACTGTTGTTGGTGAATCGACAACTTAGTAAACTTCTCCGAGACTACACAATTAGCACAATAGCTAAATATCACCAAATTGGGTATAACATGGTCGCCTATCAACCGCAGGGGAACAATTTGGGGCCCATATTTATTTAAAAAAAAAAAAAAAAAAATCTTGCCCATGTATTTTGTTTTGGTTGATCTCTACCTTCCTGTTCGAGTCTGACCTTCTTTGCTCGTCTCGGTCTTCCGATTGGTCCATTCTCTTGTCAATCAGGCGACCAACTCAACATGAATTGCTTGTTGTTGCTCTGTTTTTCTGCTGCTGAAATGAAATGAAATGATGATAAACTTTCCCACGCAGTCTTCTTTTGAGTGTTTTAATCTTTTTGTTTTCAGAGTGGATGGCAGAGTTTACAACTACTGCTGCTACTAGTACTACTACCCCTACCCCTACCACTACCGCTACTGCTACTGCTACTAAAAAGCCAGGAGTCAAATCGGTAGCGTCCAAAGCAGTTTCAGGTAGAGAAAGTGTAACCGTTGTTCGTTCTTGCTGTCCTGGGTGCTCCCGAACTTCTGAGGTGATCCCGAGCTTGCTTTTTTTTTCTCCTGCAGGGTTATTTGACTCAATTTTGGCTTCGAAAACTATGCTTCCATGTATCATTTGTCTTTAATTGCTTTTTGTCTGGAAGAAATGGTAAATTTAACATGGAATGAAGGGGTGTCTGCCGTGGTTTCTCCGCTCACTTGTCTTCTGCTGTCTTTTCGTTAGCATCTGCCGCCTTTAGCTTTGGGCTAACGGATGCTAACGCTGCTAACCGTTTTGTTTTCGCAGAGATGGAGTCGGACACCACCGTGGGACGAATGGTAGACTCAGGTACACAGAGACCCCTCGGTAGATCTGTCCTCCAGTCCGGCCGTTCCGTTCCGTTTCGTTAACACTTCGGCAAACCACTGAAAGGCGCGAAGAATGTTCACAAATGGCAATTTTTGAAAGCCATTCTCCGCATAACCGCAGTCCATTTTTCTTTGAACTTCAGACCATTATTTGAAAGTCAGACCAGGATGGACTTTCAAATGTATATATTCATCCATTTCCATTCTCTATGGGTTGTTTCTGGTGGTAACTCAAGCCACAACACGATGAGTATGTTTACAAAGCATAAGAACGCGGAGTAAGCTAAAAAACGGACTATTCAGAGTTGCTCTCAAACCGGTCTGACCGCTCTGGTGCAGTGTATAGTGGTCCGATTGAGCGGAGAAGGGGTCTCGCAACTATTGGCTTAATATTTAAACGTTGGAACTGCAATTGTAAATGTATAATAGCTAACATACATGAACGAAATAGCTTGTTTACTTTTAGCATTAGCTTTTTAAAACAATGAAATTGAGGCCCCAAGGGACTGTGTGTCCAAATGAGTGAATCTCCTTTATCAGTCAATCATTTATTAGTATAGCACAATTTGCGTACAAGGCAATTCACAGTGCTTCACAAGAGCAGTTTAAAAACACAGATAATAAAAACAAAGTAAAAGTATGGGTTTTAAAATCTCATAGAAATGTGGGTTCAGATAAAAGCAATAAATAATGCAAAAAAAGAATCCGTTGTATGCACAGCTAAAAAGACATGTGCCCAAAATCCAAATATATACATTTCTATTACAAACCTGGCTTTTCCCTGCGCTCTAAAACGCATCTGCTGGCCTTGTCTCGGTGCTAGCTTAACCAGAATTGAAATGGTTAGATGTAGCTGTGCCAAACAAACTGGGTTTTCACACCTGCATCTCTGCGTCTTGCTCAGTCAAATTAAACTGGACGAGACTCTGGTTTTCACTGGTGCTTTGTAAACGTACTCATTGCTTCTTCGCTGATCCTCCAGCAGGGGGCGGTCCAAGTCCGGGCTGAGGTAGAGTCTGGACCAGCAACAGACACACAAACTACAACAAAATTAGTGTATTTCATATAGAACTATGAAATGTATTTTTGTCGGTAGAAAAATCAATTGAATAAAAGTAGAATTATGTGTTTTTTGTGTGTGGCTTGTGCCTTTTTAATTGAATCGTCATTATCTAAACTTCAGAATCAGTGCCGATTATGAGTTCTTGTTGGTTCTGCTGGTAAAAAAAATAGCCCATAAATGAACCAAAAATGTCGACAAAGGAAAAGGATTGAAAGGATTTGTTAAAAAGTACTAAAATATGGAGAAAATATTACTGGTAAATAATATAATAGTTTAGTGCCTAGAATGACCAATAATAACTGACTACACTCCTAAAATGTAGCTTTTGTCTTGTGTAAATAATGTAAATAAATAAGTAAAATATGCGATTCTAGCTATAACCCCATGGAACATATTGTAAAAAGGATTAAAGCTTGTTTATAAATTGTGAATTACTCTGGTAAACACAAGTAAACATTTTTATTATTATTATCATTTTTTACAGTTAAAGTACTTCCTTTTAAGTCAAGATAATTCATTTCTAGCCTTGAGAAATCCTGAAAGACTACTCCTCCCCTGACGTAAACATTGTCTCACATTTCAGTGGTTTGCAGAACACTCCTTTTACCTGCTCCAAAAATAAATGTAAAAAATCCCCTCCTTTTGAATAACAAACTGCTTAAAGACAGGTGGTTTTCTACGTTACTACAAATTTTAATATCGAGAACGTGCCAGAGAAGCCTCATCAGACGTAAACAACACGTGGGGGTCTCGCTCATCATCAGCTGTACAACATCGCCCCCTTGTGATTATCGAGGGCCATTGCAGCTGCAAAAACACACAAAATAAGTTCCTATTTGCTTGAATTGGGAAGACCATATGTGATTTTAGGGTATTTTCAGATTTAAAGCAAGATTTGCCAATTTTTTCAAGCGCTATTAATATTTTATAAGATTTTTTGTTATATATAGACAACTTATTCTTTTCCCATTTCCTTTGTATTATAGTTGTGAAAGGTAGTTTACAGTATGTGCTGCATTCCGGTAACAGCAAGTCGAGATTTAGTCACCAAAAATAAATGTTCAATGACAGAAATACAGAGAAAGAAAACAAATATAATCATTTTTTTAATTTGAAAACTTTGTCCCACACTGGGGAAATTTCAGTGTTGTATCACAAGTTACAGAACAGTAGGAATGAGAAGCACACCACACAAGATTAGATGAACAATAACAGCAAAACACTGCAATATTTGACAATTTGTAAATATTCTTCAATAACTATTGAAGAATATTATGATTGTTAAAGTGATTGTTAACTACCATAATAACTACTGCAACACATACTATAGTAGAAACAAATAATAATTTAAAGAGTAAAGATAGCTAATAAAGAGTTTTGTCTGGAAATATCGTTCTAAACAATTTACAGATTACAATAATAATCTCGAACTTAATCCACTATAAAATGAATATTTAGTTGCAACCTGAGAATTAACCAAACTGTTTTGAGAACGAGGAACAAGTTTGATTGATTTATTGATTTATATTTTATTTGTAAGTAACAGAACGTTTTTTACACTTTATTACATAGTTAGCGCTTACAAAATTACGAAAAATAAGTAGAAAAGTCAGTTTTTGTTCCTTTGGCAGATCTTGTTTAGCTGCAAATTCACTGAAATTTAACATAAAACCGACCTGAAGGGATCACAAACTTATCTTGGCTGTGTTTTTGCAGTGCATTATGGAGATGCGAGTAGCATAGGCAGCCAGCAGGGGGCGCCACAGTTCTCTCCGGGGCTCACTCCTTGTGTCTTGTACCGATTCTACCGCTCTCTGTGACCACACTCGACCCAGCAGTGGTCAGACCTAACCCTAACCCGGCTCCACGCTTCTCCCAGCCCTCTGTGTCTCTCCTCCAGCCTCTGTCCTCCGTGAAGACGCCCTGAGGACCTCTGTGTCGGGGCCTCGTGCCACTAACGCTTAGACAAATGTTGATAATTCACACATGCTTTGTTCTGTTCTGCCGGGATGTCCCATGGAAGCAGAGGGTCAGGCTCCAATTGAGGCAAAATGCGGAAAAGATTGAGTTTCTTTGGCGTTTTGCAGTGTTTGGGCTGAAATTGGGGGAGTTTAGTCAAATTAACATTGTGTTTTTGGTAGTAATCTATTTTCTGATGGCAAAACTCCAGTTCAATACTGAGAAATTGCAGGTAAAATACTGTAGTTTTAACATAAATAATATACAACATTCTAGTGCTTTTATGGTACCACATTTTGCTTGTGCCAGAGAGAGATTCATTTATTTGCCATTTGCAGTAAAACCACATTGGAGTTACATCCGCAGAAGTTGGATATATAGTCGGACCAGTTCTGATATGGATGAAAAAATTACAAAAAAACTGCTCAAAAGTGTCCCATTTTATCCATATTGTTTCTCAGTAAATATTCAACACTGGAAATGTGATAATACAGCCCAAAGAATAAGATTACAAAATATTGATGTGTAAAAATAAAAATAAAAAATACAATAATTATCTATACATGTAAAATATACATGTATAGATCATTAAAAAAATCTGAATAATTAAGAAAAAATCAAAACAACAAATTTGACTTCAAAGTATGTACTAAAAAAGAACAAATAATTAGCACACCTTTACATCAAAAAGGTTGTTTTTTTTTTTTTTTTTTAGGAAGAATGCCCAAAACTGGACAAAATGTAATATTTTCTAAGCAGTTTGTAATGCTTTTCTTGGAAATAGTAAAAAACCTTGTGTTGCCAAAGACAAAGGGTACTACTTCCCATGTTTTTTATCATTTCATATTGAGTAGCTACTTCAGACCAAATCCTTCTGGGAGCTACTTAGACAGAGGTTAGCGAGCTACTGCTACCTCCAGAGCTATAGGCTGTAGACCCATGCTATAAACGTTATCAT
This sequence comes from Knipowitschia caucasica, assembly GCA_964034765.1. Lineage (NCBI taxonomy): Eukaryota > Metazoa > Chordata > Actinopteri > Gobiiformes > Gobiidae > Knipowitschia > Knipowitschia caucasica. Next base: position 4,682,007 of record OZ035836.1, read on the forward strand.
TAGCCTTAAACCGACGTCTCCCATCCTCAGCCTGACCTGTCGTTTTGGCTTCTCCTGTGGACATCCCCGCTCTCTCTCATATTGATTTGTATCTTTTCCATCAGATTCTCGCAGATTTCACTCAAACCCCACCACATGTTTTTTCTTTTAATTTCTCTGCTTCGTTAACCAGCCTTTCCGACGCTTCCCAGACACCTATTGGCTGTGTCTGGTGTAACGACATAGGTGATCGCTGCCTTTCTCTTCTTCTTCTTCCTTTTTGTTATGTTTTCAGTGCGCCGATATCTCTCCTTTTGTAATCCTGCTTGTTTTAACTTATGCCGCTCCTTCTCTATGTTCCCTGTGCGGCAACAACAGCGCCCGAGCTGCTAGTTGGATCGTTTTTATACAGTGTAAGTGACCGGATTGGCCAGAAATGACATTATTTTAGTAACATTTCCGTGTCCCTTTTTTGTCTGTCTTTCCGCAGTGTACGATAAACAGGGCTTTCTGCTGCAGCTGGACATCAAATTGTAAGTTTTTCCGCTATATGTGTTTTTACGATATGTGTGTGATGCATGTTGTGTGGTTTTTTTGTGTGTTTACTTTTGCCTACACTGCAAAAAATGGCTCAAATTTGGCAAAATGTGTTTAAATAATTTTTTTTAGAGTGTGAACTGCCTTAAAACAAGACTTTCCAATGGGACAAAGAAACATGTTGTTTTAGAAGATAAAAGAAATGTGTCCCTTGGAATGAGAAAAAAGCAACAGTTTTTGAATAAATGGCTTTGTCCCGTTGGAGAATGCATGTCAGTGAAATTAAATGAAATTTAAGTCTCAAATTGTTTTTTACTAGACATTAATTACAGACAATAGACATTTGATTAAACACTGCTGTAAATGAATGGATCCGGTAAAGTTTGTCCCAGTCCACATGAAGAGTCACAGAGGTAAATGTGCAGTGTTGGTCTGAAAAACTATATATATTTCTTACTCGGGTCATTCCGTCCTCACTCCTACTGTACTCTCTCTCTCTCTGTTCCATGGCCCATATCAAATGCTGTTCCAAACCATTTGCTTAACAGCCAGTGTCAGCAGCTCCTTCTTCATGCCACTGCGGGAATGATCAATGCGCAAACTGGAAAACGTGAAGAAGTAAACTTTCAGCCGATTAATCTCGCCTGATTTTTTCAAATAAACAAGACAATTCCTCTGGGGACGCGCGGGGCTGATAAATGCGGCGCTTTTGATTGCGGTTATGAGTAATGCGCGTGGACGGAGGAGCCGTGTTAGCAGCTGCAGCGTGTCCCAGAGACGAGCTGTCGAGCTGGGGCCGGCCTCCAGCTCCGACTGCCTGGAGGGTCTGGGTCTGGGAGAAGAGCTGCCGAGCTGGGGCAGCCTCCAGCTTTGACTACCAAGAGGGTCTATGTCTGTAAGGTCTATGCCTGGAGGGTCTGGGTCTGTAAGGTCTATGCCTGGAGGGTCTATGTCTGGAAGGTCTATGCCTGGAGGGTCTGGGTCTGTAAGGTCTATGCCTGGAGGGTCTATGCCTGGAGGGTCTATGCCTGGAGGGTCTATGTCTGGAAGGTCTATGCCTGGAGGGTCTGGGTCTGGAGGGTCTATGCCTGGAGGGTCTATGCCTGGAGGGTCTATGTCTGTAAGGTCTATGTCTGTAAGGTCTATGTCTGGAGGGTCTATGCCTGGAGGGTCTATGCCTGGAGGGTCTGGGTCTGGAGGGTCTATGTCTGTAAGGTCTATGCCTGGAGGGTCTATGCCTGGAGGGTCTATGCCTGGAGGGTCTGGGTCTGTCTACATCAGCAGAAATGAGCTTGACGCGGGTCTAAACTCCTAAACTGATTTAATTGTTAGCGAGCGTTGAGTGGTGAAGCGTCTAAATGCCATTTTTTATGACGGATGGAACGTTTACTTTAGCATTTCAACGTTTATATTGGAAAAGGAAAGGATCCCGTCTTGTGGTATAAGTGGTAAAGATTGGCGGGTAAGCCGGGGCCAATCTTTCCTTGAAAATAATAGTGTTTAGTAGGGCTGGGAATTGGCCAAAATGCGACGATTCGATAGTATTGCAATATTTGGGCCACATTTCAGTAATATAGTGATTCTTAACATATCGCGATATAGACTGTATTGTGATTCAATTCTGCAAAATAGGAAGAAATGTACCCACTTCTAAAACATGAAATGCAAAGTAAACGCTAGCCAAACGATAGCATCCACATGAGACCTATTTCTATCCTTATTCCACCCCACCCCGGTGCCTTTGAGTGCCTGTATTAGCACAGATATTGGGCCAGCTCCAAGCCCACAAACACGGACCACTTACTGTATATCAGCATTCATTCATTCGCTGCTTTTAGTCTCTACGGCCGTCCGATTTTGAGTGACGGGAACGCGCCATGTCTGCACCGAGATCCTATTAAGGCCAAGTGTAAAAGAGTGCGAACAGGGCCGCGCTCTCCCACTCCTGTTTATTTAAACTGGGTCCAGGGCCGAACGCACGGTTATTAATGATGTCGGTTGTAATCGGGAGGCTACACTTTGAGACACGGCGATTATTTGAACAAGCTCCCTCTCCCCTTTTCGTTTATACCACACACAGGTAAAAATGCGAGACTTCTAAAACTATGCAAAAAAAGTCCGTGACTAAGTAAAAAAATTGTGTAATTGATGAGTAAAGCTGCGGCAACTAACTTTCAAACCACATAAAAAGGTCTAATAGTTTTAGATTTTGTGTGTTTTTGGCTTCAGTCACATCTTAAGGTCACTGCCCTTTAGTGTCTGCCAGTGCTGAACCAGTTCTGTGGAAGTTCCCTGGTAAACATGGCTTCCAGCAGCACTTTGGCTCATAGCTTAACTTGTGTCTAAGACATAAATAACAATATTTTATTAGTTTAACAGTTTGGTCCAGACCTTCTCCATCTCTACGGCCTCTGTTTTGACCCCAAATGCACATATATTCTGCCGGTCTGTCTCTGGTCTGTCTCTGGTCTGTCTCTGGTCTGTCTCTGGTCTGTCTCTGGTCTGTCTCTGGTCTGTCTCTGGTCTGTCTCTGGTCTGTCTCTGGTCTGTCTCTGGTCTGTCTCTGGTCTGTCTCTGGTCTGTCTCTGGTCTGTCTCTGGTCTCTCTCTGGTCTCTCCCTGGTCTCTCCCTGGTCTCTCTCTGGTCTCTCCCTGGTCTCTCCCTGGTCTCTCCCTGGTCTCTCTCTGGTCTCTCTCTGGTCTCTCTCCCTTGTCTCCCTCTTGTGTCACTCTCTGGTCTCTCGCTCTAGTCACTCTCTGGTCTTTCTCTCTGGTCTCTCTCTGATCGTCTCTCTGATCCACAGGCCGACGGAGCTGATGTACAAATACGGGAACCTGAGCGAGGGCACGTGCAAGCCGGGATACGCAGCCGCCAAAATGACGGCCATCTACCCTAAGTGAGTAACAAGCTGTCACTACAACCACAACATCATTCGCCATCTACAAAGAAAAAAATCTATATTTAGTTTTTTTCCTTACAAACTATAGAAATATTTGACCCTTTGAAATGAATCCTGGCCCTGTTCATTTGCGATTGTCCATTCTATTGTTTTCCATAAGCTCACATGGGAACAGACCCAACCTAGCTCCTGATTGGCTCTATGGTTGCTAGTCGGTTGCCATGTTAGAATTTGGCTCTTTTTTCCCAAAATCCTTTTCCTAACAATATTTTTAAGTACAAAATAGACACTGTCTAATGCTGCACCCCAATATAACACAAATATCTCATAAAAAAGAGTGACATTGAAATACACTACATTTAGGGACAGAACGTAATGGAGACGAACAATGTACATGCTCTGAGTAATTACTCTTCAGGGACTTAAAAACTGTCAAATTGACTGCTCCATGAGTTCTAGTGTGAAGTCAGTTGGTTAAATTCTGTGTTGTTCTGCTCCCGGCTGCTGACGGCTTTGACCCGCTCGTTGTGGTCAAGCGTCAGGTCTTTGATGTCAGCAGAAACGCCTGTAGTGTGTGATGTCACAGCTCAGACTGACGTGGCCTGGAGCAGTGTGAGCCTTAAAACAGAGCCTTCCACATTCCCATCGTCCACATTCCCATCTTCCACGTTCTCCGCATCACAACAAGACCGCTCTTCACGTCGACTGCACAATGGATCTTTGTCGCCCGATCCACTGAGGCCTTTTTCTACGAAGCCGCGGCCACTTCCTGTCTGACTCATCTACTTCCTGGGGCGACCCTCTCGGCCTCTCTGAAGTCCTAACCTCGAGAGCTGTCATTGTGTCTGCTGTGTGGACCATTGTTCCATTGATATTAAGTTTATATTGATGGAGTGAAGCTAAAAGAAACTTGTTTTCATCTTTAACATGCTGCTGCTCTGGATCAGAGATTGGACTCTAGGAAAAGTCTGTTTACCATCATGAAAGACGCTAAACAGTATTTATGACCCAGTATTACATTCAACTCAAATACATTTATTCTTGTATAGCCCTAAATCACCAGCCCCTCACTGATCCTCATGCAGGTGGAGGACATGGCCTTGGTCTTTCAGTGTTGGCTTCGGGCATAGTGGGGTTAAGTGTCTTTGCCCAGGGACACAACGACAGCAGACATCAGATAAAACATGACAAACAAAAAACAACATTAAGGGGTTAAAGAGAGTGGTCCTTTTTGGTCTTTCTGAGTGGACGATACTAGTCCAAATACACCACACAATAGGAGTATTTTGTAAGTAATTTTTTATATAGAGCATTTTTTCAGAAGAAAGTTTTACAATGTTCAGAGTTCAGCTATTTTTCCATTCTCTCCACACGGTGATGACGGACGCAAAACACACTGGCTCATCAAAACCTCTGACCAAACACCATCCATTGACTCACTCATTACATTCACACCACTTGTACATGTATTTAGTTGTAGGGGAAACTGGAGCACCTGGAGGAAACCTACGCAGACTCATGCAGACTCCACACAGAAAGGCCTGGAGGTGAAATCCGATTCTTGTATCACCACCGGGCGTCTTTAAGATTGTCTGATGGGAAGCACAGGGGTTCAAATCGGCGTTATCATAAAAATAGCATCCTTGGCTATTTCTGGCTTTTTTTACTCATCATGTGTTTTATTAAAATGCATTGTCCCCTTTGAAAAAAACAAAACTGAAACTGCTGTGTGGACATAGTGAAACAAACTAGATCAATTAGCAAATCTTCGGACTGTTCCCTTCCAGTTATCTCTGTGCAAAAAAACATTTCCTAGTGTGTTTAGTGTTGGGGTTGTTGAGCTCGAAAGGTCTCTCTGCTGTCAGACTCAAAAGGTTTAAGATCTCCTCCACTCACTTCTACACTTAGTCGCTCACCGACCAAAAACAACCATAATTGGCGAATAATTTAATCTATTTGTGGAAACGAGGTCTGAGTTGAGAAAACCTACTTAACCTCCGCGGCTCTGGATCCAATTAGCCCCGGCTTCCTCCGACGGCCTTCCCTTCTCCATCCAATTCATTTTCCACACACAGGAGGCAGCTCTAAATCACAGACTGGAAGTGAAGCTGACGCGAGGCTGCGGTTATGAAAATATGCCCCAGGAAAGATGTGCCGCGGCGAAGGGAAACGACCACAGTGTCCTCCTGTCGGCTCTCAGACCTCGGAGACCTCGGAGACCTCAGAGACCTCTCGCCTTCTCGCTCCTGGCTTTTATCATCTTCCATTGGGTTGACTTCAAAATGATTGACTTGTTACAGCTCTATCATTTTTAATCTATTACTTGCAGCTAATTCATTATTGATCAGGGTAGGGTAGAGTCGAGTAAAGTGGGGTTGAGTTGGGTAGAGTAGAGTGGGGTGGAGTAGGTTAGAGTAGAGTAGAGTAGAGTAGAGTAGAGTAGAGTAGAGTAGAGTAGAGTAGAGTAGAGTAGAGTAGAGTAGAGTAGAGTAGAGTAGAGTAGAGTAGAGTAGAGTAGAGTAGAGTAGAGTAGAGTAGAGTAGAGTAGAGTAGAGTAGAGTAGAGTAGGGCTGGGTTGAGAAGAGTAGGGTTGAGTAAAGTGGGGTTGAGTTGAGTAGGGCTGAGTAGGGTGGAGTAGAGTAGAGTAGAGTAAGGTAGAGTAAAGTGGGGTAGAGTAGGGTAGGGTAGGGTAGGGGCTCTGCTTGTTACAAGTCTCTCCATGGCCTCGCACCAAAATATATTAGTGACATGTTAGTCCCATATGAACCAGCCCGGACTCTGAGGAGCACAGGGACTGGACTCGTGTTAGTGTCCAGAGTCAGAACTAAACATGGGGAGGCTCCTTTCAGATTCATGCTGCTAAAATCTGGAACAATCTTCCTTAAGATGTGAGACAGGCCTCCTCTCTGACAATGTTTAAAACCAGGTTAAAAACAGTTCTGTTTAGCTGTGCTACAACTGAGGGATTTTATATTTTTATCTTTCTTTTTAATGGCTGTGATTATTTATGATTTTAATGCTTTCTTGTTTTGTTCAGCACTTTGAATTGCCTTGTGTATGAATTGTGCTATACAAATTAACTTGCCTTGCCTAGAGTAGGGTAGGGTAGAGAAGGGAAGGGTGGTGTAGAGTACTGTTGTATCAGTCAGTCCTTTATCCTGAATATTTTCAGTTAATACTATTATACTTTTTTTCCTATTACAGTTTACATTCACCCTCTCTTAATGCTGTATATATGTATTAGTTCATTTGAATTTGGATGAGATCCGTCCTGACTATCTAAAGTCTCGCGTGGCTATCGGGGGCGGTGCCAATGGAGTGGCAGACCGGGGTGGTGGTCCCTCTCTACAAGAAGGGGGACCGGAGGGTGTGTTCCAATTATCGTGGGATCACACTCCTCAGCCTCCCCGGTAAGGTCTACTCCAAGGTACTGGAGAGGAGGCTACGTCCGATGGTCGAATCTTGGATTCAGGAGGAGCAGTGTGGTTTTCGTCCCGGTCGCGGAACACTGGACCAGCTCTATACTCTCCATCGGATACTCGAGGGTTCATGGGAGTTCGCCCAACCTGTCCACATGTGCTTTGTGGATTTGGAGAAGGCGTTCGACCGTGTTCCCCGGGGTGTCCTTTGGGGGGTCCTCCGGGAGTACGGGGTCCGGGGTCCTCTGCTGAGGGCCATCCGATCCCTGTATGACCGGAGCCAGAGCTGTGTTCGCATCAGCAGTAAGTCAGACCTGTTCCCGGTGCATGTTGGCCTCCGCCAAGACTGCCCTTTGTCACCGGTTCTGTTCACTGTATTTATGGACAGAATTTCTAGGCGCAGCCAGGGGCCGGAGGGGGTCCGGTTCGGGGACCACAGGATTTCATCTCTACTTTTTGCGGATGATTTCGTCCTGCTGGCTCCAACAAACCAGGACCTGCAACATGCACTGGGGCAGTTTTCAGCCGAGTGTGAAGCGGCTGGGATGAGAATCAGCACCTCCATATCCGAGGCCATGGTGCTCGACCGGAAAAAGGTGCCTTGCCCTCTGCAGGTGGGTGGAGAGGTCCTTCCTCAAGTGGAGGAGTTCAAGTATCTCGGGGTCTTGTTCACGAGTGAGGGAAGGATGGAGCGTGAGATTGACAGGCGGATCGGTGCAGCGTGCGCAGTGATGCGGTCGCTGTATTGGACCGTTGTGGTAAAGAGGGAGCTGAGCCGAAAGGCAAAGCTCTCGATTTACCGGTCAATCTTCGTTCCCTCCCTCACCTATGGTCATGAGCTTTGGGTAATGACCGAAAGAACGAGATCGCGGATACAAGCGGTCGAAATGAGCTTCCTCCGCAGAGTGGCTGGGCGCTCCCTTAGAGATAAGGTGAGGAGCTCGGTCACACGGGAGGAGCTCGGAATAGAGCCGCTGCTTCTCCACGTCGAGAGGAACCAGTTGAGGTGGCTCGGGCATCTGTTAAGGATGCCTCCTGGACGCCTTCCTGGGGAGGTGTTCCGGGCACGTCCCACCGGGAGGAGGCCCCGGGGAAGACCCAGGACACGCTGGAGGGACTCTGTCTCTCAGCTGGCCTGGGAACGCCTTGGGGTCCCCCCGGACGAGCTGGAGGAGGTGTGTGTGGATAGGGAAGTCTGGGTGTCTCTGCTTAGACTGCTGCCCCCGCGACCCGGCAACGGATAAAGCGGAAGAAAATGGATGGAGTTCATTTGAATAGGGACAGTACACATGAATCAACTTCCAAATTAAATCTGATTACCACAGATATAATTTGTCACCAAAACCATTCATATTGCATTACTTAAACAATTTCCCGAGTCAGACCTGTCCCTGCTCTCAGACCCTCTGGAATAACGCTCTCCAGTCTCATCATCGATCTTTGATATCAACAGAACAGCCTGGCCCTTGTTTGGTCATCGAGCTGCAGGGGGCATTGTTTTCTGGGAAACTCAAAGTGGGGGTTTTACCAAAAGCCCGACTCGCCGCCAGGATCTACCGAGAAATATATAAGATGTTTGAGAGGCTGAGATGCTTGTGAGGCTTCTGCAGTCTGCGTTCTGTTAGTTTGACATGATTACCAGCATTACAGTAGTTAAACAATGCAGCAGGGTCCAAGGACTGTGGCGAGGATCCAGGACACCCCACAGGCAACAGCTTTTATGGACTGTATTAATATTTATGGACTTTGATCTCTGATCTCTGCCCCTTATGGACCAATGGTTCTATGTGTTTTTTATCTTTGCATTTATTATTGATTATTGGCTAGGGTAGGGTACAGTAGGGTAGATTAGAGTAGGGTGGGGTAGGGAAGGGTAGAAGAGAGAGTGGAGTAGAGTACAGAAGGGTAGGGTGGGGTATGGTTGGGTAGAGTAGAGTAGGCAGGGGTAGGGTAGAGTTGGGTGGGGTAGAGTAGAGTAGAGTTTGGTAGAGTAGAGTAGAGTAGTCAAGATTATATTTGCCTTTTGCAGTAAAACCACATTGGAAAAACTGTGCAAGACTACCCAGTGTGCACCAGGGGACTACTGTCTTGAAGGATTAGCTGCCTTAGTTTAGCATTACAGTAGTATTTTTGGACCTGAGCATTGCCGTCGAATGAATTCCCAGGTACTGCTAGCTGCCGAGCCACAGGTTGGAGACCCCTGGACTAGAGTAACAAAAGCAGACAAAAACACAACCGTTTTTTGTCCTCCTACCACTAGTATTCTGTTTACTTCAGTACATGAATCAGGTTTGTTGTTCTCGCTCGGCTGCTTGCTTTTCTCATATTTTCAAATGTCAGCTAAGGCCCAGAACCGACCAATCACACGCTCAGATTCCTGTAACCGTCCTGTCGCGTAAACACAATGATTCACTGGTTTTTACTTGAGTCTGGCGTGGAATGATCGCAGCAAACTCGCACTAAAACTCTGTAGGACTGAAGCTCAGACCTGCACACGTGCGGAGGTGGTCCAGGCCGAGGGGAGGTCACAATAACAGACATCCATCCTGGGGTCAGAGGTCGCTCCGGCAGGAAATTGATCCTTTTGATTTTTTTTAAGGACATTTATTAATCAAACGGACACCGGACAAGGAAAGAGGAAAGTTCACTCGGCTGTGAATCTGCAGTGAACATAAAGTTACCGTACTTTCTGGACGTCAAAGTGCACCTGTAAAATGTAAATGTAGAAGGTCCTTTTTTATTAGTGGGGAAATATCAGAATTCACATATACACATCAAGACATTAAGCCAACATTACTTCCCAGCTCCTTATAGGCAAAGTGGGTTAAGTGTCTTGCCCAAGGACACAACGAGACATCAATGGAGTCGGTGGAGAAGATCTCGCGGTGGGCTCAAACCCACAACCTTCAGGCTCAAAGGCCAATACTCTACCAACCACTGTCGCTCCTGTTATTTATCCCCATAGGGAACATGGTCCTCTGCATTTGACCTGTCCTGATGCCATTCGGGCGTCTATCAGGAGCCGTGTTTGCCGTAGTAACAGAGCCCAGGAACCCGTCTCCAGATGTTAATGCTCTGCTCGGTCAGAACTGCCAGAGCTGGAGGATTTACTATTGTATGTATGTTTTTAGTGGTGGGGGAAGCTGGAGCACCCGGAGGAAACCTCACTCCTCATGCCCTGTTCCGACTGGGATTCGAATCCATGAGCTTCTGGCTGATTAGCTGCACTTGAATATAAGCCGCATGTGTTTTTCATGTTGTAATATAGCAGAGAGACAACTGTTTTGAACTGGACACAACAGGATTTGAGATGAGGTTGAACATATCCTTTATTCATCCAACAGTGAGGAAGTTTCAGTGTTGCATCACAGAGTTTTGACAAGCCCGGGACAGTATTTGAGGACCGTATTTTTCGCACTATTAGGCGCATATAAAAGTCTTTAATTTCAACTATGCACCTTATAATCCGGTGCACCTGACATATGAAAATAAAGGCAACTGATAATGCGCCTTAGAATCAAGTGCGCCTTATTATTAAGTGCGCCTCATAATCAAGTGTGCCTTATAATCAAGTGTGCCTTATAATCAAGTGCGCCTTAAAATCAAGTGCGCCTTATCAAGTGCGCCTCATAATCAAGTGCGCCTCATAATCAAGTGCGCCTTAAAATCAAGTGCGCCTTAAAATCAAGTGCGCCTTAAAATCAAGTGCGCCTTAAAATCAAGTGCGCCTTAAAATCAAGTGCGCCTTAAAATCAAGTGCGCCTCATAATGAAGCGGGCCACATTATCAAGCGCGCCTTATTATTGAAGTGCGCCTCATAATCAAGTGCGCCTCATTATTGAGCGCGCCTCATTATTGAGCGCGCCTCATTATTGAGCGCGCCTCATAATCAAGTGCGCCTTAAAATCAAGTGCGCCTTAAAATCAAGCGCGCCTCATAATGAAGCGGGCCACATTATCAAGTGCGCCTCATAATCAAGTGCCCCTCATAATCAAGTGCCCCTCATAATCAAGTGCCCCTCATAATCAAGTGCCCCTCATAATCAAGTGCCCCTCATAATCAAGTGCCCCTCATAATCAAGTGCCCCTCATAATCAAGTGCCCCTCATAATCAAGTGCCCCTCATAATCAAGTGCCCCTCATAATCAAGTGCGCCTCATAATCAAGTGCGCCTCATAATCAAGTGTGCCTTTTATAGTGTGAAAAATACGGTAATTTTAAAGTTACAAACGTATAGACTCTTGACGGCCTGTGACCCGTCATGGCTCAGACACAGCAGAACACCGTTAAGCATAAGTCACTCGTATTTTTGAGGAATACTTATTTTCGTCTGACAAATGTAAAAGTCCGCTCCCTGTCTATCGAGGCGTCCTGCCCCAGTGGCTTTGACCAACAACCCTCCGGCCCAAAGCATGTTGTCTGTGCGCATCCATCACGGCCGTGTCTCGTTTAGTTTAGCTTTGTGTCTTTTGAGAAGTCCTCAGGCCAAACTCCAGTCTCCACTCTCTGACAGACGCTGCTTAATCACTCCCAATGCCGTCCAAAAAGAAAGAAAAACACATGGAACAAGGTGCTTCGTGTCATCCGCAGACTCCGGCTTGTTCTCATGTTGTGTGTGTTTTGTCTCTTTTTTCAGATTTGTGAAGCCTGCGCCCATGTTTCTAGACCGGAACTTCAAACGGCTCGGGAAGGTCAACAGTTACTTGCCTCCATTTGGATTTAAAACCCAGGGTAAGATTGTTTTTAAAAGTTTGAGTACTGTCCTTTTCCGGAAAAGTTGAGAGTTGAGATTGTTTTTTGGGCGTCTTCCTTATATTTTTTCCATTAAAGAGAACATGGAACAGGACAATAAAAATTATAATATTATTAATATAAAAAGTTTGCCTTTTGCAGTAAAACCACATTTAATAATTTCGCAAAAGTCCCCAGTGTGCAGCAGACAAGTGCATTGCATTATAACAAGGTTAAAATTACAGAAATTAAACAAACAAAACAGTAAACAACTGACACTGTGAAATCAATCGTCGAAAACTGAAGGTGTGTGTGTGTGTATGTGAGCATGTGTGTGTGTGTGTATGTGAGAATGTGTGTGTTTGTGTGTGTGTGTGAGAATGTGTGTATGAGTGTAAGAGTGAATGTCTGTGTAAGTGTGAGAATGTGTGTGTTTGTGTGAGTGAGAATGAATGTGTGTGTGAGAATGTGTGTGTGTGTGTGAGAATGTGTGTGTGTGAGAATGAGTGTAAGCATGAATGTGTGTGTGTGTGTGAGAATGTGTGTGTGTGTGAGAATGAGTGTAAGCATGAATGTGTGTGTGAGTGTGAGAATGTGTGTGTTTGTGTGAGAATGTGTGTGTTTGTGTGTGAGAATGTGTGTATGAGTGTAAGAATGAATGTGTGATTTTGTCACACACACATAGGCACTTGTATGTCTATATTTTCACAATTTTATAAATCTATAAAACTGAAGGAGAATCTGAGACCTTACCGCACATCTTCACATCATTGTAGCGGCGTAAACAAGAGCCGGTCTCCATGGCGACCGTATGCCAACGTGCTCCCTCGCAGACGCCGCCGCCGCTGCCCGGGGCCCCGAGCTCGGCCCCTGGCTCCCGTCAATGCAGCTTTGTGCACCTGGCTGTGTGTGTTCCCGCTCCTGCCTTTTTACAGTTGCTCATGTGGAGAGATGAGCAACAAAAGCTTTCCAATCGGGAACACGGAGCGATGGTGGTTTATTTTAATCGCACACGTCGGATTTTGGAGATAGGGTCCGTGTAAACAAACCTCCAGACTTGACCTGCACCCAATGGTATCTTAAGAACACATCATCCGTGAACCGCGAACAAAAGCCGCCTCCTGAAATAGACGTGCGACTTCAGAGGCTCGGAAAAGTACAGATTGTTGTCAGCTGTTTGCATAACGGCTTTGGGGAAATGTTTTTCTTTTGTATAAAACTGTTTTTTGCTGTAAAAAGTTGGCAATTGTATTTAAACTGTCTTTCAAATTGAACGTCTGTATCGTGTTGGTTTTTCAACTGTATGAAAAATATAAGTTTGAAAGAAATATTTACTTACTCTATTAAAGGTAGGAGGATTTGCTACTTCTGGGTGGATCATGAAGACTATTGGTCCTCCCAACTGTCAATCATTCTGGTGATACTTGCTCGTCGAATAAGACCAGAGAGTTTTGTTCAAAAAGTGGAGAGGGCAATTCTTTCCTAAAATTTGGAAAAATCCTCCTATATACCTTTTAAAATCTGACAATAAAACACTTAACGCCTGGTTCACACGGCAGGATAATTAGGCCGATTTAAGACCCGATTTACCCCTAACGACAATCTTAAAAACTCCCAGATTTTCTCAAAAAAAATCTGGATTTTCCATGTGTGGTGTGTTAAGACTGCGTCGCCCAGAAGGACTTCGGGACTGCTCCGATCTCAAATCGGGGATATCCAACATGTTGGATTGTTTTGGCCCGATTTGTCTTCGTGTGTGGTGTCCTCCGGGGACAGACAAAAAATCATAACTGTCAGCGACATAAATATATATAAATAAATATATATGTACAGTCCGAGCTCACGTTGTCTCTTTTCTTTGACAATCGCCTTTTCCTTTAATAACACTTTTTCTCTGTTAAAAACAAACTATTGCCACTGCATCCTCTTCGTCCTCCATGATTGTTTACTCTGAAGTCACGCTTGATCTCGAGAGATTTTGTGAGATTTCTGTCTGACCTGGGAATGCTCGGGGGTGAAATCGGTTTGTGTGTGGTTTGCGTGATGTTGCCGTGTGGCTGTGCACCACACACTGTACGACCAAAGTGGTTAGACCCTTGATTTTTATCTCTGTGTGTGGGGTCTCTCAGGTTAGGAAAATCGGCCGACAATTATAAAATCGTCTCGTGTGAACCAGGCTTAAAGTTAGAAAGCCTTCATTCCATATCGGCATAGACGTCGGAACTAGGGGTGCGGGGGGTGCGGCCGCACCCCCTCCGCGTGTGCCGGGAGCAAGAAGTTATCACTATCCTGCGTTCCTTGCAGCCCAAAACCCGCTCCATGCTGTCGGAGAAGCTTATGAAGCTCTGTCTGGCTAATATCTGTCGCAGCCTCTGAGCGCTCTTTCTCAGCCTTGCGCAGATTAGAGACCTGGCTACACCAGTGACGTGCGGTGGGGGATCAATCATGTGTTCATATGATTATACATCATATAAACCAACAGGACCTACAGGAACAGGAGCGGCTTATACACAATTTGTTTGGCTACAGCAGAATATGATTTAATGTCTGCATTGTTTTCTCATACAAAACGCAAACGTTTGTAAAAAGTACAAAGTGTGTTATGGGCCTTACCTTAGGTATTAATGAACAGCACAGACCACTTCAGTTAGGACCAGTTTCATGTTTAAGTCCAGATAATAGTTTGAGCACAGACATGTAATCCTCCATTTGGAAATAAGTTCAATGAGTTTTAAAAAGTAAAAAAAACGGGTGTCTCCTCCCGTCACTGGGCTACACAACACAATGAAGCCACCGGAGAGACTGACGCATGAATGCGTATTGAAAAAAAAAAAGTTCAGTTTGATAAGTGACTCGCTTGATATATATTGTTTATTTTGTTTTTCTTAACAATTAAGATGGTATGTTATTATCCAGTGTAATCCAAGTATGAGTCTCTCCCTCGACTCTCCCAACAAAAACCCGCCCCCCCTCTCAGAAAATAGTTCCGACGTCCATGCATATCGGAAAGATTAATTTCATTATTTTGCCATTTGCAGTAAAACCTCATTGGAAATACAAGTGCAAAAGTCCTCAGTGTCTTCCCACCAGACTTTGGGAATTAAACTGTTTAACTTCTACACAGACACATAAACTGGGAACAAGAACTAAGATTATGATTAGTCATGTGATATATGTAGATTAGATTTAGCAGCACATTCAGTACACATACATACAGTAATCTATTGTGCGTTGTAAAGTAATATTGGTACACACACACACACACCAGAGTCATTCTAATGTGGGTGAAGAGTCTTTCCTCAGGACACGACAACAATTTGGCACTTTACAGCCTCCCTCACTGTGGCCCCTGGTGTTGTCCCAGAGGTCTCCCATCACAGCACTAACCAGACCCTGCCCTGCTTAGCTTTAGGGGTCTTACAGGATCTGGCTTTCACACATTACCATCATTATTTACCTTCCATCATGAGCTTCGTCTCTTCTGTTTGACGACTCACTCACACACTTTAGCACTGTCTTTTTTCCACATGGATTTATTACAGTCATCTGCTTGTCAAGTTTATTTACCCTGCACCTCTCTCTGTCCGTGGACTGGCCCAGGTCTTCCCAGTCCCAATCCCATTCCCAGTCCCAGTCCAGTCCCTCTGCTTCCCGGCCTCCCCCTCCTCCTCCTCTTCATCGTAAATCTTCCCACAGACACCAGTGTTTACCGCAGACACTTGGAGCGATGGTCCTGGGTGTCAGGTGCCCCGCGGTGTGGTCCTGGTCCTGGTCCCGGTCTTGGTCTTGGCCCTGGTCTGTTTATACACGGCCGGAGGGTGATGCTTGATGCCACACTTCAGCGCCACTTCCAAACACGGCACTTTAATCATTAGGAGCGTTTACTGCGAGAGTCATTGTTGCATAAGTGCTCACAGGCCACACTTTCACTCCAACATTTAACACTAGAACTCCCACAGCAGTCAAATGGACGGGTTTATATTTTTGTTGCATCATAACTCTGCGTTTGTACAATTGTGGTTCTCATGACATTTTGGCTTTTTCTTTCTCTAAGTTTATTTCTGCATTACTATTTTTTTAAAAATCTTTTACTTTTTAAATGGGAGGCGTTCCACCATGAACTCCCAGAGCAGTCATTTTGACTCCATTTCAAATTGACAGTAAACTGTGCGTAACCATGGCAACTCACTGTTTACTGTCAGCAGATAGCATTTAATAGCCTTTTAAATTTGAACAGCCTGCTCAATTTGAACAATAAAGATCTATTCTATTCTAGCCTTTTACCAAACTGTGTTTTGCTTTTAGCTTATTAGTAAATTTCACAATTTTTAGCACTTAGTAAAAGTGATTAAAGGTAAAAAAAAAAAAAAAACATGAGTCCCCTGCAGAGTGGCTGAACTCCTCACCCAACTCTAAAAGAGCACCTTGTCACACGGGAGGAACTCGGAGTAGAGCATCAACATTTGTTTCATAATTTACAATATCAATGATCAGAAGCAAGAGGGAGACAGTGGCTCAGTTGGTAGTTGTCCACATTGCCTGAAGATCAAGGCCGTATCTGTGTTGAAGGAGCAGCCATCTTCCTGTGGACCCACACCCTGCAGGAGGATCAGAGGGACTGGTGCTTTGTGAATAGGGTGGCAGAGAATGAATGAAAATGAAATGAAATGATCAAAAGCAATGGATTGGGATAGGATCTGAAGTTTAATAATGGGATCGGGATCGGAGGCAAGAAATCAGTGATTGGGACAACCCTCTAAAATTGTCGTGATGACTGTGGCCCCTGAAACGTCAGTGGAATGCGCAGCAGCAGTGAAAAGCCTCGAGTCCGTCTGCGATGGCGAAGAGGACGAAGAGCGGCCTCCAGAATGTGCTTGTTTGAACATTCCTCTGGAGAGCGTTGCATACCGCAGTCCGAGCCCGTCCATCACGCTCTGCGCTCCTCTCTTCACGCGCTTCAAGAATCTTATCTGGAGTAAACACTGAGGTGACGTCCTGAGCTGTGATCCTGAAGACCACCTGCAGAGACGCTCCACTCCACTGCAGACCCAGACCAGACCCAGACCAGACCCAGACCGTACCATCTTCACTGTTTATTTGTATTATTATAGACTGCTTTCATATGCTGCTTTAAGAATAACAACATTAACAATATATTACAGAAGAGAAAATGCACAGACGGCTGAACATCTTAACACTAGGACTCTGATAATTCTGTATCCACTTGAACTCCCAGAGCAGTCGTTTTGACGGCTCCCATTCAGATTATTGGATGGAGTTGTTTCTGGCCTGTCACACTTTTAGCTCGAAGTTAACAAGAGAGAATCCCTCACTCAACCCATCGGCTGTCGACCCAAAGATACAATCCTTTTTATCCATTTGATAAATACTGCATTTTGTGAAATGTGTAAATTAATTAAGCTTTTACACATTTTTTTATGGGGAAAAAGTATCAGGCTCCAAACATTGCTTCATTATTAGTGTTGTGTGTTTTACAGAGAGAATCATAGACGGCATTTTAACAGCCACCAAGAGCTACGGCCTCGGAGAGGAGCTGGACAGGTGAGTGTAGTACCATGTGAGGCCTGTAGGTGCTGGGGCCTGGTCTGATCTTGTCTCTCCTCTCGCCCCCCTCTGTCTCCTGTCTTCTGTCTCTGTCCTCTCTCCTCTCTCACCCTTCTCCCTCTATCTGCTCTGTTTCTGTCCCCTCTCCCCCCTTTGTCTCCTCTATTCTCCCTGTTTCCCCTCTCCCCCCTTTGTCTCCTCTATTCTCCCTGTTTCCCCTCTCCCCCTCTCCCCCTTTGTCTCCTCTATTCTCCCCGTTTCCCCCCTCTCCCCCCTTTGTCTCCTCTATTCTCCGTTTCCCCCCTCTCTCCCCTTTGTCTCCTCTATTCTCCCCGTTTCCCCCCTCTCCCCCCTTTGTCTCCTCTATTCTCCGTTTCCCCCCTCTCCCCCCTTTGTCTCCTCTATTCTCCCTGTTTCCCCTCTCCCCCCTCTGTCTCCTCTATTCTCCCTGTTTCCCCTCTCCCCCCTCTCCCCCCTCTGTCTCCTCTATTCTCCCTGTTTCCCCTCTCCCCCCTCTCCCCCCTTTGTCTCCTCTATTCTCCCTGTTTCCCCTCTCCCCCCTTTGTCTCCTCTATTCTCCCTGTTTCCCCTCTCCCCCTTCTCCCCCCTTTGTCTCCTCTATTCTCCCTGTTTCCCCTCTCCCCCCTCTGTCTCCTCTATTCTCCCTGTTTCCCCTCTGTCTCTGTCTCCTCTGTCCTATCTCCCCTCTCTTCCCCCTCTTCCCTCTCTTTCCCCCCCTCCCCCCCTCTCCCCTCTGTCTCCTCAGTCTGTCCTGTAAGAGATGCATCATCGTGGGGAACGGAGGGATCCTGGCCAACAAGTCGCTGGGCCCAAAGATCGATGACTACGATGTGGTGGTGAGGTAAGAAACACCCAAATATAACCAGGACATTGGAACGCTCTCATAAACACCTTGGAGAACCACGATATGTAAACAATGCTACTGATTATATCATAGCATAGCTCCACGGGAAAGATTACACAGCTTGCTAGCATAGACTGTAAAAGTAGGGGACTCACCAAGGCCTCTTTGAGCAGGAATCTGGAACCCTATCTACAAACAAGTGCTGGCTCAGAATTGCACTTCGACACAATTCATAAATCCCAAAGACTGCAATTATTTGTCCTTTGCCCACAAAAAGTATGCAGTTGTATTAGAGGAAAATTCTCACTTGTCCTTGTGGTTTACTCTATAGCATCCAGATTGGTTCATGCATGTAGTTTGAGACCAAGTTTAGTGAGATTAAACTTGGTTAAACTTTATCTCAAATATAACAGTGATTCATTCATTCATTCGTTTTCATCCACTTTATTATTCCATTTTTGGGCACCCAATGCTCATAGCCCCGGTCCCTCGCTGAAGACATGGGGGTTTAGTTTCTTGACCAGGGACACAACGATGGCGGACTACATGGGGCAGATGACATGGGTCGTGGGGGGATCGAACCCACGGCCATTAGGGTTCCAACTGAGACACTGTCGCCTCAAACCCAATTGTCAGAGGCCAGAGAGACCCCAGAGAGCGAGACCCCAGAGAGCGAGACCCCAGAGAGCGAGACCCCAGAGAGAGACCCCAGAGAGAGAACCCCAGAGAGAGAGACCCAGAGAGAGACCCCAGAGAGAGAGACCCCAGAGAGAGAGACCCCAGAGAGAGAGACCCCAGAGAGAGAGACCCCAGAGAGAGAGACCCCAGAGAGAGAGACCCAGAGAGAGAGACCCCCAGAGAGAGAGACCCCAGAGAGAGAGACCCCAGAGAGAGAGACCCCCCAGAGAGAGACCAGAGAGAGACCAGAGAGAGACCAGAGAGAGACCAGAGAGAGACCCACTTTTCTTGTGAGTTTAAGACCAAATAATAGCAGTGATTTAGACAACAGTGAAACCCAATTGTCAGAGGCCAGAGAGACACCCAGAGAGAGACTCCAGAGAGAGACTCCAGAGAGAGACCCCAGAGAGAGACCCCAGAGAGAGAGACCCCAGAGAGAGACCCCAGAGAGAGAGACCCTAGAGAGAGAGACCCCAGAGAGAGAGACCCCAGAGAGAGACCCAGAGAGAGAGACCCCCAGAGAGAGAGACCCCAGCACCCCAGAGACCCCAGAGAGAGACCCCAGAGAGAGACCAGAGAGAGACCAGAGAGAGAGACCAGAGAGAGACCAGAGAGAGACCAGAGAGAGACCCAGAGAGAGACCAGAGAGAGACCAGAGAGAGACCAGAGAGAGACCAGAGAGAGACCAGAGAGAGACCAGAGAGAGACCAGAGAGAGACCAGAGAGAGACCAGAGAGAGACCAGAGAGAGACCAGAGAGAGACCACTTTCTTGTGGTTTAAGACCAAATAGATAGCAGTGATATTAGACAACAGTGAAACCCAAATTGTCAGAGACCAGAGAGACTCCAGAGAGAGACTCCAGAGAGAGACCACCAGAGAGAGACCCCAGAGAGAGAGACCCCAGAGAGAGACCCCAGAGAGAGACCCCAGAGAGAGAGACCTAGAGAGAGAGACCCCAGAGAGAGAGACCCCAGAGAGAGAGACCCCAGAGAGAGAGACCCCAGAGAGACCCAGAGAGACCCCAGAGAGAGACCAGAGAGAGACCAGAGAGAGACCAGAGAGAGACCAGAGAGAGACCAGAGAGACCAGAGAGACCAGAGAGAGACCAGAGAGAGACCAGAGAGAGACCAGAGAGAGACCAGAGAGAGACCAGAGAGAGACCAGAGAGAGACCAGAGAGAGAGAGACCAGAGAGAGACCAGAGAGAGACCCCAGAGAGAGACCACTTTTCTTGTGGTTTAAGAGTGATTTAGACGACAGACCCAATTGTCAGAGAGAGAGAGAGAGGAGAGACTCAGAGAGAGACTCCAGAGAGAGGACCCCAGAGAGAGACCCCAGAGAGAGAGACCCCAGAGAGAGAGACCCCAGAGAGAGAGACCCCAGAGAGAGAGACCCCCAGAGAGAGAGAACCCCAGAGAGAGAGACCCCAGAGAGAGAGACCCGAGAGAGACCCCAGAGAGACCGAGAGAGAGACCCCAGAGAGACCCCAGAGAGAGAGAGCCCCCCCCAGAGAGAGAGAGACCCCAGAGAGAGAGAGACCCCCCAGAGAGACCCCAGAGAGACCCCCAGAGACCCCCAGAGAGACCCCAGAGAGACCCCAGAGAGACCCCAGAGAGACCCCAGAGAGAGACTCCCAGAGAGAGAGACTCCAGAGAGAGAGACTCAGAGAGAGAGACCCAGAGAGAGACCCAGAGAGAGACCCCAGAGAGACCCCAGAGAGACCCCAGAGAGACCCCAGAGAGACCCCAGAGAGACCCCAGAGAGACCCCAGAGAGACCCCAGAGTGAGACCAGAGTGAGACCAGAGTGAGACCAGAGTGAGACCAGAGTGAGACCAGAGTGAGACCAGAGTGAGACCAGAGTGAGACCAGAGTGAGACCAGAGTGAGACACCAGAGCGAGACACCAGAGCGAGACACCAGAGCGAGACACCAGAGCGAGACACCAGAGCGAGACACCAGAGCGAGACACCAGAGCGAGACACCAGAGCGAGACACCAGAGCGAGACACCAGAGCGAGACACCAGAGCGAGACCAGAGCGAGACCAGAGCGAGACCAGAGCGAGACCACTTTTCTTGTGGTTTAAGACCAAATAATAGCAGTGATTTAGTCTGCAGTAAAACCCAATTGTTTAAGATTGTCCCGGTCTTTCTCTCTGCCCAGGCTAAACGAGGCCCCGGTGAGTGGCTTCGGCAGAGACGTGGGGACCAAGACCACCATGAGGATCACGTACCCAGAGGGAGCCATCCAGAAACCCGAGAACTACGAGAAGGACTCGCTGTTCGTCTTCTCCGCCTTCAAACCGCTGGACTTCAAGTGGCTGCGGCACATGGTCTACAAGGAGAAACTGGTAAGGCTCCGGTTTAGTCTGTTTCTGACCCAAATCTGCTCCTGTTGTTGTGTTATTGCACCAGTATCACCAGTTACAGCACAGTAGGAATTCAATACACATTATTTATATAGCACATTTTATAAACAAGGGCTGCCAGAGATGAAAATACCACATTTAGATATACAGACCTGCCAGCTTTATGTAGAGGCTTTATGAGAGAGACTGGGAGAGAGACTGGGAGAGAGACTGGGAGAGAGACTGGGAGAGAGACTGGGAGAGAGGGACTGGGAGAGAGACTGGGAGAGAGACTGGGAGAGAGAGACTGGGAGAGAGACTGGGAGAGAGAGACTGGGAGAGAGAGACCGGGAGAGAGAGACTGGGAGAGAGAGACTGGGAGAGAGAGACTGGGAGAGAGAGACTGGGAGAGAGAGACTGGGAGAGAGAGACTGGGAGAGAGAGACTGGGAGAGAGAGACTGGGAGAGAGACTGGGAGAGAGAGACCGGGAGAGAGAGACCGGGAGAGAGAGACCGGGAGAGAGAGACTGGGAGAGAGAGACTGGGAGAGAGAGACTGGGAGAGAGAGACTGGGAGAGAGAGACTGGGAGAGAGAGACTGGGAGAGAGACTGGGAGAGAGAGACTGGGAGAGAGACTGGGAGAGAGAGAGACTGGGAGAGAGACTGGGAGAGAGACTGGGAGAGAGACTGGAGAGAGAGACTGGGAGAGAGAGACTGGGAGAGAGAGACTGGGAGAGAGAGACTGGGAGAGAGACTGGGAGAGAGACTGGGAGAGAGACTGGGAGAGAGAGACTGGGAGAGAGAGACTGGGAGAGAGAGACTGGGAGAGAGAGAGACTGGGAGAGAGAGACTGGGAGAGAGAGACTGGGAGAGAGAAACTGGGAGAGAGAGACTGGGAGAGAGAGACTGGGAGAGAGAGACTGGGAGAGAGAGACTGGGAGAGAGAGACTGGAGAGAGAGACTGGGAGAGAGAGACCTGGGAGAGAGAGACCGGGAGAGAGAGAGACCGGGAGAGAGAGAGACCGGGGAGAGAGAGACTGGGAGAGAGAGACTGGGAGAGAGAGACTGGGAGAGAGAGACTGGGAGAGAGAGACCGGGAGAGAGAGACCGGGATGAGGACACAGAGAAACCAGGCAGAACAGAGAATCTACAACTTTTTAACACATTTTAGTGACTTTCTAATAAACGTTCTCTAAAGAAACCCAGCGGATTCCTCCACCTGCTGTTTGGACTGATCACATTTCTCATGTTGACTTGCATCATTGATCAGAGTATTGTGTTATCTGATTCTGGTGTTATCTGATTTTACTCCTGGGTCAATGTCCTCATTCACGCACCTGACCCGAGAAAAAGTAGGGGTTCTTTCTTTCGACTTGGAATGAAAATAGAAATAGACGGTTGAAGCTACTAGCTAAACCTGCTAATGTGTAGCAAGGTTTGATAATGGCTAACTGTACTCTCTCTTGTTGGAGGAGCTATTTCCCCTTTTCATGTTTTATTTTGACTGTTTTCTCACCTACAGCTTCATATAACACTAGTAAAACATGGCAGTTGCCTTTATTTCAAGTCAGAAGAAAACTTTTGTGGCTTGTGTGCACAGCTGTGGTTAGTTCAGAGGACTACTGCGGTCTTCCCGTAGTTCTCAGTCCTCTCTCCTTCTCTGGTCTCTCTCTGGTCTCTTTCTAGTCTCTTTCTAGTCTCTCTCTGGTCTCTCTCTGGTCTCTCTCTAGTCTCTTTCTGGTCTCTCTCTTTGGTCTCTCTCTTTGGTCTCTCTCTGCCCTCTCTTTGGTCTCTCTTTGGTCTCTCTTTGGTCTCTCTTTGGTCTCTCTTTGGTCTCTCTCTGGTCCCTCTCTCTAGTCTCTCTCTCTGGTCTCTCTCACATCAGCAGTCATGAGTTCAGTATGTGATAGTTTTCACAGCCTTAAAACCTACAGAAACCATTTTTTAATGTTCATTTCTCAAACTTCAACCCCGCGATAAACAAGGAACCACTGTATTTCTCAATTTCCAAAAAAAAACCAGCTGAAGAACCTTGAGCTCATTACCGTAACCATGGGACTAAAAATAGCTGGAGCCTTTGCGTGTTCTAAAAGAATCCCATCATTTTGGGTTTGTTTAGAAGCGGCGTGTTTAGCACCATACGCGACATACCGAGCCGCATTCGGAACATTCCTCCGCCCCGTAAGAAATATGGACTCTCCGCGCGAGCCGACAGCGCTGTATACTGTAGCGAAGATGCCGCACATACTTAACATGTCTCGAAGCCGAACTGGACTTTTGCTTATTCTCAACTGCCTCTTTCTCGATGTGTCGAGGAGAATTCTTCTGTTTTCTTGCGAGGCCATTTTCCAGACGGACGACTCTATCTAAAAAGGTCTCTTACTCTGGTCTTTCTCTTTGGTCTCGCTCTCTAGTCTCTCTGGTCTCGCTCTGGTCTCTCTTTAGTCTCTCGCTGGTCTCATCCTGGTCTCTCTCTGGTCTCTCTCTAGTCTCTTGCTGGTCTCTCTCTGGTCTCTCTCTGGTCTCGCTCTTTGGTCTCTCTCTTTGGTCTCGCTCTCTAGTCTCTCTGGCCTTTCTGTCTGGTCTCTCCCTGGTCGCTGTTCGGTGCCTCTCTGGTCTTTCTCTGGTCTCTCTCTGGTCTCATCCTGATCTTTCTCTGGTCTCTCTCTGGTCTCTCTCTGGTCTCTCTCTCTGGTCTCTCTCTCTGGTCTCTCTCTGGTCTCTCTCTCTGGTCTCTCTCTCTGGTCTCTCTCTCTCTCTGGTCTCTCTCTCTGGTCTCTCCCTGGTCTCTCTCTCTGGTCTCTCTCTGGTCTCTCTCTGGTCTCTCTCTCTGGTCTCTCCCTGGTCTCTCTCTCTGGTCTCTCTCTGATCTCTCTCTGGTCTCTCTCTGGTCTCTCTCTGGTCTCTCTCTCTGGTCTCTCTCTGGTCTCTCTCTCTGGTCTCTCTCTCTGGTCTCTCTCTGGTCTCTCTCTGGTCTCTCTCTCTGGTCTCTCTCTGGTCTCTCTCTCTGGTCTCTCTCTCTGGTCTCTCTCTGGTCTCTCTCTGATCTCTCTCTGGTCTCTCTCTGGTCTCTCTCTCTGGTCTCTCTCTGGTCTCTCTCTGATCTCTCTCTGATCTCTCTCTGGTCTCTCTCTGGTCTCTCTCTGGTCTCTCTCTCTGGTCTCTCTCTCTGGTCTCTCTCTGGTCTCTCTCTCTGGTCTCTCTCCCTCTGGTCTCTCTCTCTGGTCTCTCTCTTTCCCGTAGCCCTCAGTCCCACTCCTGCTTCTAACCCAAGCTGTAGATGAAATAACCCAATTCCAGATTGGGTTTTTTGCTTTCCCAGAAAAATCCCCAATCCAATCTAAGGTGTGTTTTTTCTCTCTTAGATAAAACCAAACCAGACTTTTGCTTACTATCAACCTGCTTTCCCATTGTGCTGCATCAAATTCTTCCATTCAGGGCCATTTTCCCGTTGTTTCTCAGAGCAAAGTTTTGGCCCCTTAATCACCTGACGGACGACTTCATCTCTCTGAACGGCCACAGCCTTCAGATGTCTCTCATCTTTAAGCTCCTATTATGATTTTCCATTCGGCTCCTGGACCGTGTCTTGTGTTTCGCTGAGGCCATTCAAGCAGAGGACAATGCAGGACTTAATAAGGCCAATCCTCCGGGCGCTTCAGAGCCCAACCAGGCACAAGGACAATTTAGCTGCAAGTCTGAAAGTCTGATGTGGCTAACGCGGACGTGGCTAAGACCAGATTTAGCGTCTCACTTTGTTGTTGAGTTTTTGTTATAGCCTTCTCAGTTTCAGTGTTATGTGATTTTGCTATAAAACTCTTAATTTTTGCTTTTAAATCTACTGTAGACTTTGTATTTTTGTCTACACTGCAAAAAGTGATGAAAAATAATTAAAGAAATCAAAATGTTCTCAAAAATATATAAAAATCCAATCAATTCAAGCATTTCTTACCTCCATATTTTATCATTTTTTTGTAGTGTGTTATTTATTGTTCATTGTGTTGGGATGTTCATGAACACATCTCTCTGGATTGTAGCTTTGGGCTGATTTGCATCCGTCGTCCCACAGTCACACTCACAAACACACACTCATTCACCCTGAACTATTGTACATGTTTTTAGTGGTAGGGGAAACAGGAGTACCCGGAGGAAACCTACGCAGACACGGGGAGAACATGCAAACTCCACTCAGAAAGGCCCTGTTCCGACCGGGATTTGAACCCAGAACCTTCTTACTGAGAGGCGAGAGTGCTAACCACTCAGCCACTCAGCGACCTCTGAGGCTAAGCAGGGCAGGGCCTGGTTAGTGTTGTGATGGGAGACCTCTGGGACAACACCAAGTGGCTGTGTCCTGAGGCAAGACACTTCCCCCATGAGTCTGGTGTGTGTGTGGGAGGGGCTCATGGCACAGACTGGTTGCCTCGCTTCTGTCAGTGTGCCCCAGGGCAGCTGTGGCTTCAGTAGTAGTTTATCACAACTGTGTATGCAGTGAATGAATAATGACATGTGAAGCGTCTTTGAGTGTCCTGAAAAGCATTATGGGTACAATCCTCCGTAGAAGACCGTAGAAGACTTTACAAACAAGAACAATCATTTTAGTGAGTTTACTATTTACTATTTCAGCCTCTTCTTTGTTTATTCTTCCATATTCTCGGTGCTAAAGGGTGCCACTATCATAAACCTGCATTAGCCAGTATTCCTCTCTGTGTTCTGACATTTTAACCCACTTTACTCTCATTTACTTTGGTCACAACTGCTAGTTTTTTTTCGCTCTTGCGTCTTAACACCGTTTGAAAGTAGGTGCATGGACCTGAACCCGAGCCTACGTATTCTGCTTCCTGCCGCACTTTCCCGACATGACATTTAACTCTGCCGTGAGATAACTCCTCTCTGACGGACAATAGGCTTTAAAACGCTTTCTGAAGGTCACATGAAAGGAGCAGCTGAAGCAAAGCGTGGATTTGCATTATAAAGATTACAATATGCCTCTCTCGGCTGAAATGTGTACAGTGAGAATCCAGGACACCCTTGAGGCTCTGTGTTATTTTGTACGTATGAAATTTTACATTGATTTAAAACTGTAAAAGAAGCAGTGTATGTATTTCTTCGGCATCTCATGTTGTAGAAATATTTAATATGACGTTTTTGAATGAATGTACAATGCATAAACAAAAGGATACACAAAAATACATTGGATTGTCCAGTCCAGTTAAAATCCAATAAACCAAAACAATTTAGTTTATAAGCCTTAAATCAGGTGCTATTTGAGGACAAAACTATTGATTCACCGACAAGCAAATCAGAGAATCAAACACAAGAAATGCAATGATTAAAACCAAAACGCATTGAGCCCTTGGTCCAAAAGTGTCGGAACGTGCAATTTATGAAACCACATGATGTCTGCAGAGTCCGCTTGGCTCGGACCATATCTCTGCTCTGGTTCAGAGTGAAATTCTGAAAGCTTTATTAAAATGTTTCAAAATAAAATCAGCATTCTTCCGGTGGATTTGTGCTTGATCTGCTTGTTTGGGACCGTCCTCTCTGCTCTGGTCTGGATCGGCGTAAAACCATGAACACTGTAGCTGAGCGACTCAGGACTTTCTGCCGTTTCCAGAACATTCGAACGTAAAGTAAAGTGGAACTAAAGGAAACCACTTCATCGTCAACAGCTTTGAAAAGAGTTTTTTGTCCTTTTTTTTTAAAGACTGAAGCAGGTCAAAGCTGTAATGACAGAATCCCGGCTTGTGTCAAGACACTAGACAAAGGATGAGGGGGCCCCAAGGATAATGATGCTGGGACCCTGTGAACCCAGTGGACTGGCTTTGATCGACTCTCAGAGGAAGACCGGTCCCGCAGGTCCACAGAGAGCCTCATCACGTCATGTCTCGCTCTCAGGTCTGTTCGGAGGTACGCAGCCAGAGAAGCCCCAGACAGTGTGGGAGCACCAACCACATTTTAGGATCCGTGGCTATAGTCTTGTGTCCTGGTCATAGACTGTATATATTTACTGTTTAGATGGACATTGCTAACCCGCTAGTTTAAAGACGCCCAATTGGGAAGTGCCCAAGTTTTGCCACTATTCACTCTTGTTTAAGTTTTACCATTGTAATCCCAGGTTGACATGTCATTTCAACATGGGCTGACAAATGCAGGGCTGCAGTGGGAAAAAAGCTTTTAAGATGACTTTAAAACTATGATACTGTATTTCAAAGAAGATTATATAAAAGTGTTTAAATATTTATTGTAACTCATTGACTGCCAGCCGTTTTTGATGATTTCACTGATTCTCAAGACCCACAGAATATGATTTCCTACGACTATGTGAAATCTGAAACCAGATTCTGAAAGACTGGATTGTCTTCTTTCATCAGCAAAATCAAGTTTGTTTCTAGCTATTCTGGTTCTCCTGTAACCCCCAGTCGAATACAGGGTCTCAGACAAATACAGTACCTCAATAGCAGTCAATGAGTAAAGGATGTGAGGATGTGGAACGTTTGTTGGGACAGGTACTGCTTCTATATCAGTAAACCCAATGTCAATTCAATTCAATGTATTCTTATATTGTCCTAAATCACAACAGTCTCAAAAGCCGTTGAATTCGCCAACACAGATCACAGAATCAAACGGTTCAAACACAAGAATGAAAACAGAAAACACATTGGTATTGGTCCATAGGGGGCAGATGACCAATATCCATAAGAGATACATAGGTGTTGATGAATGTCCATAAATGTTGGTGAATGTTGAGTGTCCGGGATCATCACCCTGCTTCCCCTAAAGCCGGCTCACACCTAGGTTTGTTGGGTTTTTTATTTTTGTTTTTGCCAAGTTCTCCGGTTTACCAACTCGGGTTGTTTTTTCATCCTACTTGCTTCTTCTGGTGCTTTATACACAACTCTCCAAACAGCCTCTCAAAGCTTCAGAACTCTGATGGCCTTTTCGCGGAACAGGTTTCAGAGGACACACGCTAATGTCCGTGACTCCCACCTGAAGCCGCGCTAATGTCCCTCGGACCTAAACAGAGCCTTTACAGATCGTGGGAGTTCCCTGCGATGGACGCCGCGAAGAGCAAATATACAAAAGATAAATAGAAGCACGTCCCTGTCACTTGGAGCGCTCACATCTGCATTTGTGTGAGAGGGGAGGGAGGGGGGAGGATGAAGGGGGGAGGGAGGGGGGAGGATGAAGGGGGAGGGAGGAGGGGGATTTCCTTGTTCTGCAAACTCCAGCTGCAGAAGCACAAACTCACTGGGGATGGAAGTGGACGCTCTGAAGCAGTCTTAGTTTGGACCTAGTCTGGTCTTACCATGTGTAAACTCTGGTCCATGGTCATTTCCTACATGTACGTCTGGTCTTACCATGTGTAAACTCTGGTCCATGATCATCTCCTACATGTACGTCTGGTCTTACCATGTGTAAACTCTGGTCCATGATCATCTCCTACATGTACGTCTGGTCTTACCATGGTGTAAACTCTGGTCCATGATCATCTCCTACATGTACGTCTGGTCTTACCATGTGTAAACTCTGGTCCATGATCATTTCCTACATGTACGTCTGGTCTTACCATGTGTAAACTCTGGTCCATGATCATCTCCTACATGTACGTCTGGTCTTACCATGTGTAAACTCTGGTCCATGATCATCTCCTACATGTACGTCTGGTCTTACCATGTGTAAACTCTGGTCCATGGTCATTTCCTACATGTACGTCTGGTCTTACCATGTGTAAACTCCGGTCCATGATCATCTCCTACATGTACGTCTGGTCTTACCATGTGTAAACTCTGGTCCATGATCATCTCCTACATGTACGTCTGGTCTTACCATGTGTAAACTCTGGTCCATGATCATCTCCTACATGTACGTCTGGTCTTACCATGTGTAAACTCTGGTCCATGATCATTTCCTACATGTACGTCTGGTCTTACCATGTGTAAACTCTGGTCCATGATCATCTCCTACATGTACGTCTGGTCTTACCATGTGTAAACTCTGGTCCATGATCATCTCCTACATGTACGTCTGGTCTTACCATGTGTAAACTCTGGTCCATGGTCATTTCCTACATGTACGTCTGGTCTTACCATGTGTAAACTCCGGTCCATGATCATCTCCTACATGTACGTCTGGTCTTACCATGTGTAAACTCTGGTCCATGATCATCTCCTACATGTACGTCTGGTCTTACCATGTGTAAACTCTGGTCCATGATCATTTCCTACATGTACGTCTGGTCTTACCATGTGTAAACTCTGGTCCATGATCATTTCCTACATGTACGTCTGGTCTTACCATGTGTAAACTCTGGTCCATGATCATCTCCTACATGTACGTCTGGTCTTACCATGTGTAAACTCTGGTCCATGATCATCTCCTACATGTACGTCTGGTCTTACCATGTGTAAACTCTGGTCCATGATCATTTTCCTACATGTACGTCTGGTCTTACCATGTGTAAACTCTGGTCCATGATCATTTCCTACTTGTACGTCTGGTCTTACCATGTGTAAACTCTGGTCCATGATCATCTCCTACATGTACGTCTGGTCTTACCATGTGTAAACTCTGGTCCATGATCATCTCCTACATGTACGTCTGGTCTTACCATGTGTAAACTCTGGTCCATGATCATCTCCTACATGTACGTCTGGTCTTACCATGTGTAAACTCTGGTCCATGATCATCTCCTACATGTACGTCTGGTCTTACCATGTGTAAACTCTGGTCCATGATCATTTCCTACATGTACGTCTGGGTCTGATCCTAGTGGCTGCAGTTTCCTCGGTTCAATCCCCTCCGACCAATCAGAGAGCGGGGGCAGGCCCGTCGGAAGGGCTGCGCAACCTGTGCCGTCGCACAGGGCCTCGCACCACACAGGGGCCTCGCAATCTCATTTCCTTTTTTTTTTTTTTTTTTTTTTTTTATAAATACACTAGTTCAAGGGTCCCCAAAGGGCAGACTGCGCTCCAAGTTTGGACCCCTAAACCCCTTTCTCTGGACCTCTGTGATTTCGTTTGATCAAAAGAAAAAAAAAAAAAAGTAAAGTCAAATTTTCACAAAAAAAGCGATTTGTAAACAGGCAGGCGCGCGGGCAGCTATGTACGCAGCGGGTCCTCCGAAAAAAAACTTTACGGAGCTGTCGGATAACTTTAGCAGTGTCTGAGTGAGATACGAAGAAAGTAACAGGAATGATCGCAGTGTAGGAGAGATGGATACTCGCGGAGGAGGAGCAGTGAGACAGGTGTGAGCAGAGGAGCAGACCCCTTTGTGTGAGCAGAGGAGGAGGAGGAGCAGCGGTGTGACAGGTGTGTGAGCGCTGCTATTGCCAATGTTTAGTCCGAATATCCACATCAAAAACATATTTTTAAAAGCATTAGCAAACACACTGTATGTCTAGCTTTAGCCCCCACTGCAAGTGGAGTGGATTTTGGGCATAAAACGCCTTGTTATGGTCAGAGTGTGTGGAGGAGGAGTTGAAGAGTATGTTGTTGTGGTCAGTGTGGAGGAGAAGGAGAATTTTGCCACAGGACAAAAGAGCCATGTCAGCTAAAAAGACCGCGACCAATATCGCAATGCCAAGCGCCGCAGTGTGTGTGTGTTTGTGTGTGCGTGTAAGCCCGTGCGCGCGCCCAACGCTGCATTGGAGCGAAGACACTCGGCTGTGCGTGTGCTGATCTCCTCACGCACCGCACGAGGCGGTGCTAAATTCATGTCAACGATTATAACAGGAAAAACTTTCCTCAGATCTGGGAAAAACGTGTCAGGGCAGGGCCTCGCGTTTCGAGTTCGCACAGGGCCTTGCACCCCCCTTACGACGGGCCTGAGCGGGGGAGGCGGGTGTTGTAGGTCGGTGTCGGTGACGTCAAGAGTTTGTGCTGAATTTGCTGGTTGTAGTTTGTCGGAGAATGCGATAGTAAAATAATCTGTTCTGGTTCAATCCAAATATCAAGAAATTGAAGCCGGAGCAAGAGGAATGTTTAGTAAATGTCATTGAAGCAAAGATGTTGTGGCTCTACTCCCCACGGGCTCCGTTAGTGGCAAAGGAGATGGCTAAAGCTAGGCTAAATGCCTCACTCACTCGGGCTCATTACATATATCACGGTAAACTCTGATCCAATGGTTTCAATCTGCAAAAGAAGTTAACCCCTCCCACCTGTTAACGGAGTCAATGGAGCAAACCCAGACCTTAGTACGAAATGAAATTTGTACAATGGTATGGAAAGACCAGGCTAGCGTGGACATGAATCCACTGATGTGAACGCTGCCAATGTGATCTTGATAGTAATTCAAAGGTGAATTGCTTAAAGATGGGAAATCCAGCCCAGTCCTCATCAGCGCTGGCAGAGATCATCCAGCCATCTCCCTAAACGTGTTGTACTTTGTAAATCTGCGTAGACCGCCTTTATGTACACAGCTCCATCAGCGGCCGGTCTCTCTCTAATCCGGCTTTACCTGCGCCCGCTCTGGGTGATTGCCCGGTTACTCCCTGTTTACACTTGTGTTTTTGGCACAATTAGCGCATGTTGTGTGCTGTCCCGTGTTGTTTCACCGTTCCTCTGAGTTTGTTTGTGTGTGTGTCTGTGTGTGTGTGTGCGGGGGTATTTCAAACACACCAGTGAAGGATAAACAGGCCTTGGTAAACAGCAGGCCACCTATCAGCACGCTTCGTTGACATGGGATGTATGTTTTAGGAAGTACTTTACCGCTTTGAAGACGACACCGACCAGAAGAGGAAATCTGAAAAGGCCTCGTGACAATTCAAATACAAAATGCGTAAACACAAATAATACGGATAAATTATACGTTTTGGCCTCATGATATAATATTAATATTTAGCTGGTGCGATCATGGACCCTTGCAGCGGGTTGAATTGCTTTGTTCTTAGGCAGGCATGTCCAAACTAAGGCCTGAGGGCTATTTGTGGCCCGCTGTGTCATTCTATGTGGCCCTATGCCTTGCTAACCCAAAATACCATTTCGATCATAGTGTTAGCCAACCAACTTCTGCTTCTCCAATACAGGCCTGTTATACCTCATTGTAAACTTTTGAATCCATTTATTTGTTTGCACTGACATGTTTTTCATTATGGCACATAATTCTTCACACATAATTGAATTTCTCAATACCTTCTGATGAAGCTATTGAGAAAGCTGTACAACTAACCTTAGCTCTCACAGATGTTACTGTATATATGTATAAAGGCTCATGTTACACCTCATGTAGCATCTCAAAATAGACCATATGGGAATTAGATACGTAGCTATACAAGCCCTGCGAAGGTCACAACGACCCGTTTGTGTATCTTCTGCTATGATTGTGTGTATCTTCTGTGTGTCCGTTATGTTCTTTCAATGTCTTATGTTCTGATTGTCTCTTGATGTGACGCGTATGTTTTTCCATGTTTCCACGTTGACTATATAAACCATGTTCTGATTATGTTCAGTCTGAAAAAACCTGAAAAAACCTGAAACCTGAAGGAAACTGAATGAACTTCCAGGAGCTGTGGTGCGCCATGATCCCGTCTCTGTGTGGTTAATCTTCCACAACCAATTCTAGTCAAAATAGTTTTACGATCAGTGTTGTCGTCCCCCCCTGGACAAGTCTGGCGAACTAAAGTGGCCCTTGTAGTTAAAAGTCAGCGGGTGAATAGTAAGTGTCTGTGTAGCTAGTTCCTCACAACAGTTTGGTTCTATCACTGGTTTACATTTGTAGATCAGCTTTTTCTGTACAGTGAAAAGGGGAGGGCTTGTTTATTATGATTATTTATTGTTTATTATTTTATTTATTTTATTTTATCCCCCCTCCCCTCCTGTCCCCCCAGCTTGCATGATAAAACACAATAAATATCTGTCATAAAAAATAAATAAAAAAGAGGGCTTGTGCAAGAAGCAAGCAAGAAGGTCCTGGGTTCAATTCCACCTCTAGGCCTTTCTGTGTGAAGTTTGCATGTTCTCCTCGTGCCTGTTTAGGTTTCCTCCAGCTGCTCCGGTTTCCCATACCACTAAAAACATGTACAATACCATACCAACTGCAATTTATACCTTGTCTTATCCATTATTTACCGAGTGCAATGCTTATTATCTGTCTTAAAAAATTGAAAAAGATTTATTTTTATTTTTTCTATTATATTCTACATATTAATTATAATGTACTGTTCCGCACACACACACACTCACACATACACGCACACACACATACGCACGCACATACACGCACACACATACACATACACACGCACATACAAATACACACACAAACACACGCATACGCACATACAAATACACATACACTTACACTATCTGTTGTATCCCTTAACATATGTATCTCTCCACATATTGTTGTTTGTTGTACAGTATGTAGTTCTTTTGCAAAATCCAAAAAAGTAAAAAACAAAACAAAAAACCATGTACAATAGGTCTGGTATGACGACCTCGCTCCATCTCTGTGTGGAGTGTGTAAAGCTCTAGTGTGTAAAGATTACTCTCCCTCACTCAACCAATCAGCTTCCATTATGTAAAAGATGAAATGTGAAGCCGGCATGTGCTGGTCTGATTTGTTTACACACTTACTCCAGATTGTGAACGTAACTTCCATCTGTAGTTTTGGAACAAACAAAATCCATGCCAAGATTGAAGACAAGTTTGTAAATGAATTGCCGATATCTGACCTCAAAGCTGTGTTATTTATCTTTGAACGGAAACTGTACATCCATCATCATCACACTGTGTAAATCTGTCCTGTGTCTGGGGTCGGGGACTTTTCATCGCTTCATTCATAAGAATAAACATCTGTAATAGCTGCTAATTCAAAGTGATAGAAGGCCGGTCACAATGCTAACACCTGAGACTGTTTACATCCACGGCATTGGCAAGATTTGTGACTTTGTGTTTTGTTGACTTCAAGATGTACTTTCAAACACAAAAATCATAAGTCACAGATATTAATTATGTGTTAGGCTGTGTTTATCATTCTAAACTGTTCGAAAATATAAAAGTTTCCTTCCTAGACCCTCAAGGCCACCTTAAATATACAATAACTAATAATAGTCAGTGGCTCAGTTGGTAGAGCATTGGCCTTAGAGCCTGAAGGTTGTGGGTTCGAGCCCACTAAAAGACCTACTTCACGACTCCCACTGATTACTGCTGTCATTTTGTCCTTGGGCAAGACGCTTAACCCCACTTTGCCTGAAGCCCCTGCTGAATAATCAAGGCTTCTCTGGACTCACCACCTGCAGGAGGATCAGTGAGGGGCTGGTGCTCTGTGACTGCCACCCCTGACCCAGAAATGGATTAAGGGGAAGAAAATGGATGGATGGATAGATTAATAGTATTTTTACTATTTGGCATGGCTCTTTTTATACTCAAGGAGACTATACATGGATTAAAAACACTATTCTCTCCTTTTAACTTGTTTTCACCAAGAGCCCATGAAATGTTCTAGTTTGTGACTTGTTCACACTCACATGGCAATAAAATAATTCTGATTTACGGACATTGGTCTCTGCCCCTTATGGACCAATGGCTCTAGCTTGTGTTTTAACCGTTTTTGATTCTCTCATCTGTGTTGGCGAAGTAAACGGTTTTGTGAAGTCCTATGAGATAACTACTGTTGTGGTTCAGGGCAACACAAAAATGAATTGAATTGAATAATCTTTAGAATTGAAGCCTGTGTCGGGTCTTCAGCCGCTGCACTAAAACCTCACACAGACCCGTCACGTCCGCCCGAAGCTCCCCTTACACTTTATAAACACGCAATCATTCAATCCTGTTACGTTCCAACCAGAAGTTATTTTTGCCCTTACTACTTCTAACCCCATTAAGTGCCGAGACCCAAAATACCAGCTCCTCTCGGTCCGAAGCACAAACATCTGCAGGAGTAGCATGTCCATGTGTCCGTAAACATTTACATACCCCGCTCCAACACGCCGCAGCCCGGATCTCACTGATTACACTGCCTGGCCTCTCCACGCCGAAGAGACCCACGGTAATTAGCACAAGCTCGTCCCGTCTCCAAAAGTCCTGCACTGAAAAACAATTTGAGTAGCGAGAAGTCTGTCTTAATTTGATTCGGAGCCAAAAATATATTCCCTCCCGGGCTGGATCCAAATGTCCAAGCTCTTCCATACATGGGGCCCAAGATGGCGGTAGAATGGATGGTTATTGATTCATTGTTTGGATGATGAAAATTTAATTCAATGTGTTTTTGTTATCGCTGAGGACTTTACAAAGCTGTCGATTTGCCAACACAGATCAGAGAATCAAACAGTTTGAACACAGCAAATGTGAAGAGGCGTTGGTCCATAAGGGGTAGAGACCGATGTCCAGAAAGGTCGGTGAATGAGATTTTTTGACCAAAACCAAACCGAAGTGATGCCCCTGGAGAATATCGTCATATATAAAAACTTCAGCGCAATCAAAAGTAAACCTATCCATAGAGGGACTTTCTAAAATCGCTAATCCTCACCATAGTAGTACACAACATTTTTCTTCTCAACTTGACAATTACGATTTTACTTAACAGTGTAGATTAGCTAAGTTCTGAAATACGTTCTCTTTTTGGTCTCCATTCCAGCTCCAAAGCCAAGCAACCCTTGTTCCATCCCAAATGATCACTCAACTCTAGTATTGGCCTGAGAATATGCAAGCCCCCTCCCCATTGTTTGGAAAGCTTCTTCTTGACCTGGTAAACTAGTCTTGCGTCTGAAAGATGGCATTTTTATGAGACAAAACCCAAACATCTTTTCTGGTGCGTCGTCATGGGTGGCTGCGGACCCAGTTTTCACACCGGGCGTAACCTCTGCGCCACTGGAAAAAAGCCATCATTGCTCTTTTAAAGGGAGCAAGGGTCAGGCAGCGTGTCCAAGAGCCGTACGAGTCTGGACATTCCTGGGCCGTCAACAAGTCCACAGTATTCCATTCAATTCACGTCAATGTATTTTTGTGTAGCCCTAAATCACAGTAATACAGTAATTTTCCTCGGAGGACTCAACCATTTGCCGTCACAGATATAAATAAAAGAATAAAACTGAAATCGCAATGAGAAAAAACACAAAGAGCCATTGGTCCATAAGAGACAGAGACCCATGTCCATAAATGTCTTTGAATGTCGTGGATCATCACTGCTGTCCTTAGACCCTCCGGGCATCGTATTCCATATTTGGGCTTACCTTGTACTCCCCACGCCCCACTCAAATCATTTCGAAGCTTCATAACAGCCGGAAACCCTGACCAAAATGTTCACGTGGATTTGGGGACCAATCACAGAATAGCGAGAGCGCAAAATGTTGATGATGACGTACTATTGGTAGTTCTTGAAATAAGATTAAATGGCTTTGTCCCATTGGAGAATCTTGTTTTAAGTCAGATTTATTTTCTAATGAGTTAATTATAATGTGTATTACTACAAACAATTTAATACTATTTAATTGAAAACTTGAGCTTCAGCTGTGTATGAATTCAGGCCTTAAAAAGTGCTGAGTAGAAACTTAGCGTGACGCCCGCTCTCCTCCAATCACAGAACGAGGTGCAGCGCTGTTACGAACAGGCTGCTTCCTCTAGGCCACGCCTCCTCTAGCATCTAGCGCAGGTAAAGCATGGATCTATGAGGTAAACACAGCGGGAGCGGGACCGCCACGGACTAACTTTGGACGCAAAACTAGCAGTAATCTTTCAGTTATATATTTTGTTAACAGTGCGTTGCTTTTGTACCATTTCATTGTTACAAGAAGTTGGGCTCATGCTAATGTTTGCATATGTATCAGATCGCAAATAAAACTAGATGGCTTCGTGGGAGGAGAGCGTAGGGGAAATGAGAAGTCTGTGAGTGAGCTGGGGGCGGTGCTAAACATTCAAACTAGGGATGTAAATCGGTGACCGTTTAACCGGTGGTTGACCGTCACAGCGTTAACCGGTCAAAGCTGTCGGTTAAAAAAGAGAAAAGGGGGAGAGGGGAGGTCTCTTCATAACGCTATTTTAAGCCCTATTTGCACGATGTGACGAGCGGGTCCGTATCTAGCTGTGTGCGCTAATGTAACGGTAAACTCCGGGCCGACCCTCACGCCGCACGCGCCGCATATGCACGCACACACACATATTTTCCCCCCCTCGTAACACGTAACATCCACACGCATCATCTCTCCCCTGTTACCGCCTGCTAGTTGCACACTGGTGCGGGTCAGAACTACATTGGAGCTTTTATTTACACACACATACATACATGTATTGCACAAACACACATAGCTTACATATACACACACACAGAC
Organism: Knipowitschia caucasica; assembly: GCA_964034765.1. Taxonomy (NCBI): domain Eukaryota; kingdom Metazoa; phylum Chordata; class Actinopteri; order Gobiiformes; family Gobiidae; genus Knipowitschia; species Knipowitschia caucasica. The sequence goes on from OZ035836.1 coordinate 4,719,285, forward strand.
ATATACACACATACATACATGTATTGTACACACACACATACCGGTCTGTCGCGCTCCTCTGTGTCACTGTGACGAAGCAGGCCACTTCGTCCCATATTTTTCCTATTTTGACAGCTTATTTCATTTGTTCACATTCATTTGCTTTACTATGTTATCTGCTATGAGATAGTTTCTTTAACACTCACCTTTTGAGTTGCAGCTATACTCACCTCACCACATGGTCCATGCAAAGAGGAGGCGTGCCCTTCATCGGCCATTTTTGTAGGCTGTGGGAGGGTCTTTGGACCAGACCATGTGGATGGGGGAGGTTTGGGATTTTGGGTTTGTTTAACAGGTTGTTTTGTTAAAGCAAAGGAAGGTTTCTCACCCATCATCTGTACTTCTTAGCAAGTTTTCCCAACGTTTCGTCCTCAACCTGGGGACTTCTTCAGGGAATGAAGAAGTTCCCTGAAGAACTTCTTCATTTCCCTGCAGAGAGCTACTTTCCAAGCACGATAAAGACAGAGAGCTACTTTACCAGCACGATCAGGGCAGAGAGCTACTTTCCCAGCACGATCAGGGCAGAGAGCTACTTTCCCAGCACGATCAGGGCAGAGAGCTACTTTCCCAGCACGATCGAACAGGGCAGGGAGCTACTTTCCCAGCACGATACAGGCAGGGAGCTACTTTCCCAGCACGATACAGACAGAGAGCTACTTTCCCGGCACGATACAGACGGAGAGCTACTTTACCAGCACGATAAAGACAGTGAGCTACTTTCCCAGCACGATACAGACGGAGAGCTACTTTCCCAGCACGATACAGAGAGAGCTACTTTCCCAGCACGATAAAGACAGAGAGCTACTTTCCCAGCACGATAAAGACAGAGAGCTACTTTCCCAGCACAATCAGGGCAGAGAGCTACTTTCCCAGCACGATCAGGGCAGAGAGCTACTTTCCCAGCACGATCAGGGCAGGGAGCTACTTTACCAGCACGATAAAGACAGTGAGCTACTTTCCCAGCACGATACAGACGGAGAGCTACTTTCCCAGCACGATACAGAGAGAGCTACTTTCCCAGCACGATAAAGACAGAGAGCTACTTTCCCAGCACGATAAAGACAGAGAGCTACTTTCCCAGCACGATACAGAGAGAGCTACTTTCCCAGCACGATAAAGACAGAGAGCTACTTTCCCAGCACGATAAAGACAGAGAGCTACTTTCCCAGCACAATCAGGGCAGAGAGCTACTTTCCCAGCACGATACAGACAGAGAGCTACTTTACCAGCAAGATAAAGACAGAGAGCTACTTTACCAGCACGATAAAGACAGAGTTACTTTCCCAGCACGATACAGACAGAGAGCTACTTTACCAGCATGATAAAGACAGAGAGCTATTTTCCCAGCACGATAAAGACAGAGTTACTTCCCCAGCACGATCAGGGCAGAGAGCTACTTTCCCAGCACGATCAGGGCAGAGAGCTACTTTCCCAGCACGATCAGGGCAGAGAGCTACTTTCCCAGCACGATCAGGGCAGAGAGCTACTTTCCCAGCACGATAAAGACAGAGAGCTACTTTCCCAGCACGATAAAGACAGAGCTACTTTCCCAGCACGATCAGGGCAGAGAGCTACTTTCCAAGCACGATAAAGACAGAGAGCTACTTTCTCAGCACGATCAGGGCAGAGAGCTACTTTCCCAGCACGATCAGGGCAGAGAGCTACTTTCCCAGCACGATCAGGGCAGAGAGCTACTTTCCCAGCACGATAAAGACAGAGCTACTTTCCCAGCACGATCAGGGCAGAGAGCTACTTTCCCAGCACGATAAAGACAGAGAGCTACTTTCCCAGCACGATAAAGACAGAGAGCTACTTTCCCAGCACAATCAGGGCAGAGAGCTACTTTCCCAGCACGATCAGGGCAGGGAGCTACTTTCCCAGCACGATACAGGCAGGGAGCTACTTTCCCAGCACGATACAGACAGAGAGCTACTTTCCCAGCACGATACAGACAGAGAGCTACTTTACCAGCACGATAAAGACAGAGAGCTACTTTCCCAGCACGATAAAGACAGAGCTACTTTCCCAGCACGATCAGGGCAGAGCTACTTTCCCAGCAGCTCTCTGTCTGTATCGTATACAAATACACTTGCCTTGCCTTACAGGTTCGAGATGTTAGCCCTACGGCATCAAAAACCTCTTTAGAGCCTGGTTCAGATTGGTTAGATTTAGTTTAACCAGGACTATTTAGTCGTTAACCCTAACTTTGAACGGGAAAGACCACAAAGAGTCCATGTTATTTACGGTCTGTGATTTGGACGGAGGAGGGGCAGTGTGTTTTCTTTCAGATTCAAGACAGAAATTCCTCATTTTTTAAAACTAAAAAACAAAATGAGACTATGTTTACCAGGTGAACTGCTCCTGGACCACACCCACCTCTTTGATGGCGGACATCTTGACGGTCTCGTAGTAGTGCAGCGGCGCGTGGGGCATGCTCATGTCGTAGCCGAAGCCCGCCACCGCCACCTCGTCACAGTTGTGGAGCGCCATAGTGATCGCAACTGTCCCGAGCGTTGGAATGTTCTGCACACAACACACACACACAGACAAACAAGGCTTAGTTGTTATCATTGGGTCCGTCCGCTTCTCGAGTGATGCCGAAAATAGACAGCGAGAAACTGGAAGAGACCCCAGAAATACTTGTACGACTTTATCCAGGTCTTAATGAAGATGAAACAGAGGTTTTTATTCCAAACTCAACAACGCAGCAGACAAGAAGCCAAAGCTGATCTTGGCCGGTTTTAAATATGAAAAGTCTTAAGGTCTTAGAACGAGACAAGTCTGGAGTAAAACTATAAGCTGAGGTTATGCTCACACACACACAGACACACACACACACACGGTCCAACACCAGACTGACGCCAACACACATTTTTAAACTACATAAGACATAAAACTGGATTATCTGGATTTAACTGGATTTAAACTCTAAAAAGTCCTTTATTGTATTTCATAGTGATTTTTTAATAAATGTTTGTAAGATGGTTTTTCCGTTTTATTGTTTTCTTCACATACAGTGCCTTGCGAAAGTATTCGGCCCCCTTGAACCTTTCAACATTTCGCTATCAGTTTTGCACATCAAGAGACTGGAATCTTTCCCATTCTTTCTTGCAAAACAGCTCGAGCTCAGTGAGGTTGGATGGAGAGTGTTTGTGAACAGCAGTCTTCAGCTCTTTCCACAGATTCTCGATTGGATTCAGGTCTGGACTTTGACTTGGCCGTTCTAACACCTGGATACGTCTATTTGTGAACCATTCCATTGTAGATTTGGCTTTATGTTTTGGATCATTGTCCTGTTGGAAGATAAATCTCATTGGTTCCATGGACCAGCACCTTCTTCCACATGTTTGGTGCGTCTCCCAGGTGGCTTGTGGCAAACTTTAAACGATACTTTTTATGGATATCTTTGAGAAATGGCTTTCTTCTTGCCACTCTTCCATAAAGGCCAGATTTGTGCAGTGCACGACTGATTGTTGTCCTATGGACAGACTCTCCCACCTCAGCTGTAGTTATCTGCAGTTCATCCAGAGTGATCATGGGCCTCTTGGCTACATCTCTGATCAGTCTTCTCCTTGTTTGAGATGAAAGTTTGGAGGGACGGCCGGGTCTTGGTAGATTTGCAGTGGTCTGATACTCCTTCCATTTCAATATAATTGCTTGCACAGTGCTCCTTGAGATGTTTAAAGCTTGGGAAATCTTTTTGTATCCAAATCCAGCTTTAAACTTCTCCACAACAGTATCTCGGACCTGCCTGGTGTGTTCCTTTGTCTTCATGGTTCTCTCTGTGCTTTAAACAGAACCCTGAGACTATCAAAGAACAGGTGCATTTATACGGAGACTTGATTACACACAGGAGCATTCTACTTATCATCATCAGTCATTTAGGACAACATTGGATCATTCAAAGATCCTCACTGAACTTCTGGACTGAGTTTGCTGCACTGAAAGTAAAGGGGCCGAATAATATTGCACGCCCCACTTTTCAGTTTTTTTTTGTTAAAAAAGTTTAAATTATCCAATAAATTTTGTTCCACTTCACGATTGTGTCCCACTTGTTGATTCATGACAAAAAAATAAAATGTTATATCTTTATGTTTGAAGCCTGAAATGTGGTGAAATGTTGAAAGGTTCAAGGGGGCCGAATTACTTTTGCAAGGCACTGTATCTTGCATATCTTTCATATGGCAGCAGTACAGTATGAATCCAGGTTGTACAAAAAAGAACAAAGAATACTGCTTGACCATAGGCTGTAAATATTAACGGACATAGTCACGCCTATCTCCGCTGTTGAAACTAATGTGCCATCACTTTCGCTGTCAAAATGGCCGCAGGGGCTGGAAAATGCGCAAAAAATTATTTGCGCATGCACTAGCCACATTGATTTAATGAGTGCATTCTTAAGTCCACAGCGGCTAAACTAGACTGGTCCAAAAAAATACACTCCCTTCAACATCGACAACATGTGGAACGGAGCTTTGGACCAAGAGCCGACTTTCGGACCATCCTGTAAAGACGTTAAAGAGGTAAGAAGATGCTATACATTAGCATTGGTTAATTCTTATTCCGGGTCCACCCCCACTGGGCCGGGGTGGTATTGCAGCATGTCAGCGCACGTCATTTTGAACATTTTTGATTCAGGACCCCTCCCCCACTGGTCTTGACAGATATTTTATATGTAATTCTTATGCTAAAGTCAGAGATTTTGTACTTGCTTCTTCTAAATGTTTTATTTTATATTAGCATAGAGTTATTTATCATTTATCCTGTGCAGTGTGCTCCTCATTCCTACTGTTCTGTAACTAATGATGCAACACTGACATTTCCCCACAGTGGGACGAATAAGTGGCTTGAAAATGTAGTTGAAACTATACTAGAAATAATTCTCACACTGCTCAAGCGTCTCAAAGAATCCTCACTGATTTCTTCTTACCCCAGAAAGTTCAGCGCTGTTGCTTTAACCTGCACTTATACCAGAACACAACGAGACAAGGTCATGTGACGTTTGCCAAGAAAATAACTGATAAAAAATCTGATGCTAATTAAGTCCCTGCCTTTTTGCTAATTGCGACTATACAAATCTCTAATGAATTTCTAAAAATAGACCCGGTTTCCCAATAGCATTAGCGCTTGATTTTGCTGCTTGTCCAAACTTTTCCCCCCGGTTTCGTCTCATCAGCTCAGGCAGGCGCTGGGCTCTGGATTGGAGCAGACTTGCGGTAATTGCAAGGTCAATGCACTACACCAGAAAAAACAGCTCCGACAGAACCTTTACCATCGGCCCCTGCTCTGCATCATCTACCGTAATTGCCCTCTGCATGTGTGTTCTACTGATGACTTGGATCCAAAATATCTGCTTGAAAAAAAAATTACCCGAAAAACGTAGCTTCACCTATCCCTGCTCCCTCACCTCCCCCTCTACCTCCTCTACCTCCCCCACCTCC
>OZ035836.1:4724774-4749774 GCA_964034765.1 Knipowitschia caucasica
GATTGGAAACTGTGTCTCAGATCATATGGCCCTGACCTGTGGAGTACCACAGGGGTCGATCCTGGGACCTCTTCTGTTCAATCTCTACATGCTGCCGTTTAGGTCAGTTAATACGCAGAAACGAAGTTTCCTATCATAACTATGCAGACGACACTCAGATCTATGTCTCACTGACTGCAGGAGAACATGGACCAGTGGACTCACTCCTTCACTGTATCCAACAGATCAGTGAGTGGATGCAAAACAACTTCCTTCAGCTAAACGCAGACAAAACTGAAATGATTGTCTTTGGTCCCCAGAAACAAAGAGAGAGCGTCATCTGTCATCTACAGTCTCTCTCCCTAAAACCTTCAAACAAGGTCAGAAATCTAGGGTAATACTGGACTCAGACTTAAATTTTAATAGCCACATCAAATCAGTAACATCAGCAGCTTTTTACCATCTAAAAAACATCGCCAGGATCAAAAACATAGTGTCTAAAGCAGACTTGGAGATTCTTATCCATGCATTTGTCTCCAGTAGGTTAGACTACTGCAATGGCCTGCTCACAGGTCTGTCCAAACAGGCTGTAAAACAGCTGCAGTACATTCAAAATGCAGCAGCTCGAGTCCTGACTAGAACCAGGAAGTACGACCATATTAGTCCTGACTAGAACCAGGAAGTACGACCACATTAGTCCTGACTAGAACCAGGAAGTACGACCACATTAGTCCGGTCCTCAGGTCTCTGCACTGGCTTCCTGTGGCTCAGAGAATAGACTTTAAAACAGCTCTGCTTGTGTACAAGTCTCTCCATGGCCTCGCACCAAAATATATTAGTGACATGTTAGTCCCATATGAACCAGTCCGGACTCTGAGGAGCACAGGGACTGGACTCCTGCTGGGACTCTGAGGAGCACAGGGACTGGACTCCTGCTGGGACTCTGAGGAGCACAGGGACAGGGACTGAGGAGCACAGGGGACTCCTGTTAGTGCCCAGAGTCAGGACTAAACATGGGGAGGCTGCTTTTCAGATTCATGCTGCTAAAATCTGGAACAGTCTTCCTGAAGATGTGAGACAGGCCTCCTCTCTGACAATGTTTAAAACCAAGTTAAAAACGGTGCTGTTTAGCTGTGCATACAACTGAGGGATTTTATATTTTTATCTTTCTTTTTAATGTTCTGTGATTTTATTTATTTATTATTAATGCTATCTTGGTCAGCACTTTGAGTTGCCTTGTGTATGAATTGTGCTATACAAATAAACTTGCCTTGCCTTGCCTTGCCTAGTTAGTTAGATGTTGAATAAGGCCATCTAGAAAAAAGACTGATAAGTGCTTAATAAATACCAATTAAGAGCAAATTAACCAATATTTATACACTCATTAGCACTTCATTAGCTGTTAATTAGTGAGGGCTAAGCTAGCTATAAGTGTGACCAAAGCTCCCATATTCACCGACTCTTTCAGGATCTGAACAACTATCGGTAATCAATTAAACAAAAGCCTAATTGGCCAAGTAAACCCGCAAAAATCATAAAATAACAGCCCTAAAAATCACCATCATCCACAAAAACCGTATCCATGACAACCATTAGGCCGGGCTGAATTTACAACACAGAGTTCTGATTCACAAAGTCAACAGAGACAGGCCCCTCCTCGCGGGCTCTTGTTTGCGGTGAGTGGAGTGCTTGTTTGTGGACCGCGGCTAACTTTAGCCAGGCCTCTTTTTATAGACTTCTTATTGACAACTTTTACGACCGCAGCAAACCCAGGTCAAGAAGTCCAGCTCTGTTTAAACACACGCAGTTTACAATGACACGGACTTCGATACGGGGCTTTAGTGGGAGAGCTCGGACGGTAACACCTATGCTAACACGGCTATGCTAACACACCTATGCTAACACACCTATGCTAACCCACCTATGCTAACACACCTATGCTAACACACCTATGCTAACACACAGCTAACACACCTATGTTAACACCTAGCTTCTTTCATTTTCTAGCCACACACACACACGCACACACAAACACTAAAGACAAATTTATGAATAAGAATAATGACAGATAAATTAAACCTGCAAGCCTCAAAAATATTTTTTTTTAAACTTTTATATCTGTCCTCTTTTTAATCAAATTTCTGTTTAATCTTATATTGACCTAAATGTATGAAGTATGAGTATGAAGTTTTGTAAATAAAGAATTGAATCAGTTTTGGCTCAATACAAACAAAAGTGAACTCCTTTTGTTTCAACTATAAAAGAAAATCTACAAATGAAAAATACTACTATTATTAATATCATGAAAATTACTGAACAAGCTCAGACTCTGAGGAGCACAGGGACTGGCCTCCTGCTGGGACTCTGAGGAGCACAGGGACTGGTCTCCTGCTGGGACTCTGAGGAGCACAGGGACTGGCCTCCTGCTGGGACTCTGAGGAGCACAGGGACTGGCCTCCTGCTGGGACTCTGAGGAGCACAGGGACTGGTCTCCTGCTGGGACTCTGAGGAGCACACGGACTGGTCTCCTGCTGGGACTCTGAGGAGCACACGGACTGGTCTCCTGCTGGGACTCTGAGGAGCACACGGACTGGCCTCCTGCTGGGACTCTGAGGAGCACACGGACTGGTCTCCTGCTGGGACTCTGAGGAGCACAGGGACTGGCCTCCTGCTGGGACTCTGAGGAGCACAGGGACTGGCCTCCTGCTGGGACTCTGAGGAGCACAGGGACTGGTCTCCTGCTGGGACTCTGAGGAGCACAGGGACTGGCCTCCTGCTGGGACTCTGAGGAGCACAGGGACTGGACTCCTGCTGGGACTCTGAGGAGCACACGGACTGGACTCCTGCTGGGACTCTGAGGAGCACACGGACTGGACTCCTGCTGGGACTCTGAGGAGCACAGGGTCTGGCCTCCTGCTGGGACTCTGAGGAGCACACGGACTGGCCTCCTGCTGGGACTCTGAGGAGCACAGGGTCTGGCCTCCTGCTGGGACTCTGAGGAGCACACGGACTGGCCTCCTGCTGGGACTCTGAGGAGCACAGGGTCTGGCCTCCTTTGCAGCTTAAATATGACATTGCCAACCTCCCCGTCACCACCAGGCTCTAATTAAGACCTCTGGGAGAACATTTCTAACACGATTCCACTTTAAAATCCTTCGAAAGCCAGAAAAAAATTTTGGAAAACCTGCTGAAATGGTCTGTGTTTTTGAGTGAGGAGCTGGAGCCGAGTCTGGACGACTGCTTCAGGAACAGGCCTCGGTCGTAAAAGCCACAGGCCAGTTCAAACAAACCAGACCACACAGGGACCGCGAGACCCCCAGGACCTCTGACCTCTGACCTCTCTCCGCAAGAAGTGAAAGCTGCAACGAGAGAGAGAGGGGGGGACCTGAGCTGAGAGAGAGAGAGGGGGACCTGAGCTGAGAGAGAGAGAGAGGAACCCAAGCTGAGAGAGAGAGAGGGACCCAAGCTGAGAGAGAGACAGAGAGAGAGGAACCCAAGCTGAGAGAGAGAGAGGGACCCAAGCTGAGAGAGAGACAGAGAGAGAGGAACCCAAGCTGAGAGAGAGAGAGGAACCCAAGCTGAGAGAGAGAGAGGGACCCAAGCTGAGAGAGAGACAGAGAGAGAGGAACCCAAGCTGAGAGAGAGAGAGGGACCCAAGCTGAGAGAGAAAGAGGAACCCAAGCTGAGAGAGAGACAGAGAGAGAGGAACCCAAGCTGAGAGAGAGAGAGGAACCCAAGCTGAGAGAGAGAGAGGGACCCAAGCTGAGAGAGAGAGAGGGACCCAAGCTGAGAGAGAGACAGAGAGAGAGGAACCCAAGCTGAGAGAGAGAGAGGGACCCAAGCTGAGAGAGAGACAGAGAGAGAGGAACCCAAGCTGAGAGAGAGAGAGGAACCCAAGCTGAGAGAGAGAGAGGAACCCAAGCTGAGAGAGAGAGAGGGACCCAAGCTGAGAGAGAGAGAGGGACCCAAGCTGAGAGAGAGACAGAGAGAGAGGAACCCAAGCTGAGAGAGAGAGAGGGACCCAAGCTGAGAGAGAGACAGAGAGAGAGGAACCCAAGCTGAGAGAGAGAGAGGAACCCAAGCTGAGAGAGAGAGAGGAACCCAAGCTGAGAGAGAGAGAGGGACCCAAGCTGAGAGAGAGACAGAGAGAGAGGAACCCAAGCTGAGAGAGAGAGAGGGACCCAAGCTGAGAGAGAGAGAGGGACCCAAGCTGAGAGAGAGACAGAGAGAGAGGAACCCAAGCTGAGAGAGAGAGAGGGACCCAAGCTGAGAGAGAGACAGAGAGAGAGGAACCCAAGCTGAGAGAGAGAGAGGGACCCAAGCTGAGAGAGAGACAGAGAGAGAGGGACCCAAGCTGAGAGAGAGAGAGGAACCCAAGCTGAGAGAGAGACAGAGAGAGAGGGACCCAAGCTGAGAGAGAGAGAGGGGGGGACCTGAGCTGTGAGAGAGAGAGAGAGAGAGGGACCTGAGCTGAGAGAGGCAAGGCAAGGCAAGGCAAGTTTATTTATATAGCACAATTCATACACAAGGCAATTCAAAGTGCTGAACAAAACAAGAAAGAATTAAAATCATAAATAATCACAGAACATTAAAAAGAAAGACACAAATATAAAATCCCTCAGTTGTATGCACAGCTAAACAGAACTGTCTTTAACCTGGTTTTAAACATTGTCAGAGAGGAGGCCTGTCTCACATCTTCAGGAAGACTGTTCCAGATTTTAGCAGCATGAATCTGAAAAGCAGCCTCCCCATGTTTGGTTCTGACTCTGGGCACTAACAGGAGTCCAGTCCTTTGACATTGCCAACCTGAAATGAGCTGAGCTGAGAAAGAGGGAGAGAGAGACCCGAGCTGAGAGAGGGATAAACGCCCATGGAGAATCTATTTAATATATATATTTTTTTTAAATATCTATGTTTCCGCAGGTTTTTGGTAAAAACTCCTGTGTTTTGTGCTGTGGTAATAAAGGCGTAATTGCTAAGAGCACAATGTAAACGATAGCATTCTTAAATAGAGAAACAAAAAGAGACAAACTGTCGCAGAACAAAGTCTAAAAACAGAAAATAGCTCTAAAATCAAACACCAAAACGATCTTAGTTCCTGACGAGAATTCCGAGACAAAAGATGTTCCAGTTTAAATGTACGTCTGAACTCAGGAAATCCGACCTCCGAGGACGACGAGGAGGCAGGGTCAGAGCTGTTTGGGCAGTGAGGTGAACGGCATCTTGGGAAACGTAGTCTGCTGGAGGACATGTGTCGGCAGATGTCAAGGCCCCGCGGACACGCTGAGTAAACTCCTGACATAGACCAGCTCCGAGGAAGTAAGAATAGACAAACTGTGCGACACGCGAAGCCCGAGAATTCAGAGACGGTATGTTGGCTTTTACAACACGCTAGGACCAGGACCGAGGACAGAGGACCAGGACTGAGGACCAGGACCGAGGACCAGGACCGAGGATCAGGACCGAGGATCAGGACCGAGGACAGAGGACCAGGACTGAGGACCAGGACCGAGGACAGAGGACCAGGACTGAGGACCAGGACCGAGGATCAGGACCGAGGATCAGGTCTGAGGACCAGGACCGAGGACCAGGACCGAGGACAGAGGACCAGGACTGAGGACCAGGACTGAGGACTAGGACTGCGGACAAGGACTGAGTACTAGGACTGCGGACAAGGACTGAGGACCAGGACTGAGGACTGATGACTGAGGATCAGGACCGAGGACCAGGACCGAGGACCAGGACCGAGGACAGAGGACAGAGGACTGAGGACCAGAACCGAGGACCAGGACCGAGGACCGAGGACCGAGGACCAGGACTGAGGACAGAGGACAGAGGACAGAGGACAGAGGACTGAGGACTGAGGACTGAGGACTGAGGACTGAGGACCGAGGACCGAGGACCGAGGACCAGGACCGAGGACCAGGACAGAGGACCAGGACTGAGGACCAGGACTGAGGACCAGGACAGAGGACCAGCACTGAGGACTGAGGACCACCAGGACTGAGGACCAGGACTGAGGACCAGGACTGAGGACTGAGGACCGAGGACCGAGGACTGAGGACTGAGGACTGAGGACTGAGGACTGAGGACTGAGGACCAGGACTGAGGACAGAGGACAGAGGACCGAGGACCGAGGACCGAGGGCCGAGGACAGAGGACAGAGGACAGAGGACAGAGGACCGAGGACAGAGGACAGAGGACCGAGGACCGAGGACCGAGGACCGAGGACCGAGGACAGAGGACAGAGGACAGAGGACCGAGGACAGAGGACAGAGGACCGAGGACCGAGGACCGAGGACCGAGGACAGAGGACAGAGGACAGAGGACAGAGGACCGAGGACAGAGGACAGAGGAAGCCATATGAATCAACTGGGACTCTGAGGAGCACAGGGACTGGCCTCCTGCTGGTCCCAGAGTCAGGACTAAACATGAGGAGGCAGCGTTTCAGATTCATGCTGCTAAAATCTGGAACAATCTTCCTGAAAATGTGAGACAGGCTTCTTTTCTGACGTTCACATCCAGGTTAAAAAACAGGATTTTTTTTTTTTTTTTTTTATGGAGAAAATAATTATCAAGATCCTTCTAAACATAAAGTTCAGTTCGGGAGTCACTTTAGCGTCACTTAGCAGCCAGACCGTTAGCTAAGTGGCTACGGTTTCAGTCTGTGAGACGTGCCGCAACTTCAGCACCTGATACGATGGAAACCCAGCAGTCCCTCTGACGGACCAGGATCTGTTGCATGAGGCCAGACCATAAATGAGCTGCGGGAATGAATCATGAAGCTCCACGGTCAAACATGACACAGACAGATGTTTGAAGAGATCGATAGATATTGAGGTGTCCAGCGGCAGAAACACATGCGTCCATAAAAACACATCTCTTTCTCAATTTCAATTACAACATTCTCTCATTTTATGAATATAGGCATACAAAAGACGTACAAAAATCATGGGAACATACAAAGAAATACAGATATTGGGTGGGGGGGGGGGGGGTGGGGGGGGGGTGTAAAACATTTTCAATTAAAGTAATATTTTGATGACTTAAAGTAGCAATATGTAAGATTTTCATGTCAAGTCATCATTAAAGGGCCCTAATCTGTCATCATTAAAGGGCCCTAATCTGTTATCATTAAGGGCCCTAATCTGTCATCATGAAAGGGCCCTAATCTGTCATCATTAAGGGGCCCTAATCTGTCATCATTAAAGGGCCCTAATCTGTCATCATTAAAGGGCCCTAATCTGTCATCATTAAAGGGCCCTAATCTGTTATCATTAAAGGGCCCTAATCTGTCATCATTAAAGGGCCCTAATCTGTCATAATAATAAAACATGCTCTTTTCCAATACTTCTTTAACTGATAACAGTAGTTCAGAGATTTTAATTTCTAAATTATTTTTCCAGCCCCTAAATCTTGTTATTGTTTTCATTTTGATGTCCCGCCCTCCACCGTTTCACCAATCAGAAAGTCTGTGATCCGGGCGCCAGAACTCACTGCATCGAGCTAATCTCACTGGTAAAGTACCATGTGGCGCAGAACTAAAAAAGGTCTCGTTATGATTCTCAAATCATTAACGACAAAACAAGGAATAAAACCAGGATTTCTATCTTTGTGAAAAAGGTGTTGGTTATAGATTTGTTGTTGACAAAACTCTTGTCTATTCAGCTGTTATGGTCCCAGCTGGATTCGTCTGCATATCTGGCAACCTGAGTCAGGGAGAGTGGGAGAGGCTGCAGTACCACTTTTGGCCATATTTTTACATAAAACCAAGCCCCGGCGATCCAAGATGGCGCCCTATTCAAATGAATGGTTGTGCTCAGTGAAGCTTTGTGATGGCATGGGGGCTGAAAGATTAGCGGAAGTTGCCTGAAACTCGCAAAGGTCTATGGGAAACTGGCCTGTATTTGGGCATTGTCTGGTCCTCCCGGTTCTGTGCAGTGGATGATCTCCCATAATGCATTGCGCCAAACACGCGTGTGTGGGTCTCACACCGGGTCTCACGCACGTGCACAGAGGGTCTCGGCTCTGACCAATCAGAGCAGTTCATCAGAGCGGGAGTTAGAGCGAGAGCCAGAGGAGCAGAGTTTGTGGCACTAAAGTGTGGATTTAAACAAAACCGAAGGATTTAAGAAGAAAAAAAGTTCAAGATGACAAGGGACACTAAAATCCCCACAAAATCCGACCTTTATTAAAGCTGTAGGTTCTCTGTCAGGTTCTCTGTCAGGTTCTCTGTCAGCTGAGGTCGAGCTGTTTTAATATACATTGAGTTCTATGGGGAAAATTTCTGGGTAGCCCACGTGAATTAAGTCTGGTTCAGTCTGCAGTACCGCAAGAATCCCCCGAGCACATGAGTTATTCAGCTACAAGCTGTAATACCCTATCCAGTTAATATAATAGATCCATGCATAAAACATACTTCACAATATAAAGTCCAACTAAGTTAAAGCTGGTGGAAGCGAACCTTTAGTGTCATAAATGATACTTTGCGTTTGTCCAACAGAACGCTTCTTGTTTGGAACAAATCCGACCAAAATATTGTGTCTTCATTGTACTGGAAAATGTCTTGCAGTGCCTTAACTTCTCTTTTAATGATTTTAATGTATTTTATTGTCTTTTTTTAAACTGTTTTGTATCTTTTAACTCTATCCTATGTTTGTATGTTTGTGTGATTGTGAGCAAGGAAACAATGCACAATTTACTTTTTGGATCAATAAAGTATCTATCGATCTATCTGGAAAACGGACGGATGGACGATACAATTCCATGTATTCTTGTATCGCCCAAAACAGCATCATCTCAGAGACTTAACAAAACCATTGAAATCACCAACACAGATCAGAGAACCAACAGTTAAAACACAAAACATACACACATGTATTGGTCTGCGTGGATGGTCCTCTGTTTTTCAAAAGCTGGTCTAAAAATCTGCCAAAAATACATTAATGTGAAAACTAGAGATAGAGAGAGGTACATGTGTGATCTAAAAGTCAGGTATCTCAGCTTTAACGCAAATAATCTACAATATTTGCTCTGTTCAATTCAATTTTTGTACCGCCTTAAATCACCACAGTAGTTATCTGGAAGCAAAAACTGTTGATTCGCCAACACAGATCAGAGAATCAAACCGATCAAAAAACACAGTAAGAGCCATTGGTCCAGAAGGGGCAGAGACCAAAGTCCGTACGTGTTGATAGAAGTCCATGAATGTCGCTGAAAGTCGAGGGTCCTGGGACAAAACTAGGACAGCTGGAATATTTCGTTTTTAATCCCAAAACATCCATCTCTTCTCCGGCCGTAAGAACACACAGTCACACAACCTGGCAACACAATCCAGCCAATAACAACACGGACGTAAAATCATCACCCGAGCGAGTCCCAATGTCACCTTTGATCATAGCAGCTTTTTTGGCCTGGAGGATGTTTTGTGAGTCGGGGTGAGTCAAATAAGGGGGGGGGGGGGGGGGGGGTATGGGGGGGTCCGGGCTGAGTCACTCCCAAAGAATGTCCCACTATTAGACAACATGAGTCACATCTGCAAACGTCCATCCATCACGAACGCACAACTCTCTGACTGTGTGAAATAAATAGGTTTCTTTCACTTGGATTTTGCTTTGGTTTTGTTTAAACGGCAAAAAAGTGATGAAAAATAAGCCGGAAATTGCTCAAATTTGGCCAAATGTGTCTATACATTTGAGCACATTTTGACTGCCTACAAACAAGCAAAATTATTATTTGAAAAGAAACAAAAATTGGCTGCCTTCGCTGTAAAAAGTGAACAAATATGAGGAAATAAATGCTTAAATCAGGTTTTTTTTCTATCTGAATCTGACACATTGTGACTGTGTTAAAACCAGATTCTCCAATGGGACAAAACCGTTTAGTCTGATTTCAAGAACTGCTGCTTCATTTTCTCATTCCAAGGGACACATTTCTCATCCATCCATCCCTTAATCCGTTTCTGGGTCGGGGGGTGGCAGTCACAGAGCACCTGCCCCTCACTGATCCTCCTGCAGGAGCTGAGTCAACAGGAGCCTTGGTCTTTCAGCGGGGGCTTCAGGCAAAGTGGGGTTAAGTGTCTTGCCCAAGGACACAATGACAGCAGACATCAGTGGGATATTTCCTGTATCTTTTCAAAACAAGATCATTTTTCTTTTTTTTCCATTGACAAATGTTGTTTCAAATTGCGATTCATTTTGCCAAATTTGAGCATATTTTTGGACTTTTCATCTGTTTTGGCATTGTTACAACGAAATAAGTAAAATCTTGTTTTAACAGTAAGAATGTGCTCAAATTAAGATAAAAAACAACTGGATTTAAGCAATTATTACCTCATATTTTATCATTTTTTGAAGTGAAGAGAGACATTTTGTGTATATTTTTTAAACAAGATAATTTTGCTTGTTTTAAGGCAGTCGAATGTGCTCAAAACTAGATACATTTAGCAATTTTATACTTATTTTTACCATTTTTTGCAGTGTTGGAATAAGAAAAAAAAGCAACAGTTCTTCAGATTAATTGCATTTGTCCCATTGGTAAATCTTCTTTAACACAGTCAGAAAATACTCAAAATATATGACAAAAACCACTCAATTCAAGCATCTTTTACCTCAAATTTCATCTTTTTCTACAGTGTAACGTTCACTGTTTAGGAAATGGGAGATGTAGAAAAGTCGGAGCGTGTGAATGTTGTGGCTGCGTGGCTTTGATCTGACAGCGATGATTGTGTCGTGATTAATGAATGACGAGAGATTTTGTTTTTGTCGATAAGGCCTTCATCTTTGTGGAGGACGGTGATTAGAGACGGTATTAGACAACAACAAAACATGGACTTTGGAAAATGTTCTTCCAGTAATATCCAGGAAAAACAAACACAGACGGAATAGTGTTCTTGCAGTAAAAGAGAGTCCTGGTTCGGTCCTGGTTCAGTCTTGCTTCGGCCCTGCTTCAGTTCTGCTTCAGTTCTGCTTCAGTCCTGCTTTGGTCCATGTAATTCCCTCATGGCGTTTGGTGAAATGGATCCTGGGACTTTGATACAGACCCACCTACTCTCTGCGGCCCACCTAACCTCCCTGGCCCACCCTCCACATCCCACCTACCCTCTGCGGCCCACCTTCCCTCCATGGCCCACCTTCCCTCTGCGTTCCACCTTCACCCTCTGCGTCCCACCTTCACCCTCTACGTCCCACCTTCACCCTCCGTGGCCCACCTTCCCTCCGTGGCCCACCTTCCCTCTGCGTCCCACCTTCACCCTCTACGTCCCACCTTCATCCTCCGTGGCCCACCTTACCTCCCTCGTCCCACCTTTCCTCCGCGTCCCACCTTCACCCTCTACGTCCCACCTTCACCCTCCGTGGCTCACCTTCCCTCTGCGTTCCACCTTCCCTCTGCGTTCCACCTTCACCCTCTACGTCCCACCTTCACCCTCCGCGTCCCACCTTTCCTCCGCGTCCCACCTTTCCTCCGCGTCCCACCTTCCCTCCCTGGCCCACCTTCCCTCCCTGGCCCACCTTCCCTCCGTGGCCCACCTTCCCTCCGCGGCCCACCCACCCGGAGTCTCGCTGCTCAACGCCGCTATTTCCGCCTGGTTTCAGAGCAGACCGCAGCCGGATAAAATGACAGCTCCTAAATGTTCATAAAAAGCCGGAGCGTCTGGACCATCGCCGTGGTTACGGAGACCAAGACTGAGAAAATAGAGAAAAGAACCGCAGCCTGAAACCGGACGCTCCCTGAAGATGTGGCTTTGAGAAAATGAGGGCCGTCAGTTGTTGGGATAAGACGACTCAGGCATAAATCTGACAAATATTGAAACGTGTTAAAAACCTTTCTGAACGTTTCACTCCCGACCTGCGGCGACAGCGGGAAACGGAGATTACGGAGGGTTTGACTTTTGAAAAACAAGGTAAACGTTCATTTCTTTTAAAAGTTGCACTTAACGAGCTTTTAGAGTTTTGATTCAATCCAACCCAAACTGAACTCATTTTGTTTTTGAAGTAGCAATATGTACGTCGTGTCGTTAAATGGCCGTAATCTGTCCAAAGGCATTAATAAAACATGCTCTTCTCCAATACTTCTTTAAAGCTGCACTAACTCACTTTGAGATTTTTGAATGTGAGCGCTGGCCTCGCTCTCGGTTTCAGACTCGGTCACAGACTCGGTCTCAGACTCGGTCTCAGACTCGGTCTCAGACTCGGTTTCAGACTCGGTCTCAGACTCGGTCTCAGACTCGGTCTCAGACTCGGTCTCAGACTCGGTCTCAGACTCGGTCTCAGACTCGGTTTGTTTGTGGACACACGAGCGGCACATGCGGCGTCTGTAACTTTACGAGCGTCTCCTGCTTCTATCTCCGCACCCTGTAAACGCCACAATCCATCAATCACTTTTTACATCACTTCATAAAAGGCAGAGATCGAGACCGGACCACAATCTGCTCCTCTCTCACCCCAGAGAGAGACCCAGACTGAGACCGGACCACAATCTGCTCCTCTCTGACCCCAGAGAGAGACCCAGACTGAGACCGGACCGCAATCTGCTCCTCTCTGACCCCAGAGAGAGACCCAGACTGAGACCGGACCACAATCTGCACCTCCCTGACCCCAGAGAGAGACCCACACTGAGTCCTGTGGGTCTCTCTAGACTCCTCCCTGACCCCAGAGAGAGACCCACCCTGGGGCAGGTGCACAGGGAGGGAAACAAGTGGGATCCAGAGAAGGTAGAGATTAGAGAGAGTTTAGAGATTAGAGAGAGTTTAGAGAGAGTTTGGAGAGAGTTTATAGAGAGTTTAGAGAGAGATTGGAGAGAGTTTAGAGATTCGAGAGAGTTTAGAGAGTTTAGAGAGAGTTTAGAGAGAGATTAGAGAGAGTTTAGAGATTAGAGAGAGTTTAGAGAGTTTAGAGAGAAATTAGAGAGAGTTTAGAGATTAGAGAGAGTTTAGAGATTGGAGAGTTTAGAGAGAGATTAGAGAGAGATTAGAGATTAGAGAGAGTTTAGAGAGTTTAGAGAGAGATTGGAGAGAGTTTAGAGAGAGTTTAGAGAGAGATTGGAGAGAGTTTAGAGATTAGAGAGAGTTTAGAGAGAGATTAAAGAGAGTTTAGAGATTAGAGAGTTTAGAGAGAGATTGGAGAGAGTTTAGAGATTAGAGAGAGTTTAGAGATAGTATAGAGTTCAGACGGATTAGAGATTAGAGAGAGTTTAGAGAGGGATTAGAGTGCAACATATCTAAGTTTTAACCAGTACATCCGTGACATGTTGATTGATATTTACATTAAAAAAGCACATTTTTACAGACCACAGTCGCCCAAAGACTTCAGATATTGTTTCATTCCCTCCACACACACATCCAAGCCCCGACCAACACCCTCCACTCACTCACTTATTAGATGCATGGGCAACCGGAGCTCCTGGAGGAAACCTACGCACAGGAGCACAGGGACTGGTCTCCTGCTGGTCCCAGAGTCAGGACTAAACATGTGGAGGCAGCGTTTCAGATTCAATCAGCTAAAACCGGGAACAGTCTTCTTGAAAATGTGAGACAGGCTAAAATCAGTTCTGTTTTTTTGCAACAACCAAAGGATTTTATCTCTATTTTTAATGCACTGTGATTTGTTGTTATTATTTTAATCCCTGGTGTGATTTTAATTTTTTTTAATTTTTGGTGTGGTTTTAACTTCCTAATGTTGTACCTGTGTGCGGAAAGACGCTCTGCACATAATGATTGATTGATAAATGTGCACAAAACCGGAACAAAGGTACAGAACTAGAAGAAGGTAAATGGTTTTGTCCGACAGAGGAAGAGGAGGCTGACCCAGGTGAGACCACTCAGCACAGATTATCCGTCCTCAGATCGGGTTTACTGTAAGCAGATTCAGGCCGGACTGCTCCCATTTCACCTGTCAACATGTCACTGTCGCTCACAACCTCCAGAGGAAACACAATCACCACACAACAACAGCACACACAACAGTACACACAACAATACACACTTCTGCTGAGCTGGAAAAACACACATGTCCCAATAAAGTGTGTATAAGGCAACAACACACACACACACACACTTTTAATCTGGATTCGAACATTGTCAAGGAAGAAGCCTGTCTCACATTTTCTGGAAGACTGTTCTAGATTTTAGCTGCGTGAATCTGAAACGCTGCCTCCTCATGTTTAGTCCTGACTCTGGGACCAGCAGGAGGCCAGTCCCTGTGCTCCTCAGAGTCCCAGCAGGAGGCCAGTCCCTGTGCTCCTCAGAGTCCCAACAGGAGGCCAGTCCCTGTGCTCCTCTGGAAGTATAATTGCTGTGTATTCTCCCCAGAGATACTCCCAAAAAAAAGTTTCTAGTGCAGAGAAATGTCCACTCTCTCCTGATTAAAGCCCAGGACAAAAGGGCGTGTTGAGCTTGGTGAGTCCGTGACGGCGTTTCACCATCGAAAAGACATGAACGAGCCAAAACAAACAAACGTCCTTTTATTTTAGTTTTTTTTTAAGTCTCGCTGTGAGTCCCCAGATTGGATAGTAGTAGTAAGTAAGCTTTATTTATATACCGCCTTTTCACTGCACATCGGAGTCTCAAAGCGGTTTACAATTGTTATTTTTGGGAGTGGGGGTCGCCAGTACAGGAGGCACATGCCAGACCTATTGTACATATTTTTAGTGGTAGGGGAAACCGGAGCACCCGGAGGAAACCTACACAGACACGGGGAGAACATGCAAACTCCACTCAGAAAGGCCCTGGTCCGACCGGGATTCGAACCCAGGACCTTCTTGCTGAGAGGCGAGAGTGCTATCCACTCAGCCACTGCCCAATATAGATAGAATCACATTATTAGATGGATGGATATAGATAGATAGATAGGCTGTGTTCGAACTGTTTGATTCTCTGATCTGCTGTTGGTAAATCGTCCGGGCAGGTGACAAAAAAAATAAAACATATTCCGTGTGTAATTGACAAAAACTTTAGTACGACATGGTTAAGCTGTGAAAAGCCAGTGCAGTACAGTTTGCAGATGTCTTGTCGTATGTTTTGTCCAGAGAAAAGCTGAGATGACGGCTCACAGGGACGGCTCACAGGGACCACACACCGGTCGCACCTGTCCCTCCGCACGCCCCCCTCTGCGGCTCCAACAGAGAGGAATAACTGAAGCCACGCTGGCCACATGCCGGAGCGTCGTTAAAAACCGTAACAGAGACTGAAATAGCGTTGACAACAGCCCACGCTCACACGTAAAGTCACACTTCCAAGAGGAAAAATAGGGACAGGTTTTGGCAAAGACAAAGGGATCTGAAGAGGAGCTGGTCGTGGGACACATATGATCTCGAATGTCAACTGGAGAACAAACATAGACGTTGTAATCTCAGGAAAAAAAGGTCCTGATTGATATTTATTTGTACATTTACATCTAGTAAGTAAGTAAGTAAAGTTTATTTATATAGCGCATTTTACAGACCAAGGTCACCCAAAGCGCTTTACAATGTTCAGAGTCAGATATTGTTCCAGTCATTCCACACACGGTGATGACAGAAGCGAGTCCAGAACATACTGGACCATCAGCTCCAATCAACACCATCCATTCACTCTCTCATCTACATTCAGACCTATTGTGCATGTTTTTAGTGGTAGGGGAAACCGGAGCAACAGGAGGAAACCTACTCAGACACGGGGAGAACATGCAAACTCCACTCAGAAAGGCCCTGTTCCGACTGGATTTTGAACCCAGGACCTTCTTGCTGAGAAGCGAGAAACCAGAAAGAATTTACTGTGGCTAAGTCTCTCCATTCTCTCCATCTGTAACATGTTAGTGCCATATTTTTTATTTCTTTATTTAATCATTTATTTCAAACCTGCAGCTGTATACAAACGGGAAAACAAAAATACAAATCTGCTTGGTTTGAAAGGGAGATGATGAACCAACTCTGAGGAGCACAGGGACTGGCCTCCTGCTGGGACTCGGAGGAGCACAGGGCCTGGCCTCCTGCTGGGACTCTGAGGAGCACAGGGACTGGCCTCCTGCTGGGACTCTGAGGAGCACAGGGACTGGCCTCCTGCTGGGACTCTGAGGAGCACAGGGACTGGCCTCCTACTGAGACTCTGAGGAGCACAGGGACTGGCCTCCTGCTGGGACTCTGAGGAGCACAGGGACTGGCCTCCTGCTGGGACTCTGAGGGACCGCTACTGTCCGCGGGCGTCCAATTGGTGAGAAATAGGAACATTTGAGACGTGTCCCGTCAAATGCAAGTCCTGAATTGGAACATGAGACTGTGTGGTCACCTGCCCGAGTCTGCTACACGTCCAAATATACGTCTCAAGTAAGATTTCCAAACTATAATATTGGAGCGGGAAGTAAAATATCGTTCACACAGAAGGTATCTCAAAAAAATATATGCAAAATTCATACGTTTTATATACGGCTTTTTGGACACACAAACTCACTTCACGTCATTATTCTTTCACTCCAAACACGGTGGTGATAAACAACAATTGAAGCCGCAGCTGCCCTGGGGCACACTGACAGAAGCGAGGCAACCAGCATGTGCCACCACTCACCATACACACACAAACCACAGCCATTCTAGACAATGTGGGTGAAGTGTCTTGCCTAAAAGGACACAAGGAATCTGTGGCATCTGGTCTCCCATCACAGTATTACAACCAGGCCCTGCCCTGCTTAGCTTCCGAGGTTCCAAGGTCTGGCTCCAGAACAAACCGTTCCCACTCCCCAACAACAACAACAAAATTCACAAAGCCAAAAAAACAACAGCAGGATTGCGACGGTGACGGTGCGTGGCAGGGTTCTCACCGTTCGCCGCCGTAGCTGCCACATCGGTGCATCTCTGGATGGCCTTCTCCGCCTCTCGCCGCCGCCTCGCTCCGCCCTCCGTCATGACCGCTCCACCGTCACAGCTCCAGGGAGTCCGCAGTCCGCCGCGAGCCCGGAACCCGTGGCACGCGTGAAGGATCCATGGAACCACGGCCAACCCAGCGGAACTGCGGCCACTGCGGCTTCTACGCGCCGGCCGCAACCCCGCTCCGGGAATCCTGAAAGAAGAATACTTTCATTTTAGACATATTTTAGACAGATAGACAGATAAATAGATACGTAGATAGATAGATAGATACGTAGATAGATAGACAGACAGATACATAGATAGACAGACAGACAGACAGATACGTAGATAAATAGATAGATACGTAGATAGATAGACAGACAGACAGACAGACAGACAGACAGACAGACAGATACGTAAATAGACAGACAGACAGACAGACAGATACGTAGATAGACAGACAGATTCGTAGATAGACAGACAGACAGACAGACAGATACGTAGATAGACAGACAGATACGTAGATAGACAGACAGACAGACAGACAGACAGATACGTAGATAGATAGACAGATACGTAGATAGATAGATAGATACGTAGATAGATAGACAGATACGTAGATAGATAGACAGACAGACAACTTGTTTTGTTATTGGTGCATTTGAAAGGATTTGCTCAAGAAGGGGAGACATTTGACTTGTATATCACGAAAACAGATCTATCTTTTATAAAATGACTGTGTAAAGGGACTCCCCCCTGGACTGCCACCTTAACTTGGTGGGGGAGTTTGAGTACTCGGATGATCCTGGGAGCTATGCTGTCTGGGGCTTCATGCCCCTGGTAGGGCCTCCCATGGCAGACAGGTCTCGGGTGACGAGTCAGACAAAGAGCAGTCCAGAAGACACCATGGACAGCACTCATACGAAATCAGTGACGTCGGCCGGCATGGCGCAGCCGGGGCCCCACCCTGGAGCCAGGCCTGGGGTCGGGGCTCGTAGGCGAGCGCCTGGTGGCCGGGCCTTAGCCCACGGGGCCCGGCCGGGCTCAGCCCGAATGGACGACGTGGGCAGTCCCTCCTGTGGGCCCACCACCCGCAGAGGGGTCCGTGGTGGCGAAGCGGTGCAGAGAGGACTGGGCAGCAGTCGAAGGCGGAGACCTCGACGACCCAGTCCGCACACACAACAGCTGGCTCTTGGGACGTGGAACGTCACCTCACTGGGGGGGAAGGAGCCCGAGCTTGTGGGGGAGGTTGAGCGATACCGACTAGAGATAGTCGGCCTCACCTCCACACACAGCTTGGGCTCTGGAACCCAACTCCTTGAGAGGGGTTGGACGCTCCACTTTTCTGGTGTTTCCCGCGGGGAGAGGCGGCGAGCTGGGGTGGCCATTCTCATTGCCCCCCATCTCAGCCGCCACGTGTTGGAGTTCTCCCCGGTGAATGAGAGGGTCGCGTCCCTCCGCCTCCGGGTGGGGGACAAGTCTCTCACTGTTGTGACGGCCTACGGGCCTAACAGCAGTGCAGAGTACCCGGCCTTCTTGGAGTCCTTGGGAGGGATACTGGACGGTGCACCGCCCGGGGACTCCGTTATTCTCCTGGGGGACTTCAACGCCCATGTGGGAAACGCCAGTGACACTTGGAGAGGGGTGATCGGGAAGAGCGGCCCCCCTGATCTGAACCCGAGCGGTGTTCAGTTGTTGGACTTCTGTGCCAGTCACAGTTTGTCCATCACGAACACCATGTTCGAGCACAAGGGTGTCCACCAGTGCACGTGGCACCAGGACACCCTAGGCCGGAGGTTGATGATCGACTTTGTTGTCGTATCATCTGACCTTCGACCGCGTGTCTCGGACACTCGGGTAAAGAGAGGGGCGGAGCTGTCAACCGATCATCACCTGGTCGTGAGTTGGATCCGCTGGCAGGGGAAGAAGCCGGTCAGACCTGGCAGACCCAAGCGTATAGTGAGGGTCTGCTGGGAACGTCTCGCGGAGCCCCCTGTCAGACGGACTTTCAACTCACACCTCCGGGAGAGTTTCTCCCAGGTCCCGGTGGAGGAGGGGGACATGGAGTCCGAGTGGACCATGTTCTCTGCCTCAATCGCCAATGCGGTGGCTCGTAGCTGTGGTCGCAAGGTCTCTGGTGCTGGTCCCGGCGGCAACCCCCGAACCCGGTGGTGGACACCGGCAGTAAGGGATGCTGTCAGGCTGAAGAAGGAGTCCTATCGAGCCATGATGGTTCGGGGGACTCCTGAGGCAGCTGTCCAGTACCGGCAGGCCAAGCGTGCCGCGGCCCGGGCTGTTGCAGAGGCAAAAACCCGGGACTGGGAGGAGTTCGGAGAGTCCATGGAGCATGACTATCGGTCGGCCTCAAAGAAATTCTGGCAAACCGTCCGGCGCCTCAGGAGGGGGAAGCAGTTCTTTGCCAACACCATGTACGGTGCGGGTGGAGAGCTGCTGACCTCGACGGGGGATATTGTCGGGCGGTGGAAGGAATACTTTGAGGTTCTCCTCAATCCCCCCGTCACGTCCTCTGTTTCAGAGGCAGAGGATGAGGATGTTGGGGCGGATACATCCATCTCCCTGGCTGAGGTCACCAAGGTGGTTGGTAGCCTCCATGGTGGCAAGGCTCCGGGTGTGGATGAGATCCGCCCTGATTATCTAAAGTCTCTGGATGTTGTAGGACTGTCTTGGCTGACACGTCTCTGCAGCATCGCGTGGCGATCGGGGGCGGTGCCAATGGAGTGGCAGACCGGGGTGGTGGTCCCTCTCTACAAGAAGGGGGACCGGAGGGTGTGTTCCAATTATCGTGGGATCACACTCCTCAGCCTCCCCGGTAAGGTCTACTCCAAGGTACTGGAGAGGAGGCTACGGCCGATGGTCGAATCTCGGATCCAGGAGGAGCAGTGTGGTTTTCGTCCCGGTCGCGGAACACTGGACCAGCTCTATACTCTCCATCGGATACTCGAGGGTTCATGGGAGTTCGCCCAACCTGTCCACATGTGCTTTGTGGATTTGGAGAAGGCGTTCGACTGTGTTCCCCGGGGTGTCCTTTGGGGGGTTCTCCGGGAGTACGGGGTCGGGGGTCCTCTGCTGAGGGCCATCCGGTCCCTGTATGACCAGAGCCAGAGCTGTGTTCGCATTGCCGGAAGTAAGTCAGACCTGTTCCCGGTGAATGTTGGCCTCCGACAGGGCTGCCCTTTGTCACCGGTTCTGTTCACTGTATTTATGGACAGAATATCTAGGCGCAGCCAGGGGTCGGAGGGGGTCCGGTTCGGGGACCACAGGATTTCATCTCTGCTGTTTGCGGACGATGTTGTCCTGTTGGCTCCAACGAACCAGGACCTGCAGCATGCACTGGGACGGTTTGCAGCCGAGTGTGAAGCGGCTGGGATGAGAATCAGCACCTCCAAATCTGAGGCCATGGTGCTCGACCGGAAAAAGGTGCCCTGCCCTCTTCAGGTGGGTGGAGAGGTCCTTCCTCAAGTGGAGGAGTTCAAGTATCTCGGGGTCTTGTTCACGAGTGAGGGAAGAATGGAGCGTGAGATTGACAGGCGGATCGGTGCAGCGTGCGCAGTGATGCGGTCGCTGTATCGGACCGTTGTGGTAAAGAGGGAGCTGAGCCGTTAGGCAAAGCTCTCGATTTACCGGTCAATCTTCGTTCCCTCCCTCACCTATGGTCATGAGCTTTGGGTAATGACCGAAAGAACGAGATCGCGGATACAAGCGGTCGAAATGAGCTTCCTCCGCAGAGTGGCTGGGCGCTCCCTTAGAGATAGGGTGAGGAGCTCAGTCACACGGGAGGAGCTCGGAGTAGAGCCGCTGCTTCTCCACGTCGAGAGGAACCAGTTGAGGTGGCTCGGGCATCTGTTCCGGATGCCTCCTGGACGCCTCCCTGGGGAGGTGTTCCGGGCACGTCCCACCGGGAGGAGGCCCCGCGGAAGACCCAGGACACGCTGGAGGGACTATGTCTCTCAGCTGGCCTGGGAACGCCTTGGGGTCCCCCCGGACGAGCTGGAGGAAGTGTGTGTGGATAGGGAAGTCTGGGCGTCTCTGCTTAGACTGCTGCCCCCGCGACCCGGCAACGGATAAAGCGGAAGAAAATGGATGGATGGATGGATGTGTAAAGGGAAAAATGTAAGACTTTCAAACATTTTTCCACTGCTACTGATCTGTTTTTGCAAATGAAGTATTCACATATAGAGATGGATAGATAGAGATGGATAGATAGAGATGGATAGATAGATAGAGATGGATAGATAGAGATGGATAGATAGATAGAGATGGATAGATAGATCTGGGGCTGGTGCTATGAGACTTGGGTGGCATCTCTGACTGCCACCCCCCTGACCCAGAAATGGATTAAAGGGAAGAAAATGGATGGATGGATGGAGATAGATCTGTATGTAAGTAAGTAGGTGGATGGATAGATAGATAACAGGGTATTTTTTTTTTTTTTTTCTCCAAGACCTTAGCAGTGACATCACAAAAATCAAAAAAACATCAGTCAGGCTAATACAGTACGTGACCGTTTAGTAAAATGATAGTTTTATCGCCTACCTTCCTATTTCTCAGTCCACAACGCCTTTGATCACACTGTAAAATTCTACCATACATTTTTGTCCATACTTTATTAAGACTTTCACACACAATTCAAGACTTCTCTAGGTCTGGAAAACAGTGTTTCAAAATTCCATACTTATTAAGACTTTCAAGACTTCCGCAAGCACCCTGGATAAGTAAATAGATAGTTGTATACGCAGAAAAGATTTATGAAAAATGTAGACAGGCTTTTTACTCAGACAATGTTCATATCCAGCTCTGATTGGCTGCACACACAACTGAAGGATTGTGTCTCCTCTCCCTTTGATATACTGTGATTGTTTATGATTTGAATACTTTGTGTGATTGTTTTGTGAGGCCCTTTGAGTTCCCTTGTGTGTGAACTGTGCTATATAAATAAACCAGCCTTGCCCTTATGCAAAACAGACATGGAATTGGTTTTAGATCCATCTGGGACCTTCTGGGACAAACACCCTTTTATCTAGTCCTCAGAGCTGCGGTCGTATCTGTGGGGGAAGTTACAATTGATCTTCGAAATCAGGTAAAAATGTATTGGATTTTCAGCCCCCAGATGAGCTGTAGGAAGTGTGTGTGTGTGTGTGTGAAGTCTGGGCGTCTCTGCTTGGACTGCTGCCCCTGCGCCCGGGAACGGATGAAGCGGAAGAAAATGATGGATTGGATTTTGGAGATGATTCAGGTGACTGTGTGGATCCAGGATTTGTTTCAATGGAATGGAGCCGTGCCTCTTTCTGAAGACTGTGTGTTTGTGTGTGTGTGTGTGTGTGTGTGTGTGTGTGTGTGCGTGTGTGTGTGTGTGTGTGTGTGTGTGTGTGTGTGTGTGTGTGTGTGTGTGTGTGTGTCTAGTTTTGAAAGTCCAAAAAGAGAGAGAATTTATCACAACAAAATGAGTTAGAAAACAGAGGATACAGGCAGAAGGGGCGGGAGGTTGTGTTTGTCCAAAGTCTGTAAGTAAGTAAGTACGTTTTTATTTATATACCGCCTTTTCACTGCAGATCTGAGTCTCAAAGCGGTTTAAAATTGTTAATTTTGGGCATTTGTCTCTCACTCCACACAGAGATGGGAGCGGGGCCAGTACAGGAGGCGCATGCCAGAACTATTGGACAGATTTTTAGTGGTAGGGGAAACCGGAGTACCCGGAGGAAACCTACGCAGACACGGGGAGAACATGCAAACTCCACTCAGAAAGGCCCTGGTCCGACCGGGATTCGAACCCAGGACCTTCTTGCTGAGAGGCGAGAGTGCTATCCACTCAGCCACCGTGCCGCCCGGTGTGACTTTAGCAAACATTAAACTTTCTTTCTTAGCACAATAATTATGAATACATTTTTTGGACGCTCAAAGTCGCTTCACGTATTTTTGGGCGACAGTAGCTCAGTTGGTTGAGCATGGGCCTTTGAGCCTGAAGGTTGTGGGTTCATCAGTGGGAGACACCTCACTGACTCCCACTGATGACTGCTGTTGTTGGGTCATTGTCAAGACACTGGACCTGTAGGAACACCTGACGCCACAGTGGGACGGCTGTGGCTGTAAAGTGCTAAACTGCTGTAGTGTCCTTAAGCAAGACACTTCCCCCACATTAGAATGAGTCTAGTGTGTGTGTGAATGGTTGGAGGTGGTGTATGGAGTGAATGAATAACAACATGTGAAGCGTCTTTGAGCGTCCAAAAAAAGCGATATATATAAAAGTGATGCATTATTATTCATTTTATTCTCTCCATACACGGTGGTGATAAACTACTACTGAAGCCACAGCTGCCCTGGGGCACACTGACAGAAGCGAGGCAACCAGTCTGTGCCATGAGCCACCAACCACTCACACACCAGACTCATTCTAATGTGGGGGAAGTGTCTTGCCTAAGGACACAACCACAGTTTGCCACGTTACAGTCGCAGCCGCCCCCACTGTGGCACATGGTGTTCCCAGAGGTCTCCCATCACAGTTCTCACCAGACCGTGCCCTGCTTCGCATTAGAGGTCTGCTTTCATATGCAGCTTTTTGGCCACAATAACTCAAAGGTTCTACAAAACAACAGAGGCCACAAAGAGACAGACTTATGTCAGAAGTGTGCGGGTGGCCAACAGGTGGACCGCGGGCTAAACTAGGACCACAACGAGACATAACGAGGTCACACATGAGGTCACACATGAGGTCACACATGAGGTCACACATGAGGTCACACGAGGTCACACACGTAAAACCAATGGAGATTTTAGGATGCTGCTGTTGACTTGAAGTGATTAACTCTAGCTAACTTGTACTAGAGAAGCTAACACAGGCTAACGCTTGGTTAAGTTGCTAACACGGACTAACACAGGCTAACTCTTGGTTGAGTTGCTAACACAGACTAACTCTAGCTAACTCGTACTAGAGAAGCTAACACAGGCTTACTCTTGGTTAAATTGCTAACATGGATTAACTCTAGCTAACGCGTACTAGAACAGCAAACACAGGATTACTCTTGGTTAAGTGGCTAACACAGACTAACTCTAGCTAACTCGTACTAGAGAAGCTAACACAGGATTACTCTTGGTTAAGTTGCTAACACGGACTAACTCTAGCTAACTCGTACTAGAGAAGCTAACACAGGCTAACTCTAGCTAAAAGGGGCTAATGTAGGACTGATGGAGCACATTGGTCTCCTTCCCTTATGGACCAATGGCTCTAAGTGTTTTTTTATTGTTATATTTCTTGTGTTTGAACAGTTTGATTCGCTGATCTGTGTTGGCGAATCAACGGTTTTGTAAAGTCCTCCAAGATAACTACTGTTGTGATTTAGGGAAATACAAAAATACACTGAATTGAAGTGAATTCAGGGTAACTCTAGCTAAAGTAGCTAACTCCGGCTAACTCTAAATGTGGCTGACTCGGGCTAAAGCCATGTTTACAACAGAGTCAGGAATTCTGGAAAACTTTCTTCTTTATCTTAAAAGCTGCACAAGTCTGGAAAACCACTTGAGTGAAAATTGTCCACATACACAATCATTGCCGAAAGAAGCTAATTTGCGCTAACTACGTCAAAAGTTGGCCGGTACCTGGACCGAATACATGGGTAGCAACGACCTAGCAACCAGTGTTTCCAACTCCTCAGTAAGGAAAGTAGCTATTGGCTGTCCCAAAAGTCGCTAGAAGTCGCTAAATGACGTCATCGCCTAATTTGCATAATTTGCAATTTGCAAATAACTGTAACGGACGCTGTAGGAGAGAGGAATAAGGTCGTGGGAGAGACAAAAGTGAGTAAAAAAACACCCTAAATATGTTTAGAACTACAAATGTACAAAAATAATTTCAACATTAACAACATTTAATGATTTTAATGCTTTGTCTAGATCTGTCGCTAGTCGCTATAGGGTCTGAAAAGGCAACACTGCTAGCAACCAAAAAACCAATCAGGAGTGATGCTGGTCTGCTCCTGCTCACGCTACTCGCTAACTAAAGCCAACGTTATGAAAAGACGGCGCTCGACTGGTCTGTTATAGAGGTTTAAATCTGGATTCACAAACTATTTTCACATTACAAACACTAGAGTGTAATGTGTACTAAAATGTAGGCGTCTATAAAAGCTTTACTGACACAAAAAAACGGACACTTCCCTAAACGGTTTCGTAGAGCTAGCGTGTTAGCATT
>OZ035836.1:4754774-4777274 GCA_964034765.1 Knipowitschia caucasica
GCTGTTGCTGCTGCCGCTGCTGCTGCTACTACTACTGCTGCTGCTACTGCTGCTGCTACTGCTACTACTGCTGCTGCTGCTGCTGCTGCTGCTGCTGCTGCTGCTACTGTTACTGTTACTGTTACTGTTGCTGTTGCTGTTGCTGTTGCTGCTGCCGCTGCTACTACTACTGCTACTGCTACTGTTACTGTTACTGTTACTGTTACTGTTGCTGTTGCTGTTGCTGTTGCTGTTGCTGTTGCTGTTGCTGTTGCTGTTGCTGCTGCCGCTGCTGCTGCTACTACTACTGCTACTGCTACTGCTACTGCTACTGCTACTACTGCTGCTGCTACTGCTACTACTGCTACTACTGCTACTACTGCTGCTACTACTGCTGCTGCTGCTACTGCTGCTACTGCTGCTGCTGCTGCTACTGCTGCTACTGCTGCTGCTGCTGCTACTGCTACTGCTACTGCTACTGCTACTGCTACTACTACTACTGCTGCTACTGCTACTACTACTACTGCTGCTGCTACTGCTACTACTGCTACTGCTACTACTGCTACTGCTGCTGCTGCTGCTGCTGCTGCTGCTGCTGCTACTACTACTACTACTACTACTACTGCTACTGCTACTGCTACTGTTACTGTTACTGTTACTGTTACTGTTACTGTTACTGTTACTGTTACTGTTACTGTTACTGTTGCTGTTGCTGTTGCTGTTGCTGTTGCTGTTGCTGTTGCTGCTGCTGCTGCTACTATGACTACTACTCCTATGACTACTACTCCTACTACTCCTATGACTACTACTCCTACTACTACTATGACTACTACTATGACTACTACTCCTATGACTACTACTACTACTACTTACTACTTACTACTACTACTACTACTACTACTACTTACTACTATGACTACTACTACGACTACCACTACTTGTATAACACAAGCAATGGATGTATCAGCGATGAAAAGAAGTCAGGGCACCCAGACCATGAACGGAGACAAGGGGGCCTTCACCTTGTCTCACACTTGGGGCTCACTTCTCAAGAGCCAAGTCACAAAATCACGGATCCCTTCTGACAAAAGCAAGAAGTCTGAACCAACAAAACACATCCGGGTAAATAATCAGCATGGCTTCTTTACACACTTCCTGGTTTTAGATCAACGTTGGGATCAAAGGTTGGGTTCATGCGACATCACAACCTTCAAAACAATCATGTGTTGATTTGAGTCTGGTCTTAAAGTTATGCAAAGTTGTTGAGCTTTTAACCATGTTCTACCATTTTTGAGAAGTGTGTTTGTTATGTGTTTAGCTCCATCCACTGCTAACATATCAAACCAGCACAAACACATCCCCCCGCCCCTTCTGTCCAGAGCCTCTGTTTTCAAACTTGATAAATCCTCAGACTGTGACGTCAAGGACTAAGCTGTTTTCTGACTTTTATCTGCCTTGGCTGGAGGTATTTCACTGTTTCAAAGACAGAGAGAGAGAGAGAGAGAGAGAGAGAGAAAGAGAGAGAGGGACTGAGACACAGAGAAGGAGAGAAAGACAGAGAGAGAGATGGAGAGAGAGACAGAGAGAGGGACGGAGAGAGAGTGACTGAGACACAAAGATGAAGAGAGAGACAGAGAGAGATGGAGAGAGACAGAGAGAGAGATGGAGAGACTGAGACACAGAGATGGAGAGAGAGACGAGAGAGAGAGAGACAGAGAGAGAGACAGAGAGAGAGACCGAGAGAGAGACCGAGAGAGAGAAAGAGAGAGGGAGATGGAGGGAGAGACTGAGACACAGAGATGGAGAGAGAGAGAGAGAGACTGAGACACAGAGATGGAGAGAGACTGAGACACAGAGATGGAGAGAGAGAGAGAGAGAGACTGAGACACAGAGATGGAGAGAGAGAGAGACTGACACACAGAGATGGAGAGAGAGAGAGAGAGAGACTGACACAGAGATGGAGAGAGAGAGAGACTGACACACAGAGATGGAGAGAGAGAGAGAGAGAGACTGAGACACCGAGATGGAGAGAGAGAGAGACGGAGAGAGAGAGACTGAGACAGAGAGAGAAAAAGAGAGACAGAGATGAGAGAGCGAGACAGTAGTTGATCTTTGTGATGTCTTTTGGTGGCGTGTCTTCCCCCACTCTGCTCCATGTTCTATGTTTACTGCAAGAACACATTGTGATGTCGCACGTTTACCCTCGGCTAGAGATGTTTCACTCTGTCACCCTTTTATACAGTGTTTGTTTACTCTTTTGACTCTCTCCTCAAGACATCATTTCATTCTCAAACACGAAAAGACCTATTCCCAAGAACAACACGCAAAACATAGACACAAATAAATGCATAGAATTGGAGCATTTTGGGAGAAAATCTGGGTTTTTTAAAACTTATTTATCTCATAAGAATCTAAACATATATGAAATTTATCACACTGCTGCACAGACTGCCACACACTGAGAGCTGATTGGCTGAAGAGCTCATTTGCAAAAACAGATATATCCAGTGTAAACGGGTCAAAAAGTGGTCTTCCTCTGGCTTCAATGTTTTGTTTTGGTGACTATGGAAGGATTTGCCGGGACATTTTATTTGTAAATCACAATAATAGATCTGGCTTTTCAAAAATGACTCTGAAAACGGGAAAATGTAAATGTTTTTCTAATAATACTTATCTGGTTTTCCAAATGAAGTAGATAGATAGATAGTCACTTTAATAACACCTCAGGAAGAATTGTGATATAATAATGTCATGTATTGTCCATAAACAGTAATCGCTCCAGTCAAGAACACATTACAAGTGCTAAAAACAAAATTATGAACGTACTTCCTCTTTATAAAGACGAAACCAGTCAAAAAATACCACTGAAAGCCATTTAACTTTTAGTCTCTCTTATTATACACGTTTAAGAGAATCCAAACCAGAACTGGACTGGAGTCTTGTCTCACGAAAATCTAAAAACATCCAAGGACGAAACAGCGTCAAACGGACCCAAGGTTTATTGCTCAACACTAAATATAAACTTAACCTAAGGCCAAATTCCGCTGTAATCACCATTCGAAAAATCCCTTCTTCCCAAACAGTCTCTATCTGTCACTTTATGTCAGAAGTTACACCCAGAAATACACTTGTTTTTTTCTTATCCTCTCGTTAACCTTGTTTTACGCAGGCGCCTCTCGCAGCTAATTGGCGTGTGTCTGAGGTGAAGTGACCCACAGTGAGACGCACGCACGCAAATCCAGCGCGTAAAAGCAAAAAGTAACTACGTTTTTGAGCAATGAATGACATGCAATGAAAAGAAGAATCCAGGCTGCTGTTCTCGTTACTAACCTGTTCAGTCTTGTCTCCAAATTGCTTTTTAATGAGTAAATAACGCCACGGGTTATTCTCATATAGGTTCAAAGAAATGTCGTGTTTGTTTTCCAAAGTTGTGCCAAAAATGAGTGATAGGGTCCACGCGTAAACGTCAAGGCGATGTGTAGAGACCCAGCAAGTCTGATCCAACTTCACCGCGGGCTGAGGACTTCTTTTCAAATTGCCCCCAATGCAAAACAATCCTGCTACAAGTTGTTCCGAGGCCCAAACCGGCGGTGCGTAAAATGTGCCCAGGGCGCGCACGCTCCTGGTTAGTCCGGGGCTGCTGCTGCTGCTGGGGCTGCTGCTGCTGTCAGATCGTACAGAGAGGACTGTGTGAAACTGAATCCAGCTCCTGTCGCTCCCCGCTCTGCATCAACGAAGCTCCGGTGTCTTTTTGTTTAACCCCCAGAGAAGGAGAGAGGCAGGCGGGGTAGAGCGGACGGGTGTGGGAGGGGTTAGAGAGAGAGAGAGAGAGAGAGAGAGAGAGAGAGAGAGAGAGAGAGAGAAGAGAGAGAGAGAGAGAGAGAGAGAGAGAGAGAGAGAGAGAGAGAGAGAGAGAGAGAGAGAGAGAGAGAGAGAGAGAGAGAGAGTGCGTGTGCGTGTCTGTGTGTGAGAGAGAGAGAGACAGGGGCAGAAAGAGACAGACGGAGAGGTATAGAGAGAGAGAAATCAGAAAGCGAGACAGAGAAAGAGAGAGACAGGGACAGAGAGACACAGAGACATAGGTATAGAGATTCAAACTACTTTGTTTATCCTGCCAGGAGCATTTCATTTGAACAGAACACAATAGAATTAGAAATAGAAAATAAATAACGTAAACAACACAGGAAATAAGTGATATGGCAGAAAGTGGAGCCCCATATGAACCTATGAACATGATAGAGAGACAAGGAGTCAGACACAGAGAGAGAGAGAGATACACAGAGAGAGAGAGACACAGGGAGAGGGACAGAGAGAGAGAGAGACACAGAGAGAGACAGAGAGAGAGACACACAGAGAGAGAGAGACAGACACAGAGAGAGACACAGAGAGAGACACAGAGAGAGGGACAGAGAGAGAGAGAGAGAGACACAGAGAGAGAGAGAGAGACACACAGAGAGAGAGAGAGACACACAGAGAGAGACAGAGAGACAGACACAGAGAGAGGGACACAGAGAGAGACAGAGAGAGAGACACAGAGAGAGAGAGAGAGAGAGGGACAGAGAGAGAGACACACAGAGAGAGAGAGAGGGACAGAGAGAGAGATACAGAGAGAGAGAGAGAGGGACAAAGAGAGAGACACACAGAGAGAGGGACAGAGAGAGAGAGAGAGAGAGAGAGAGACAGACACAGAGAGAGGGACACAGAGAGAGACAGAGAGAGACACAGAGAGAGAGACACACAGAGAGAGAGACACAGAGAGAGAGACACACACACAGAGAGAGAGAGACAGAGAGACACACAGAGAGAGAGACACAGAGAGAGAGAGAGAGACAGGGGTAGAGTGAGAGAGAGAGAAGCCGAGCGATGGGACCTGACCAGAGGAACAATGGCGCACTGACATGTGTTGCCTTTGAAGTCCTCGATGGTAAATACACACGTTTTGTGTCTTTGACTGTATCAGACTGAGCAGCGTGGGAAGGAGCGTCTCTGCGGATTAAAGCTCAGCGACCTAACTTTCAGAGCACCAGGAAAATCTACAATGCAGTCAAACTCATCTGAACTAAACCAGCGTCTCTATAGTTTTAATCATGTGTCGTTAGCCTCTGTCTCATCTTTGGACCAGCTTTTTCAGTTAGAAAAGTTATGAGACGTCACAAAACTTCACATTTTTATTTTTAAGGGATCTTTCTTAAAAGTGTACAAAAGATAATGTGTCAAAAAGTTTGGAGTCAACCCCAGCTTTGATTGTGCTTTTAACGTATATTTGTACGACGACTTATTTGGTGTAGCCTGAATATCTAACTAAGTGATAATTAGTAATACAAATATAATAATCAAGGTCCATATAAAGACAATACAAACCCACCACAAAAGACACTGACAAATAAAAACAAAATTACAAAAATTAAAAAAGTCTAATACTTGAAAGGTATTCTTGGGTTTCATTAAACTGGCCAGTAGGGGGCGCATGAGCAGAGGTGGGACAGTTTTGCTCCCATTGAAAACCATGTAAAGTCTGTTTTGGAGTCAAAGGCTCTCCTCCTGTGCGGTGTACGGTTGTTGGAACAGTCTTAATCGGGGACACTCAATTCTAAGGAAGTACTAACAAATATTTCTCAAAGGAGTCTTGATCTCAGGCATTTTTGGAAAGAAAAACAGAAGAAATGTCTGCGTTTCATCGGGGTGGCCTGCAGGGGGCGCTTATCTGGGAAAGCCTTGATCCACCTCGCCCGCCTCATTCCAGTGATTTTTTCAAAGTGTCCTCCTTTATATGAGACCACAGTTGGAACATGAACAAACTCTGGTCTTTCTCTGTATTTGTGCGGTTGCTACAAACGTACACCGCACAGAAAGATGGTGTTTTGACAGCGCTTCTTCTTCTACTATATCTCCGTGTATAAACCACTTCTTCTTCTACTATATCTCCGTGTATAAACCACTTCTTCTTCTACTATATCTCCGTGTATAAACCACTTCTTCTACTATATCTCGGAGATATAGTAGAAGAAGTGGTTTATACACGGAGATGTAGTAGAAGAAGAAGTGGTTTATACACGGATCTCCGTGTATAAACCACTTCTTCTTCTACTACATCTCCGTGTATAAACCCGGCAGACTGCAGCGCCGGGATACGTCACGTCCTGTCCTACGTTTGTTATTCACACCACTGCCCTGACGTCATATGAAACCCAAGAATATGAGGATTTTCCCAAAAAGAACCGCTCTCTCCATTTTTTGAACAAATCTCTCTGGTCTTATTGGCCGAGCACGTGTCACCAGAATGATTGACAGCTGGGAGGACCAATAGTCTTGATGATGCACCCGGAAGTAGAAAATCCTCCATAACAAAAGAATTATTGCTTGTATAATCTTCATATTTGGGCAATGTGGTTAGCGTTCTCGCCTCTCAGCAAGAAGGTCCTGGGTTCGATAGTTTGCATGTTCTCCCCGTGTCTGCACAGGTTTCCTCCAGGTGCTCCACTTTCCCCATACCACAACAGGTGAATCCTCCAGTAAACGGCGACCACTGCTCCTGATGTGGGCCTAGTGGCAGCAGGATGGGTCAAATGCAGAGGGTGAATTGTTCTGTACGCCTTTACCTTTGTGAATGTTGATGCAGACTGGCAGGCCCTCCACTGTGTGTCTGCTCTGGGGCAGCTGTGGCTTCTCACCTGGGGTCCGCCTTAAACATCTCAGCTTCAGCATCACAGACTGCATTCCAACTCTCTGCCACCTGCCTCTGAGCCGACATGTCCCAGGCCTGCTACACACACACACACACACAGACACACACACACACACACACACACACACCTGCCTATAGTCCGTCACAAACACGCCGTGCGGCACTCCCAGCAGCGCAAACAGAGCGGCACACAAAGCCTGGGCCAACAGCTGTGTGTGTGTGTGTGTGTGTGTGTGTGTGTTTAGGAGCACACACACACACACACACACACACACACACACACACTCTCTGAGCCTCAGCCATGGAGGGAGCTGCAGCCTGGTGACGCGGGAATGTGGAGAGCGGAGACACCGACCTGCACGTAGCGAGAAGGCCTACACTCTAAAACAGGGGTCTCCAACAGGTTCTGCTTGGAGAGCTAAAGAGCAGAGAGCTAAAGAGCAGAGAGCTAAAGAGCAGAGAGCTAAAGAGCAGAGAGCTAATGAGCAGAGAGCTAATGAGCAGAGAGCTACTGTTTTGTAGTCGTAATAAAATCGTAATAAAATGCTAAAAAATGCGTTATGGGCTGCACCTACCTGCCCTCCTGCTGCTTCAGTCCTGCACCGCACCGGTCCTCGTTCTACAGTCTGAGTCCTGGGTCCTGGGTCTACATCCTCGGTCCTCGTTCTACAGTCTGAGTCCTGGGTCTACAGCCTCAGTCCTCGTTCTACAGTCTGAGTCCTGGGTCTAGAGCCTCAGTCCTCGTTCTACAGTCTGAGTCCTGGGTCTAGAGCCTTGGTCCTCGTTCTACAGTCTGAGTCCTGGGTCTACAGCCTCGGTCCTCGTTCTACAGTCTGAGTCCTGGGTCTACATCCTCTGTCCTCGTTCTACAGTCTGAGTCCTGGATCTACAGCCTCGGTCCTCGTTCTACAGTCTGAGTCCTGGGTCTACAGCCTCGGTCCTCGTTCTACAGTCTGAGTCCTGGGTCTAGAGCCTTGGTCCTCGTTCTACAGTCTGAGTCCTGGGTCTACAGCCTCGGTCCTCGTTCTACAGTCTAAGTCCTGGGTCTACATCCTCTGTCCTCGTTCTACAGTCTGAGTCCTGGATCTACAGCCTCGGTCCTCGTTCTACAGTCTAAGTCCTGGGTCTACATCCTCTGTCCTCGTTCTACAGTCTGAGTCCTGGATCTACAGCACAGTTCTCTCTTCTCTGTGTCTTAACTGTTGATTCTCTGATCTGTGTTGGTGATTTCAACAGTTTTGTTAAGTCTCTGAGATGATGCTGTTGTGATTTAGGGAAATACAAGAACACAGGGAGGAGCTTTGTGACCTTGATCTTTGAAAAGCGCTGTATAAATAAATGTGACTTACTTACTCTAGATCTGCTTTACAGAGTTACAGGCCGTTCTTATCACTGCCTCCATGTAAACACGGTCCACAGATCTTCACACGGTTAAAGAACTCCAAACGTCCAGAGAAATGCAAACTTTAATGAAAAGTTGGCCCCGCCCCCTCAGAGCGGCGGTGGTCTCCACACTTGAACACACGACTGAGCACATCTCAAATGACTTCACTCTGAGCGCTGGAGCAGAGAGGCTCCGCCCACTCCCACCAGCGCCACAACCATCACCGCATTTCAGATTCTCGCAGCTATAATCAGGAACAGTCTTCCAGAAAATGTGAGAAAGGCTTCTTCTCTGGCAATGTTCACATCCAGGTAAAAACAGTTCTGTTTCTGCAACAACTGACGGATGTATGTCTCGCACACAGAAACACACACACACACAGAGACACAGACACAGACACACACACAGAGACACACACACATACACAGAGAGACACACACACACACAGACACACACGCACACAGACACAGACACACACACAGACACATACACACAGACACACACGCACACACACACACACACAGACACACACATACACGTTTTTGTTACCTGGTGGGTCCCTTTGACAGGGCCGTTCAGAATGGGACCCATAGACATAATCTTTTTTTACCA
Source organism: Knipowitschia caucasica (assembly GCA_964034765.1). Taxonomy (NCBI): domain Eukaryota; kingdom Metazoa; phylum Chordata; class Actinopteri; order Gobiiformes; family Gobiidae; genus Knipowitschia; species Knipowitschia caucasica. Next base: position 4,763,435 of record OZ035836.1, read on the forward strand.
AGACTTTAAGTAATACAAAACAGTCAATAGAAACCAAACAACTATTTTAAAGGAATTTTATTTTAGATTTTGTTTTCGAATTGCAGTGATTCTATTTTTGACATAGAATTTAATGCCACTCCATGTCCGATGTCTAAGGTCATCTGGTGAGGCATTAATGCAGGCCAGGCAGTGAGACTTCCCAGGGACCTTTCCAGTCTGTATGAAAGGTGTCATGGTCTTCTCCACAGCCTTCACCTCAGATGCAGACCATGGCTTTCTTACACGTTCTAGGGAGAGAAATAAAAATATATTAGCAATATACACTCCCAGGGTTAGGACCAAGCAGCCTGGCTGTAATCCCCCACCTGGTACACTTACCAGAAGGGGCACTGCCACTACCATGGGGTGCATCTGGATGAATGGTTGAAGGTTCTCCGCTTGAAGTTTCTTTTAGCCCGTCCGTTTGTGAGAGGATCTCTACTGCTCTCCCTGTCGCACAGAAAATAAAAATACAAGTGGCCTTTAGGGGAAAAAAATCATACATATTTTAATAATATCAAGAATTACCTTCAGGCTCAATTTGTATCTGGTCGAGGCTCTTTCCTTCGAATTCCGTCACTCTTCCCTGCTCCATGGCCATCAACACTTTGCTGATTTTGGCCAGCTCCAGTGTCCCCTCTGGTAGTCTGTAATATTGCCTGTGGATGCGAATGTCATGGCCGAGGAAGTTGGCAAGTATGTCCATCTCATTCTCTTTCATATTGAGAACTGTAGACATAGTAGCTATGTGCTTTCTAAGTTTGGTTGAGGATAGCATCTCTGGATGCACCGCACCACATTCTTTGGCTACCTGGCGTAGGGAGTCTGATCCCCTGATGTGGGTGTCTGCGCCCGGGCGGGAAAAGAAGTATGGGTTATGGTCAGAGATGGAACAGGCCCTTCTGTTCTCCACCAGCACCTCCATCGAAGCAATCATTTCAGGAGTCAAAAGAACCGGCACTTTCCGACTTCTTTTCCCTTTAATTTCAATGCGTTGAAAATGCTGACACAGCTTTTTCTCAAGTTGGGACAGTCCCAGAGCAATGTCAGAATGGATCCCAGTCTTACTTCTTAAGGTAAAGGCTGTCAGTGGCATCTTTGAAACCTCACCTTCCCTTCTTCGATTGAAAATGATGACCTCACAAAGAGTCAAAACTGCCAGTTTAGACCAATGCTTAGACGTTGGCTCACTTATTAGGGTTTGCACATATTCAGGTCGACATACCTCAATATGTGCATGCATGGCTCTAACGTCCTCAGTCAGAGGGAGCAGGTCCGGAGTGTTCCACTTGGCTTGCCGGAGGGTCTGTAGGGCAGCAGAAGAAACACAGACGTCCCACCTCTTCTCAAAAAGCAGCCGGCTTCGTTGGAGGTTTTTAATAAATAGTTCATCAACACAATGCTCCATTTTTGAGTCACATTCAAGAATATCTGCTAGCTTTCTGAGGCTATGGCCGAGTTTGAGGGCCAAGGATGGAGTCTTGTATTGATTTGTTTCCTCATCATATCCAGCCACAGACCTGACTGCATCAATCACATGGTTAAAGTTGGAAGGAATAAAGAAATCCTTAATTGTTTTCAGTTTCCCTGCGGTTTTTGCTTCGTTAATTAACCTACCGACTTCTCTCATTTTCTGCCTAATGTAATCATGCTTAGTCTTATCATGCCCGTGTTTTAAGTACAGGTGCTCTCCGAGTCTCAGAATCCCCTTTTCTGCTTTGACAACACCCGTGACCTCATCCTGATGCATTGCCGAAATTAAAGACCACAGCTTTTTGCTGATGCCCTCCGGTACAGGCTGGGCTAGGGAGCAGAGGGACTGGACCCTACTTCTACCTGGTTTAGCCTGGGCATCTTTCTGTGAAAGCCGGCACCTGGCCACATGCCTCCACAGCGACTTTCGCTTAAGCAATGCCCCACAGTCTATACAGTGCAAAAACTCACTGGATTTAACTGGGGAATTTGGCTGTTTAGCTGGGACTAAAGTTCCAATGCCGGCCTTTAAAACCTCAAAATTGTGCTCACGGTTTCCACTATTCCTGATCAAATCAAACTGAAGTTTACGTGCTTTAGATTTCACAGGTAGAGCCAATGCTCTGGCTACGTCACTTTCATTTCCATGTTTTCTAGTCAAATGACGGGACATTTTGTGGCAGGACATTGAACAGTAGAGGCAGAAGTGTCTCTTGCTGTAAACCCTGCCCCCATTTTTCTTCTTTTACAGCTGCATGATAACAATCTTATTTGCCTTTGGTTCGTCACTTTCCGAGTCTTGAAGAAAAGTGTTTTTGATTTTTCTTTTTCCATACTTTTTTACAGGTTTCTTCTTGACAGTTAAATCGTCAGAATCTGAGTCGACTTCATCAATTAGGGACTCTTGACTAAGCTGCACAAACAACAAATAATTTGTAATCATTCTATATAACAATTTGAAGTCATGACTTGTAGTCAGCACTTACCAGTGGTTTGTAAGCGTGCGCTTCAGTGTGCTCCTCCATGATTTCTTGCAGCCTAATGAACCACACACTTGCACCTTTTTCTAGCCTGACACCTGATTTCCTCTGTTGTGCTGCTCCATGATTGGCTCCAGCCTCTGTTGTGCTGCTCCATGATTGGCTCCAGCCTGCTGGACTGAAATTGCCCCAGTGTGCCCCTCCTTGATATCCCGCAACCCACCACCAGGGTTCCGACACATAACACACTTTTTTCAGGAAAGTAAACCTCCAGGGGTCCTTTCCATATTTTTACAGAGACTGCATAAGGACCGTTAGAAAAGCATTACCCATTGATTATTAAGCTTGGACCAGTGGGGTCCGGTGTTCGGGCCCCACCACGTAAAACCAGTCCCCATGACGTGAGTGGAATCTCAGGTTATGGAACCCACCAGGAGTTGAAAACAAGTGCACACGCACACACACACGCACACACACACACACACACACAGGCGACACACACGCACACACAGACACACACACAGGTGTTGAGTTCTTCTTGAATCGTGGAGGTGTGGATTTATTTTGAGGCGGTGGGGGTGCAGAGACCTCGGGAGTCGGTGGAGATGGTCGTGATGTCTGTGCCCTTTGCTTCTTCTTTCTCCCTTTCAACGGCTGCACGCGCTGCGCAGGCTGAGGTCTTAGGGCAGATGCAAAGTTATCCATCAACACTTTTACTCCGTAGTTGTTCAGATGTGGACCTTTTTCTTCAAAAAGCTTGTGCCTATTCCAGAACAGATTAAAGTTTTCAATGAAGCCAAGTCCTCTGCGTGAACACTCATTGAGTAGGAATGTATTTAGCTGATACAGACGGCTAAACTTCTCCATTTTTCCATCTATATTTGGAAGTGGTCCACTAAGAAAAATTGTTATGTCCATTTTCTTGAGGTCATCCAGTAACAGCGTTAAATCCATTCGTAACTTCTCGCTTGCCTTCTCATAGATATCTACCGCCCCCGTGTGGATCAATAATGTACGCACACCACTGTTCTCAGATAACACTTTAGGCAGAAGAGTCCTTATCTCAGCAACTTTTGCAGAGTGAACTGAGACAGTGAGCATGGACTCCATGTTTACATTTTTCATCGAACCATCTCCGATAAGGACACAGTTTGTCCTTGGTGGAGGCGCTGCAGTTGTTAGCGGCTTTGTTGTTTCAGAAAGGGGTAAAAAGCGGTTTTAAGTCTTCAGAACATTTAGTTGTGGCCTTATATGCGGCACGGTGGCTGAGTGGATAGCACTCTCGCCTCTCAGCAAGAAGGTCCTGGGTTCGAATCCCGGCCGGACCAGGGCCTTTCTGAGTGGAGTTTGCATGTTCTCCCTGTGTCTGCGTAGGTTTCCTCCGGGTACTCCGGTTTCCCCTACCACTAAAAATATGTACAATAGGTCTGGCATGCGCCTCCTGTTCGGCGACCCCACTCCTGTCTCTGTGTGGAGTGAGAGACAAATGCCCAAAAAATAATAACAATTGTAAACCGCTTTGTGACTCTGGTCTGTGAAAGGCGGTATATAAATAAAGATTACTTACTTACTTATTTCACTCCTATTGTCATTCTTAGCTTTGTCAACTTTGGGTTTAGCTCCACAATTGTTCCAATAATTCTCATTGTTGATTTTGGGAAAAGAAATGACGTCATAACTTACATTTCCAGTCTGTCCATTCATCCCATTTTCACTCATTGGAAGAGTCGGGTTAAGTCCCATTTCTGTTTCCACAATAAATATCCGTGTTTGAAGAGATTTGAGCTGATTTTCCAGAGCACAACAGCCGCCGCAGACGCTTCTCCGTCTCTTTCGTCCCGACATGACTAAAGTTGATAAATTCCACAAAGCTGAAGTGTCTAGAAGGAGTAATCCTCGTTTTGTAAATAAAATGATTAAAGGAGAAACAAAAAATGTAAATAAAATGATTCAAGGAGATTAAAAGGCGAAGCAAAAGCAGAGCAGAGAGACACACGACTGCTCTCTTGAGAAGCAGGAAGCATCAACTACTAACTGATATTTTCCCGTGTGGGTTAGGGTTAGACAAGTCCCATGATCCAAGATGGCGTCCTATTAAGATGGCTCGGTAGCACATGGGACATACAAGAGGACCGAAAGATTAGCGGAACTCAGCTATATTTGGGCATCGTCTGGTCCTCCCAGTTCTGTGCAGTGGACGAGCTCCCATGATGCATTGCGGCAAATACACGTGTGTAGCTCCCATGCACGTGCACAAAGGGGCTGGGCCACGCTCTGACCAATCAGAACTGCTGATCAGAGCAAAGTCAGAGCGGGAAGAAAAGGAGCAGAGTTTGTGGCAGTAAAGTGTGGATTTAAAGAAAAACGAAGGATTTAAGAAGAAAAAAGGGACACTAAAACTTCCACAAAATCCAATTTTCATGAGAGCTGTAGGTTCTCTGTCAGGTTCTTTGTCAGGTTTTCTGTCAGCTGAGGTTGAGCTGTTTTAGTTTACATTGAGATCTATGGGGAAACCTTCCTTTAAATCCTTGCTTTTAATACCAGGTGGCAAATTTTTGGTTTTTCAGTGTGTATACAAATATTTTTATTAGTGTGCACAATAATGACGATACACTGCAAAAAATTACAAAATATGATGTAAAAATTGCTTGAATCTAGTTGTTTTTATCTAGATTTGAGTTCATCCTGACTGTGTTAAAATAAGATTATGCTAAAGCCAGTGATTTTGTACTAGCTTCTTTATCATGCTAAAGCTAGAGAGGTTTTTGACTTTATTTTAGTATAGTTATTGCTCATTTATCTCGTGCTGTGTGCTCCTCTTTCCTCCGCTGTGGGACGAGAAAAGGATCTCGCTCTTTGCCCAGGTCTGCGGTCGACGCTATGCTAGCTTAACCTACATCGCATTCTTGTAGTTCTCGGTATGTTCGCCTCTTTATCTTCCTCCATCTGACGTTCGCTGTTGACTTTCGCATTAAGAAAGTATTTATGGCCGACTTCAGCCGCCTGCGATCGGTCCTGGTTTCTACCTTTCCACGCCACGTCTCGTAAAACCCTCATCGAGACGCAGATGAAGATAAAAGAGTTTGCAAAGAGGTGGATAAATCTTGTCGGTTTGGAACTTTCTCTACGGTTCAACGGAAGAAATATATAGAAATGAGTTGACTGTATATTGGTGTATTTGTGTATTTATGCGGGAATTTAAAAGTATTTTAGGGTGTTTTTTGCCGTTTTCCAGGAGGGTGTAATCAAGACCAGAGGCAAACAATCCTTCTTTCCTGCTGCTGTCAGACTGTACAATGAGAACTGCCGACCCCGAACATGTCAACTGTGTATGACTACATTGTCCCTGTCAAATATATAAATAAATAGATAAAATAAATATATGAATAAAAAAATAAATAAATAGAATGATAAAATAAATACAAAATAAATACAAAATAAATACAAAATAAGTAAAATAAATAAAATAAATAAAATAAATAAAATAAATAAAATAAATAAAATAAATAAAATAAATACAATAAATACAATAAATACAATAAATAAAATAAATAAAATCTGGGAAGTAGTAGTGATGTGCAATTCTGCAGTTTCAGAATAGCTCCTGAACGTCACTTAATCTACTATTTTTCCCGCCCTGTGAGATTAAGATGAAGAGATCCTTTATCCGTCCCACAGTGGGGAAATGTCAGGGTTGCATCACCAGTAGAGCTGAAACAACTAATCGATTAATCGACGACTAATCGATTATTGAAATAGTCGACAACTATTTTAGTAATCGATTAATCGTTTTCTGGTTCACACGGACTCAAACAGAGCAAAAATGACATGAAAATGTAGTATTTTTGATTAAAACCGACTTTGTTTTTATAATTTCATGAATATCTGTCTGTCTCATCCAATCAGATAGCAGAATTAGCAACAAGAGCCTTTTTACTTTAAGTTTACGCCATCAATACGTCCTCGAGGGTTGCCACTTTAGCTTTTTGTGATGAAAAAATAATTTTTTTCTACACAATTCACAGCCAAGCGATTACTCGATTAATCGTAAAAATAATCGATAGATTAATCGATTACAAAATAATCGTTAGTTGCAGCTCTAATCACCAGTTACAGAACAGTAGACATAAGGAGCACACAGCACAAGAGAAATGAGCAATAACTAGTATTTTATTCCATACAAAATAAATAAAGTCTTTCGCTTTAGCATAATAAGGAAGCAAATCTAAAATCTTCAACTTTAACAAAATGTGGAAGAAAAAATTAAGTTATAAAATCTGATTTTTTTTTTTGTCTTGTATTTGTCTGTGGTTGTGGTGTCTTTGTATTGTCTTTTAAATGGACATTGAGTCTGGAATAAATATGTATTATTATTATTATTATCATACATATATACCTATTAATATAAATAGATATTTGAATAAGTATTACAGCTACTGTATGTTGTGTGCTGCTGTGCTCTTACTGCTGTCCTGTATGTGCGTTGCAACATTGAATTTTCCCCACTATGGAACGAATACAAGTTTTCATCTCTTATCAAACATACAAAGAAATATCAGAGGCACAATTTGAAGCAGAGACAGGTCAGTGTTTGCCAAAGTTACAGGCCTTTTGTATTGTTTTTGTAACGTGGTCAACACAAGGACTCAAAAAGCAAGACAAAAAGGTTAAAGATTGAATTAAAAAAAAACCACAAAAATAGCAAAATCTAGAATATAATTTAACTCCAAAACTCAAACCAAGACCAAGACAAAGGGTCCAGGGCAAAAGTGATGAAAAGGTCCCCACCATGACAGTTGTAAGTGGTATATAGACATTTTACCCCTTCCCCATCTCAACAACACTCTGTAAACGTATGTATCTGACCAATCTGTGATCGGCAGACGATTTGGCAGCCGTGAACAGGTGATTTTTCTCCAAAAAAAAAAAAAACAAACAAAAAAAAAACATCTCCTGTAAAGGTTTACAGCCGAGCCACAAATGTCATGCTGTTTAAGTGTCGGGTGGGAAAGGTTGGCGTGTTGTTTGGACTCCAGTATTTCACCCACGGGGAAGACTGGGGTGAAAACGAGTGAAAGTAAAAGGGTCAAAACACTTTCAAAAGACGTTTTCTAAAGTCACAAAGCAGTGCACCCAGGACCAGAGGGAATCACAATCTGGTGCGGTGGCTGAGTGGTTAGCAGTCTTGTGTCGCAGCAAGAAGGTCCTGTGAAATTAAATTAAACTGAACGAGAATAAATAATCTCTAGCTTTTGAGTAACACAGAAGCAAATCTCAAATCTGCAACGTTAGCATAATAAAGAAGCAAGAATTAAGTATGAAGTCTCTCTTTGATTAAAAATAAGTAATTAAAATGCTAACTAATGCTAGTAAGCAGTGCGTTGCTATGGTAACTAGCACTTTCACCAAGGTCCCAGTCCAGGACCAGCCTAGGATCGAGTCAATTTCACAAACATGATGACGTAGAAATAAACTACAGATAGACACAGTTATGAAGACCAAAAAAACACGTACATAAGCGGAGTAACTGCACTTCCAAATGAAAAGCCGTCAAATTGACTGCTGTGGGAGTTTCTAGTCTATCAGATCTGGCCTGTTTTCTTCCCATGCCGCTGCGACGGTTGATGTATACGTTTTGGCGATTGGCTGTTAAGAGACAAACACAGCCTTCCTCTGTGTTTTCCCATTGAGTGAGATTGATTATGCAACTCCCCAAGTGCCACGGGGCAACTCCAAATCTGGAAATACTTAGAGTACGCTGCGAACTTCTGTTGATTCGTCCCGGGTTTGGACTGAAGCAGATTCTCTCTCTGACCAAAGAGAATTCCAATTTGCTCGACGGTATTCCTTTGGACAATCTCTCTTCCCATGGCTCAGTCCTGTCGCGCCAATCTCCCGTAGATTTTTTTTTTTTTCTGATCTGGAGAACAAAGCCGTTTGTGAAACTTTGAACCCCTTTCGCTGATCAAGAGAGCTTTTATCGCCGCCATCGACCGACTTTGCAAAACGGGTTATTTTTTTGATATCGTGAGTGGGGTTCTTTGCCGAAATTAGCGAGTCGTGTCCATAAATCACGAAAAGAGGCTTTGAACTGCGAGAGCCGGGGCGAGTGCGTCGGCTGGTGTGGGTCTAATTTGGAGGAACAACAACACGAGAGGGGGGCAGCGAGAGGTCGAAGGGGGGAGGAAGGGGGAGAGGGTAAGGCCCGCGGGGTAAGGGGAGTGTGGGCCTGGATCTGGCTGTTTCAGAGGCAGTGCCAGAAGCGATTTAGAGCCGTGTCAGTCTGTTTAGACGTTTGTTCGGCCTGGTTTGACAACTTAGAGATAGTCAGTCCGTTATTGCTTCACTTGTATGTGTTTGACAGACTGGCAGTTGCCTATAGCTGGGGTACTTGACTTTATAACGACAAAAACTGAACTATGGAATCTGAATTGGTGTAGTTTTAGCTCTCAAAACAGTTTAGAACGAGGACAAATTATCACAAGCATGTACTTTTGCTTTGTCACTTCTTTAGTCCAGTTTATTCAGACAATGAGAGGAGGACCCGAGCTCGATCAATGATAATGACTCCCAGGGCTCTTACAGGTACAGGTTTGCAAAATATTTTATGTTCTGTAGGTAAAGTCCTGGATCTACAGCCTCAGTCCTGGAGCTACAGCCTCAGTCCTGGAGCTACAGCCTCAGTCCTGGATCTACAGCCTGAGTCCTGGATCTACAGCCTCAGTCCTGGATCTACAGCCTGATTCCTGGATCTACAGCCTCAGTCCTGGATCTCCTGGATCTACAGCCTCAGTCCTGGATCTACAGCCTCAGTCCTGGTTCTACAGCCTCAGTCCTGGATCTACAGCCTCAGTCCTGGATCTACAGCCTCAGTCCTGGATCTACAGCCTCAGTCCTGGATCTACAGTACAGCCTCAGTCGAGAGTCCTGGATCTACAGCCTCAGTCCCAGGGTAATATGGCCTGGCTGTCCCTTGGAGTGGATCTCTCTCTCAAAGTGGGCCTCCCGAGGTTTCTCACCTTTTCCCACTGGGTTTTTGAGTTGTTCTTTGCCGATGCAGGAGGTTCTAAGGCGGGGATGGTCTGGGACATTTGGAGACATTTATGGACATTTACTAACCTTTATGGACATTGGTCGTCCCGCTCCCTATGGACCGATGGCTCCCACGTGTTTGTGATTATTCCATTTCCTGACTCTCTGATCCGTTGTTGGCGAATTGACAACTTTGTTTAGTCCTCAGAGACGACTGCTGTTGTGATTTAAAGTTATTCAAAAATGAATTGAATTGAATTTACTCACAAAATGTCACTTATACAAGACTTTAATGTTGAGGGAACCAACATTATAACCAACGTATTTTTAAACCCTGCTTTAAAGCTAAAATATGCAATTTTTCTGGAGGTGGAAAAATGACATGCAATATTTTATGGAAATGTTTTACAATTTTTCATTATTTTTATACTGGAAAGTTTGTCTGATTCTATGACAGTGGAGCTGAAAAATATGTATTTGTAGAGCTCATTTTATCCATACAGAAAGCTACAAACACATTTCTATCATTAGGCCAGACCTTGTCCAAAGTGCGGCCCAGGGACCACATCCGGCCCAATCCAGACCCCAGACCCCAGACCTCCACACCCCAGACCCCAGACCCCTGTTGTTAATCTCATATGTGTCTGTCGCCTAAATTAAGTAAATCAGGAGTCAATACTCGATGAAGGCTTCTAGTATATGGGCTTCCATGGCTTGTCATACATTTATTCTGTTCTCCTTAATGAACTCCAAATGGTTTTAGTAATATTCAAAATAGTAACAAGAAAGAAAAAGCCCAGTACTTAAAATTAAAACAAAATATAAAATACATCTATTTACTAGGGCTGTCAAGCGAATAATTTTTTTTAATCGAGTTAATTACAGCTTAAAAATTAATTAATCGTAATTAATCGCATTTCAAACTATTGGCAAAATTATGCCATATTTTTCTGTAAATTGTTGTTTGAATGGAAAGATAAATGACAGCTTAGTGAACAACTGTATTTGTTTGTTATAACAATAAATCCATATAAAATGAAATTAACATTTTTCACATTCTGTCTTTCTGTTTAGACTCAGACCAAAACCATTGTTTGTTACAGATGAGGGACATTTCAAAATAGTCTGAAGCAGAATGTCCTTAAATCTGTTTGATTTGCTCACAACATTACTTTTTTTGGAACAACTAACATGAACTGGTAGTGGAAGGAAAATTAGGTACCTCAACTTTAATTTAGCGAGTGCGCTTCGGGAGAAGACACGGAGGAGACTGAGGCTCCGCAGTCCAGCTTCAGCGCTGTACATATTGTGTGCATCGGTTACGCAAAGACACGTACGCACACTAGAGAATAGTTCTGTAATAGTTCTGTGAGTGGTCTTGGATATGATCCCATTACGCAGCGCCGTTCGCCGTGATCACAGCCGCTGGAAGTGGGACCTGTCCAGAGCGCTGTGGCCGCAGCTCATCATGCAGAGTTCATACAGGAAAGTACAAGTGCCCCGCGGTCACGCGTGTATTCTTTCAAAACTTGAATTCCCAGAGGCTCTACCTGCTCTGTCCCCATCTTACACACGCATGTGTCCACGGCATTCTGAGTGTTATTATGGGACGCATGGGCATGCGTCAAATGCGTTAATTTTTTAAACGCGATTAATGAAAAAAATTAATTAACGTGCGTTAACGCGATAATTTTGACAGCCCTACTATTTACATAATACTGAAGTACTTAAGAAAAAAACAAAATGAACCATGTAAAGTTGGGTCTGGCCCTCCACAATTGTGCAATATCCTAAAGTGCCCCCCCCCCTAAGAATATAATTGCCCACCTCTGCATTAGGCGGATGGTTCCATTTACAAGGAGCATTAAAGGGGAGAAAGCTGCTTCTCTTTCTTTAGGCGGTAATGTCCCACTGACTCCATCCCCAACCTGGCACCCGAGAGGTTCTGTCCGTGCAGGTAGAGTTTTGCGACGGCGCCCCCTGCTGCTTGCACCTGTTGTAGATGAAGGGTCCACACGAACGCCATGAAATAAACATTTAACACATTTGTAAAAGTGAGTTATTCTGTGTTTCGACATCACCGCCGCGCCGCATGTGTTTCATATTTATCCAAGTGCAGCAGACGCAAAACTTTTCTTCCATCAAAGCTGTTTTTGTTGTTTTAATGCGAACCACGTGCGGCTTGAGAAATCCAATGTCATTTAGATGCATTTGATGAGGCTTCACTACTGTTACGGCGGAAACGAGAATCCACAGCCATCGGAACCACTGACACCACAATTCTATTCAATTTATTCTTGTGCAGCTCTAAATCACAACAGTAGTTAACTCGGAGGACTTTGCAAAACCGTCGATTTGACAACACAGATCAGAGAATCAAACAAAAACACAAGAAATGCAATGATAAAACGCATACAGTAGAGGTGGTTCATAAGGGGCAGAGACCAATGTCCATAAATTGTTGAATTTTTCAATACTGCTGTATCATCAAAGGAACAAAAAAAAAAAAATGCAGTTGGAGAAAATGAGAAATCTCTGGGAGGCCCACAGTGAGAGAGACAAGATCCAGGACTCAGGCTGTAGTACGAGGACCAATCACCGTTAATGCCGTCCAATACATTTATTTTAAACGGACGGGAATCTTCTCTGATCATGGTTTACCGTACATAACACACCCATTGCATTACTGTTTTTATGGAGAAATATTGCAAACAAATCAAAAATAATAAATCATTGGGCCCCCTTATCGTCGCCTTCATTTCCATTCCCTAGCGACGCCCCTGCTCCATCACCGATTCACCTTATTATTGCATTTCTCTTTCACGGGAGCTCTTGTTGTGGAAACACGGCCAGCTTTACCCATCAGCAGCCGTCGTGGCATGGGTCTGTTTTGACTGGCTCTCACGTCCAACCTTTTCCTTTTGTCTGACACACACACAGACACACACACACACACACACCGTCTCTCCGAACCGTGGGGGGAAACTGAAACCCAAAGCCGTGCACTGGACTATCGCTCCAACTCGCCTCCACACCTCGCCATTTAAGGTCCGGCTTGGGCCTTGGAGCTCGCTGTGTGGCTTCCCCTTTTAAAAACCCAACTTAATCGGTCTGGAATTCCGGTTTCTGGGGTCAGGGACACTGGCGGCGGATGCACAGATGTGACGCATCAGGAGCTGTCCGACACACACGAGATGGGAGAGAGCTCGCTGTTGCCAAAACGTTGGGGCAGAAATTAGCGATTGTTCGAGAATATTGTTCTACTGTACGAGATTAAGCCGGAGATGGAGAACGAAGATAAGGCGGAGGGAATAATGAAAGCCGCGGGAGGAGATTACAGAAGAGTTCTTGAGTTTGCTCTGCTTGGAGTCTGTTTATTGGTTCGGTTGACGGTCGACTGGACATTCTTTATGAGGTGATTTGGAAAAAGGAGGTGCACGGAAATCCAACGCAGTGATTAGAGTATGTTTTAAAGCTGAGGTACCTGACTTTCAAACTGTAATAACACCTCGTTCTGAAATGAAGGTTAAGATTAAGAAATCCTTTGTTTTTTCTCATTATGGGGAAATGTCAGTGTAGCATTAGCAGTTACGGAGCAGAGGGAATGAGGAGCACAGAACTCTAAAATAAAATAAAGTATACAGTCTCTAGCTTTAGCATAATAAAGAAGCTAGTATAGAATCTCTAGCTTTAGCATAATAAAAAAGCAAGAATGAATCAGTTTTGTAAAGTCAAATGTTGTGGACAGAGCACTCACTGCCGTTTGTTCATATTATTTCAAACCATGTTATTAAGAAAGAACCCTGTTAGTCATTATTTGCCTCTTTAAGTTGAGAGCTGAGAGAGGGTGGTTCTCCCTTTTTCACTTTTCGGTGTGAAAAAATCGGATCAAGAGAAGTGACAGAGGCCAAAAATGCGATTGAACCAACCTATTCTGAGAGCGAGAAATTGAGTGAGATTGATATGTTGTTGTGGTTTCGGAGTTACGTACCCCAGCTTTAAACATGTTGTAGAAATCTTCTCCATTGTGAGTTCACTGCATCACAAGTTTGAAAAGGAGCAGTTGGACAGATGGGGAGGGCGGATGTGTTTTTGATGAGGGAGAAAAAAAGGTCAAAAGCATCACATTTTGCATAATAATTTTCTTTTAATGATTTCATTTGTGTGTGTGGGATGTATTCTACCTGTAAATGTTGTAGTCTTTTCCACATAACTGTAACTGTCAGAATATCTCAGAGTTTTATGAAGAACCAAATGGATAAAAACATACAGTCATCTTTAATCTTTGGGCTTACGCTATGGTGTCTTGTGACGAGATTAGAAGAATTAGACTC
>OZ035836.1:4782274-4889774 GCA_964034765.1 Knipowitschia caucasica
CGTTGAAAATGAGGCAAACATCCATAAAGATGATTATAAAGAAGATGAATGAATGAATGGAAATCCAAAATGCGGGGAAAGGTTTTTTCTTGAATACAGAATAAATATTACTCAAACAAAAATTACTCCCAGTTAGAGTTTGGATGGTGTCCGACGGCTCCATCTGTCAATCATCCCAAACACATGGACCCGTGAGTGTGTAAGAACCAGCCGTGCCACCTGGTCCGTCTCAGCCATTTCAGCCTTCGCCTCCTCCTGTTCTGGTGACAGCGGCGCGGCGTGATCCTCCCAGTGCATTCTGGTCCGTCTGACGCAGCCTGTCCCGTGCGCACCTCCAGAATCACACTTCATAAAGCTGCAGGGGAGAGGTGCTGAGGCGCTGCTGTCGCCACCCGCGGCCCGGAGCCCTCAACGTCCGGAGACTGAGGCCAATCTGACGACGCTTTCAACCGTTTTATCGCGTTCTTCTGCTTCAAAGAGACATGCTTTGCTAAATCGACCGTGTTGCAACATTTCTTTCTACACCAGACAGATGTAAGATAGTGATGTCATTACTTTGACATGACAGAAGTGAGACTGTTTCAGATTTTAGATGCATGAATCTGAAACGCTGCCTCCCCATGTTTAGTCCTGACTCTGGGACCAGCAGGAGGCCAGTCCCTGTGCTCCTCAGAGTCCCAGCAGGAGGCCAGTCCCTGTGCTCCTCAGAGTTAGTTCTTATGGCACTGACATGGTTGGTGCGAGGCCATGGAGAGACTTTTACAGGAGCAGAGCTGTTTTAAAGTCTATTCTCTGAGCCCCAGGAGCCAGCTCAGGTCTCTGGACTAATGTTCTCTCTGAAATTACAGATTCAGACTTTCTGCCTGAGGGAAGAAGCTGGAACATGGCATTTCCAGAGGCCAGAAGAGTCATTGATTATTCTAAGAGCTGTGAACTTATATTTGATTCTGTGATTATGACTATAAAATTCTGCTAATGGGACAAAGCAAAATGATCCTGTTTTTAAAATATACAATAAATGTCTCCCTTGGAATGATAAAATAAATCAACAATTCATGAAATAAGACTAAATGGCTTTGTCCCATTGGAAAATCTTGTTTTAATACAGTCAGATTAAGATAAAAAGTTTCAAATTCAGACACAGGATCCATAAGTATTTTTTGTTTTGCCAGTGTAACATGGTACAGTGTGTTAAAGTCCATTTTGTAGCCCTGGTCAGCTGTTGGGGCTGAAGCCGCGGCTGCCTCATGTATAATTGACGCAGGTGAAAATGATCGCACACACGAACCCTGCAGCGTGTCGGCTTATTCATGAATCCGAGCGCGGACGACGTTTTCCAGACATTACTTTGGTATTTCCTGAACCATGAACAGATGTGTGGCCTAAATACTGCCCTAAAAGTCACTTTGTTTTGCCTTAACTGTTTTAATGTACAGTGAGGACTCAAGACCTGTTTGAATAGGAATTACACACACACACAAATATACATACACACACACACATGCACACACAAACACACGCACATGAACATATACATACACACGCACACACACACAAATATATATACATACACATACACACACACATACACATACACATATACATACACATACACACACATGAACATATACATACACACACAAACACACACACCTACACATATACATACACATACACACACATACACATATACATACACACACATGAACATATACATACACACACATACAGTACATACACGTACAAACAAACACACACAAACACACATACACACCCACGCACACACACACACAAGCACACATGTACATACACAAAAACATGCACACACACAATAACATACACATACACACAGGCACGTACACACAAACACACATATACAAGTACACAAACACATACACACACACGTACTCACACACACACACACCCACACGGCCAATTACAGTGCTGCTGCTGTCAGGGATTATGGGATTACGGCCGCTGCACTTCTGTTCTTATCGCTGCTCCTTTCAAAACGTCGACTCGCTTTTATTCCCGTCTCTGTCCTGGATCTTCGCCCGTTCATTAGTTTTTTCTCAGTCCTGCGCAGGTGAATTCAGGCGGATTGTGTGCGGTGGAACTTTGTGTGTTTTTCAGGATGACCAGGGGAAGTGTGTGACCAGAGGAAAACAAGTTAAAAATCAAATCAAAAACGTTTTATTCATTTATTTACAAAATCACAACAACAAGTCACAGAACCACCAACTCCCAACAGCAGACTGGTTTCAGACTGGAGACTAGTCCTCAGGTCCAGGGTTTCGGACTGGGGATTCGTCCTCAGGTCCAGGGAGTCCAGGGTGTCAGACTGGGGATTCGTCCTTAGGTCCAGGGACTTCAGGGTTTCAGACTGGAGACTAATCCTCAGGTCCAGGGTGTCCAGGGTTTCAGACTGGGGACTAGTCTTCAGGTCCAGGGAGGGTTGAGTCCCATCAGTGCGGTCATGCAACAGACCAATGAACATGGGAAGATAATGGGGGAATAACAATAAACAGACTACGTTTAAAACTGGCAGTGAAGAACAATTATATTTTTCCAGCAGCTGTGAATGTAAAACAAACAGTTGAAAAGACAGTTGCAAACAAATGAGAATGTTTAATGGTTAAGAGTCTGGTTCATGTTAGCAGCATGAGGGTGTGATGCTACTGCACATGCTAGCTGTATGAGGCTATTGGCTAAAGTAAAGTGACAGTGGTCCCAAATATACAACCACTCTCGCAGTATCTTCCGGCTTCAGCCTTTCTGTAACTGTTGCTAATTCCCAAACGATCCTCTCGTCCAACCTCGCTGCTTGGAATACGCCATGTTCCCCAGATGATCCCAAACCGGAAAAAAACAACAGAAAAACAAGTCACGTTCTTGCTGCTTGCTCAGAGACGGCGGCGAGGAACCTTTGAAACTTGGGCCCAAACTCGCTCCTGGAACAAGATCAAAAACCGTGCGAAATGAAAAGTCAACAAAGGGATCGAAAACTGCGCGAAAACCGTGACTGAGCTAAACCCAGTCTTATGACATGGGATAAGCGGCGTAAAGCATAACTAAAGCGTTCATTAGAAGGGGCCCGCGGGTTCCCAGAGGTGTCTCGCCGTGGACCTCCGAAGCCGGCGTCTGTTAGCGATCAGAGCCCGGTCTTTCAGCACAGGTGTCCGCCGTCCGCACTGCTCTGATTTACTGTTCCCCCTTTTGCAGCAATCAGTGACAGACTCAAGCTGCGCCGGGTCAGGGCCCTTATAGCAGCGAGTTATGACCAAATATCCAGGTTTTCCAAAATGTTTTTACTGTAGGTGTAAGCCCCGAGAGACAGAGTGTAACGTTAGATACAGTTGTGCTCATAAGTTTACACACCGTGACACTGGACGCTTTCATGGACAGTTTTCAGACAGTTTGATTGATGGTTGGATCAAGACACGAATGAAGGTATTTTTGTCTGACTGATTTTACTCTGTGGGCGACAGTAGCTCAGTTGGTAGAGCATTGGCCTTAAGGCCAGAAGGTTGTGGGTTCAATTCCCACCTCTGCACCTTCTCCACCGACTCCCACTGATGACTGCTGTCGTTGTGTCCTTGGGCAAGACACTTAACCCCACTTTGCCCAAAGCCCCCACTGAAAGATCAAGGCTATGCTCACACTCAGAGAGTAGCCGTCCTCCTGTGGACTCACCACCTGCAGAGGGTCAGTGAGGGGCTGGTGCTAT
This sequence comes from Knipowitschia caucasica, assembly GCA_964034765.1. Taxonomy (NCBI): domain Eukaryota; kingdom Metazoa; phylum Chordata; class Actinopteri; order Gobiiformes; family Gobiidae; genus Knipowitschia; species Knipowitschia caucasica. The sequence goes on from OZ035836.1 coordinate 4,786,002, forward strand.
GAGACTTGGGTGGCATCTCTGACTGCCACCCCCCTGACCCAGAAATGGATTAAAGGGAAGAAAATGGATGGATGGATGGATGGATGGATGGATGGATTTTACTCTATAGCTGCGTAAAATGATAAATTCTGAGGTAATTATTGTTTGAATCGAGTGGTTTGAGGACATTATACCTGTGTTTGAACAAGATTCTTCAATGGGACAAAGCCTAATTTCAACTGTTGCTTTATTTTCTCATTTCAAGGAAGACATTTCTTGTTTTTTTCTACAACATGATAATTTTGCTTTGTCCTATTGGCAAAACTTGTTTAAAGGCTCAGTCAGAATGGGCTCAAATTAGGAGGCAATTGGACAAATTCGAGCAATTTTTATCTTGTTTTCTATCACTTTTTGCAGGTACCGATTGTGCAAGATGTCACACTTTAAAAAGAGATGGAGGTAATTTTCATCAACTTTGAGAGACAAAATGAAAAACACATAGAGCCATTGGTCCAATAAATATTAATGGATGTTGTTCCTAAACGTTGTTTTCACACACTGCTGCTGGTATTTTGGCCCATTCCTCCATGCAGATCTCCTCAAACACAATTATATTTGGAAACACAGATCTGTATTGTATCTGATTGGCTGTACGGTGGCTGAGTGGATAGCACTCTCGCCTCTCAGCAAGAAGGTCCTGGGTTCGAATCCCGGTCGGACCAGGGCCTTTCTGAGTGGAGTTTGCATGTTCTCCCCGTGTCTGCGTAGGTTTCCTCCGGGTACTCCGGTTTCCCCTACCACTAAAAATATGTCCAATAGTTCTGGCATGTGCCTCCTGTACTGGCCCCGCTCCCATCTCTGTGTGGAGTGAGAGACAAATGCCCAAAATTAACAATTGTAAACCGCTTTGAGACTCAGATCTGCAGTGAAAAGGCGGTATATAAATAAAAACTTACTTACTTACTTACAGATCTTTAACTCCCTCCAAACAATGTTATAAAATGTTCATAATCTCCAAAGAAATTTAATGATAAAAACACATTGGTCCATAACAGGCAGATGACCAATGTCCTGGATCATTACCACTGGCCTTAGACCCTACCACATTTTTTAACCAACGAACATCTCATTAAAACAGTTGCCGCCCTAGTTTAAATGTCTTCTTTATCGACCAACCACTAACCCTGCATTGGATAAAGACCTATCTCATCATTCACATTCCCTAACAATGGTCCAGGAATCATACGTTCTGCCAGAGTCTGTAAACTTAGGAGCACAAATGTATGCAGTGGGACTAATCAGGACCAGGCTGAAGTTTGACACTGGGGAGAGGTGTAAATTTGAGCTGTGAGTGAAGATGACAAGGGCCCAGACCACACAGTTGGGTCTAATATGGGAGATTATAGACTGGCCAAGAGGCATTTCTCCACACACTCACTCAGACTCACTCACGCTGGTCTGGAGGAGGCTGTTTACGGCTGGTTCCCATGGAAATCAGCAACAATCATCGACTTATTGAGATTTACCTGATGCTCCAGTGGGTCCAGATCTGAGATAATCCTATTTTTCTATGATAAAAGATGTTGATGAGAGTTATTAAAGCTGGATCATCTAACATTTTTGTGTCATGAATGATACGTTTAGCTTTTTTTCTAAGCAGAAACAAAGGAAACAAAAAAGTTTTTGACAGAGTGTCTTAAACTTGAATTCCTTGAACTACAATCTTCAATGTTATGTTAATGGCTGCAAATATGAAAGAAGTTGCTCAAGAAGGGAGATTTTTTTTTATAAGTCTAAGGACCGTAAATATTTATCGGGCTGAAATAAATAGATAAAAGTGATTGTAAAACAAGCGTTGCACGTCTTGAATAGCAGCCGTTACTATTCTGTTTCTATTTTGTTACTATGCCGTTGCTATGCCATTGCTATGTCTTTACTATGTCATTATTATGCCGTTGCTATGCCGTTAATATGCCGTTGCTATGTCATTACTATGCCGTTACTATGCCGTTAATATGCCGTTGCTATGCCGTTACTATGCCGTTGCTATGCCGTTAATATGCCGTTGCTATGTCATTACTATGCTGTTACTATGCCGTTACTATGCCGTTGCTATGCCGTTACTATGCCGTTACTATGCCGTTGCTAAGCCGTTACTATGCCGTTGCTATGCCGTTAATATGCCGTTGCTATGCCGTTACTATACCGTTGCTATGCCGTTAATATGCCGTTGCTATGTCATTACTATGCCGTTACTATGCCGTTACTATGCCGTTGCTATGCCGTTACTATGCCGTTACTATGCCGTTACTATGCCGTTACTATGCCGTTGCTATGCCGTTAATATGCCGTTGCTATGCCGTTGCTATGCCGTTGCTATGCCGTTGCTGTGCCGTTACTATGCCGTTGCTATGCCGTTACTTTGCCGTTACAATCTTGTTACTATGCTGTTACTATGATGTTGCCGGGCAAAACTCTCCCCATTGTGGCACTCCAACAGATAATAAACAGGCTTCTTAAACCCCGCTCAGACTCTGAACGAATCCTTCTGTGTAAGAATAAATACTTAGATATAAATGTTTACACCAAGTCTGTGTGGCATGTGTAAGAGTCAGACAACAAACAAAACCAAACCAGCCGCGTGTCCAGTCTTTACGGCGTTGATGTGGTCCGTATGAAACATGGAGCTGGGACGTAGTAAATGGTGCGTAGCGTTGTAACTTTATACGTGTCCTTGGACTTGTTCTCATTAGCGGCGTTCAGTCATCGCGGTCTGCGTCCCACAGAACCAGGACCGAGAGGGAGACACTGTAAACTGTGTGTTTCTTATTTATTATTCCAAAGATGCAAAGACAGAGAGCTTCCACAACTTCAACCAGAGACAGGAGAAGAAGAAAGCTTTACGAGACGTCTTCAGTGATTCAAATAGTTTTGTTGAACATCTTGACCTTTACTTAACTGGGAACATCCTACTGAGATTAGAGTCGTTTTCAGGGGAGTCCTGCCAAAACATGAACATGGGAAAGAAAAGCATCCATCCATCCATCCATTTTCTTCCCCTTAATCCATTTCTGGGTCGGGGGGGTGTCAGTCAGAGCTGCACCCAGTACACATAGCACCAGCCCCTCACTGATCCTGCTGCAGGTGGTGAGTCCACAGGAAAGAAAAGCAGTAGAATTATAATGGCCTACGACTAGTTTTACCATGTTAAAACTTACACTGACCCTGTTGGAAATGTTCTACAGTCAAACTAATTTCTCTAGACTCTATACTCTATTCACTACAGCCCTAAATCACAACAGCAGTTATCTCAGAGGATTTTCCCGTTTGGCGAGTTACCTGAAAGAGGAGCTACCTGAAAGAGGAGCTACCTGAAAGAGGGTGGCGAGCTGCTGGGACAGTAGCTCCGTGCCACAGGTTGGAGACCCTACACTGTGTATTTATCTTTACCCACAGTCTGCATAATAACCATATATCTCGATCATGTTGGACGAGTTTCTCTCTGAGTAAAACCTCTGCTTATTTATTTATCCTTTGGTCTAAAGTTGTATCCACGGCAATGGCCCTGTCCTGACGCAGAGGCCCTCATCCCTATGGAGCCCCAGCTGGTGTGGATGCAGAGTGTGACATCACTATGCATGTGGCGGTGTGTCTGGGACCGTCCCGGGCCGAGTGGAAAGTAGTGTGCGTTACTGTGTAGGTTTACTCTGGAACGGCTTTGGTTTCTCTTTTGAGGTTCGTTTACGGCGGTAACCCGGGGCAACGAGGATCAGGACCACTATGGAACTGAATCCCATCGTGAGATACGTAGCAAACAAGTCTTAAAGAATACATATTATGCGTTATTTTTGATGTATTTTTCTAAACAAAACAACTTCCTGGCCATTTATCTAAGGCTCTGCCACGTTTAAACAAAAGTCAGCACCAATCATGAGTTAATGTTTTATAAAAGTCCAAATATCAACAAAAAATCTATCTTTTTCCTTTTTCCCGAGGATGGATTTCTTTACTTTTGTTAAACAGACATTTTAACTAATTTGAAGGTCTTTCTGAGTAAATATAACAAATGTTGGCTTGAATAGTCAACACGTTTACCCATAATAAGGTCATTTTGTTCTTCCCATAATGATTTTTTGTTTGTTTATTTATTTTTTTATTTATTTTTTCCGGGTAACAAAACATATTAATGAACATAGCTGTAAATATTCCAAAATTGACCATTCTATATTGGTATTTATGTTTTTTTTTTTTTTTTCTGAGTTGTTCCTTTATGGACATGGACCGATGGCTCCTTTGAGTTGTGCTGTTTGATTCTCTGATCTGTTGTTGGTGAATCGACGACTTCATAAAGGCCTTTGTGACGACAGCTGCTGTGATTTACAGTATGTATGATTTTTTGGAGCCACACCTGCAGGTAAAAGCCAAATACTGTCAGACCTTTGAAGCTACGCAGGGCAAGGCCTGGTTAGAACTGTGATGGGAGACCTCTGGGAACACCTCTCTGCCACAGTGGGGTGGTTGCAGCTGTAAAGTGCCAACCTGCTGTTGTGTGCTTAAGCAAGACACTTCCCCCACATTAGAATGAGTCTGGTGTGTGTGTGAATGGTTGGTGGTGGTGGGAGGGGCTGATGGCACAGACTGGTTGCCTCGCTTCTGTCAGTGTGCCCCAGGGCAGCTGTGGCTACAATAGTAAGTAATCACCACTGTGTATGGAGGCAAAGAATAATGACATTTGAAGCGTCTTTGAGTGTCCAAAAAAGCGCAGTAAAGAACCGCAATATTATTATTATACTTTTCTTGTTGTTGCAAATAATTAATTCATTTTACTAATTGTATGTATTACTATTTAGACATTTTATTCTTTAACTTAGCCCTATAGTTCCCACAGTGGATCCCGTCAAACCCGGGGACATTACCGTGATGCAGACTCTTCCCAGACGCTCAGTGCACCGTTCCCTCCACAAACATCTCTCTTTGCTCCTGTTCTCTGCGTAGCATTAAGCTAACAGCTCTGGACAGCCGCTGTGAGCCGCGGGCAGCTGTACGGGACGTCCCAGAGCAGCGCAGAGAGAGAGAGAGAGCGCAGTGTGGAAATGTGAGGTGACAGACCGTAAGCCTGATGCACAAACTCCCGCCTTTAATCACACAACACAAGCCAGACGCCACAACACCGCACTGTAGAAAAGAATACATTTGCATTTCATCCGACAGAGGCGTAGAGGAGAGAGAGGGGGGGTTACGATCGCAGTTACTTTTATCATTTGAATTCAGACACACGTTATCGCTGCAGGTTCTGGTTACAATCAGAAAGTAGATATTGATCGTAATAAGTTCAATTATGTTATGACGAACCTGGAACAGAAATCTCCATCACTTGGTTTTTGCCACTTTTACCGTCAAACTGCATCTCAAGTCTCAAGGCTCTTCATAGAAAAAGCATGTGTTAAAAAAAAAAATACTGCTTTCTTCAAGGTGAATGGTCCGTGCTGGGGGCTGCACGATATATCGAAAAAATATCATTATCGCGATATTGGTACATGCGATATCCGTATCAATAAGATGCGCGATAATTTTTATTTTGATAATTTTTATTTTGATAATTTTTTTTCTTTATTGAAGACAACAAAACAGACAGACACATCAACATTCAACAAGAACAAAAAGAAAACCCCAAAGAAATATTAATATATGCATTTGAATGTCATTAATGTTGTGCTTTTTTATGTTTTTTGTCTCTTGCGTTTCAGTGCAGAGTGTAATTTTTGGTGATAGACAAAGATATTCCAATAATTAATAATTATTGAAATACTAAACACTCATATCGACTCTTGCTCTAATTTCCGATATCGTGCAGCCGTAGTCCGTGCATTTCCTCACACGATGTGTTTATCTGTACGTTTCAGACTTGATGCAGACCCGGTATTTAACACTAGATTAGAGTCAACAGTCAAATTGACGGTTTTTAGTTTTGGAAATGTGATTAGTGCTCTTCATAACTTTAAGCCTTTTTCTATTTCTGTTTGTTGTTGTCATTATTTATGTGAAATGGTCTTGGAGATAAGGGTTGGGGCAGTTAAAAACGCCTTCTCTCAAGATGCTGGTCCTGGACTGGTCTTGGACTGGTTCAGGACTGAAAATCCAGTGCTAGTGCTAGTTTTTGCCAGTTACTATTTCTCTGGGAGTTCTAGTAGTTTCAGAAACGAGTAGAGGTCAGTTACTTTTGAAATGCGTATAATTTAGAAACATTGAAAGTTCCTTGGTTCAATTCCACCTCCAGGGCCTTTCTATGTGGAGTTTGCATGTTCTCCCCGCGTCTGTGTCTGTACTTTAAATTGGAAAAAATCTTGCGGTGTGTGTTTGTTCGCCCGTACAGTAGCTCTGTATCTGCGTTTACATTACAGCGTCCGTGCTCCATCTGCACGGCCCCACCTCACACCCCCTCACCCCCACCCCCCACTCACCCCCCACCATCCCGCAGGCGCGAGCAAGTAAACGGCTTGGCTTCCAAGCACTGGGTGTAGTGAACCACCGACAGCGGTCCTAAACGCTCCCAGCTGCGACGGCAGAGAGACGGACAGAGATCCCACGGGAGGCGAAGGCGAAGGAGAAAGGCCCAGGTTTAAGGTTTCTACCGCTTCGGATTATTCCAAATGTGTCCTCACGTTCCCCCTCTCCCGCTTCTGTTCGACGAGGATTTGAGAATAATGAGTTCTGTGTTGACGCTTCATGATTGTTGAAGTGATTTTTGTAGTTTAGTCACATGAGTTTGTGTCTTACAGCTTCATGGAAAACCAAAAGGGTTAATGCCATATATTTGCCATAAATGTCAAAAGTTTTTCTACTGAGGCCTGAATATTAAAGCATAATCAAAGTAGAGTAATCTTCATGACATCCTACAGTGTGTTGGTGAAAATTAGAGAATTCCTTAAGCCCAAATATGGAGGTGTTGCCTGTAGAGCTGTCTTCTTTAGCCGTTTAGTCAATAGTGTCGACTAAAATATTTGAAATGATCAGAATTATAGTTTTGATGGGAAAACAGCGAAACCTAGACGTATAGAGAAAATCAGCTTAAGATTTTGGAATTTGCTTTGATACTGGATCCAGATCATACTCCCAATACATCAGGTTGATTCATCTCTTTAATAAATACCAAATATTTGAGTAGAGAATGATAGTTATTTAGAAAATCTGGCATGAAAATCAATAATAATGAATGGGTTTTATACAGCACTTTTTTGGACACTCACAAACTTTTCACATTTCATTACTCATTCACTTCAAACACGGTGGTGATAAGCTAGTACAGTATAGCCACAGCTGCCCTGGGGCAAGCAAGTGTGTGCCATCTGCCCCTCCAACCACACACACACACACACACACACACACACACCAGACTCGTTCTAATGTGGGTCAAATATCCAGCCGCAGCCGCCCCACTGTGGCACCTGGTGTTGTCCCAGAGGTCTCCCATCACAGTACTAACCAGGCCCTGCTCTGCTTAGCTTCAAAGGTCTGATGGGATCTGGCTTTTGCATGCATGTAGCACCACAATGTTTGAGTAGAATAAGTCAAAATGGAGAAAAGCCTTGACACGTTTGCCTCAGAGTGTTGTGAAAGTGACATAGCCCGACTCTGGTCTCGACAGATAAAAAAACTCTCAAATATCAGTTGAAAAGTAAAAATTTGTTTTCGCTAATACGAACATAACAATCTGCTTCCTCTCCTCACACATCAGCGCCGAAAAACGTCTTCTTCTCTGCGTTGCCTTTGGGTGAACATCGCTCCCTTTGCCACCTCACTCTGTTTCGTTGCCAAATTGGGAGCCCTCTCTCTCTTCCCCTGGCTCCTCATCCACCACACACACACACACACACACACACACACAAAAAACACACCGGTACACACACCACACTCTTTAATAAACATAGGGCCACTTAACAGTGAGATCTAAAAAATAGCCCGCGGAGATACTCCGAGCCGATCAGCCGCGAACACAGACTCTCCTGGTTATGTATGCACAGCCTCACGCTTCATAGACTCGGTGACAACCTGTTCAGCTTACACAAGACGTCTCGGAGGCTGTTTTTAGCATCAAATGTACTTCTTACATTGGTATAATCGTGGTTCCGCTCACCTGAAAGGGCTCGGGGGAGGCTTACGTGACTTTCTCAGACTTTTAATAGTTGACAAAAGTTGGTGCTGCGCATGTGTGAGCTGTAGAGACTGTAGAAAGTCAAACAAAACCACAACTGGTTTAAATGTCCTCTCTTTTGTGGCAATATCCAGCTATAACATTGACCTACACACACACGCACACACACACTTTACACGCATACACTTACTTCTCTTGTTATCATGGACATTTTATTCTTTGCCAGGACTCGATCACACCGTTGAATTATGTGGTCAATCCCATGTTGAGTCATTTCAGTTTTTTGTCATATAGTGCGATTTTAGTCATTTTTTTGTGTGTATTTTTTGAGCTGGACTTATTTAAAACTCTAAGTTGAGGACCAGAATGATCCCCAGCAAAAAGACATATGTGATGTGAATATAAAGATAGCCTTTACAATTTTTGAGGTCAAAAGGGATGGATCAGAAGAAAAAAACTGAGGGTGCCATTGGGTTAAACTGGACTTTTTTCTGTTGCACTGCCAAAAATGATTAATTATGTAATATATCCCCTTAAAACAAGATTTCTTCAATGATACAAAGCCATTTAGTCTAATATCACGAACTGAATCTTGCCAAATTAAGAATACATCTATCCAAAATTTGAATTTTTTTAATAGACAAATTACCCCATCAACATTTATGGCAGTGAGTTGGCAAACCAAAATGCGTTTATGAAACACTAAACCCTATCTCCAGGCTCAATCACTCTCCCAGCCAAAGTAGCCGACTTATCTGAAACTAACATTCTGGCATTTTTAGCCTTATATTCCTGACTCCGTGTCCTCCCTGACCTCCTGGGCTTCCCCTTCGCTCACCAAATGACCTCAGCGCCTCACGTATATGTAACCAAGTCTGAGCTGCTATATCGCAGCTGGATTCACCGCCTGGTGCAAAAACCACAGAAAGCCTTTGATTCTATGTGCGGCGACATGCCGCCACAAGCATACGTCCTCTCAGAACTGCAGTGAGGCCGTGCCATAATGTAAAGTATAAGTGGCCCCTATCTGTTGATCCCTTTACTGTAACAAGGCAGTGGCGTCCGAGCTCAACCCTCACCGTTGCCGTTCCAGTTTATCTTCTGACTTTCTATGGGAGTTTTGTGAAGAGCAGAGGGGACAGTGGGCAGCCTTGTGGAGAGCCTCGACATGAATCTTGTTTTCTTTTCCGCAGGTGGGGCGTCCCGGAGGGTTCGGACCAGGGGCAGGCAGGAGGCCACGTCGGTGATGTCAGACAGAGACAAAGCCAAGGTTAGGAGCATTCAGAGCTGCTTATCCTCTACAAACTGTGTTTTAAGTGCTCCGGAGCGGTGCTTTTGTGAGGGAACAAGAAGAGAAGGCATCGCTGCAGTGTCGGTAATCAAGATGAAGCACAAGACGTGATCTCAGGACCAAAACCTCTGAGGCCGGAGTGTGGAGAAGATGTGATGTCCATTCCTTTTCAATTATATTCAGTTTATTTTCAGATAGTACAAAATCATAACAGCAGTCACTTTGGTCCAATACAGTATATCCTTGAAAGCAAATTAAACCGTTCGAACACATAATATACACTAGTATATTATATCCTACACTCATAGGAGCCATTAGGGGGCGGATGAACAACGTCCACCAGAGAGAGACAAGAGAGAGATCAGAGAGAGAGAGACCAGAAAGAGAGATGAGAGAGAGATCAGAGATAGAGATCAGAGAGAGAGAGACCAGAGAGAGAAATCAGAGAGAGACCAGAGAGAGCGACTTGTGACAGAAACCAGAATGTCCAGAACAAATCAAACGTGTTGGCTGTAGGCCTGAGGGCTGCTGCAGCCGTCAAAAGCCGTGCATACACTGTTAAATACAACTATAGAGGACCCTGAGGGGCTGGAGCATAACTGAGGGCGATGGGAAGACCAGAGAGACATCATAGAGAGACCATAGAAACCAGAGGGAGACCAGAGAGAGAGACCAGAGAGAGAGACCAGAGAGAGACCAGAGAGGGAGACCAGATAGAGACTGGAGACCAGATAGTGAAAACAGAGAGAGACCAGACAAAGACCAGAGTGAGAGAGACCAGAGAGAGAGACCAGAGAGGGAGATCAGAGGGAGAGACCAGAGAGAGTGACCAGATAGAGACCAGAGAGAGACCAGAGAGAGACCAGATAGAGACCAGAGAGAGAAACCAGAGAGAGAGACTTGAGAGAGACCAGAGAGAGACCAGAGAGAGGGACCGGATAGAGACCAGAGGGGGACCGGATAGAGAGACCAGAGAGAGAGACCAGAGAGAGACCAGAGAGAGACCAGATAGAGACCAGAGAGAGACCAGATAGAGACCAGAGAGAGAAACCAGAGAGAGAGACTTGAGAGAGACCAGAGAGAGACCAGAGAGAGGGACCGGATAGAGACTAGAAATGGACCAGAGAGAGAGAGAGAGACCAGAGAGATTGACCAGATAGAGACCAGAGAGAGAGACCAGAGAGAGAGACCAGAGAGAGACCAGAGAGAGACCAGAGAGAGGCCAGATAGAGACCAGAGAGAGACCAGATAGAGACCAGAGAGAGAAACCAGAGAGAGAGACTAGAGAGAGAAACCAGAGAGAGAAACCAGAGAGAGAAACCAGAGAGAGAAACCAGTGAGAGAGACTGCTGCTGCTGCTGCTGCTGCGATTACGCGAGTGTGAAGTGGATCTTTGCTCCTCTCTTCTTGGCAGCTGGGTGTTGTACCTCGGCCTTGGGAGCGCTGTAGCGTTGTGTTTTCTGGCAGCAGGAGCAGGAGAAATGCCCAAACCCTGGAGATGGTCGTGGTTCAGTGGCTCAAACAGAAACCGACGCCACTCTGGCCCATCTCGCCACCGGACTTTGACTTTGTAATGTTTTATCATATCGGCCGAGTCTGGAGGAGCTGCTTTTTAATGGCAGAATGAAGCATGAAATGAAGCTTGTAAATTCTGCAGAAGTGCTTGACCTCAGAGAAAGTTTACGAACCGTAGAAAGATCGGCTGTTTCTGTTCGGGTTGATAAAACTGAACTATTGCCGCGGATCTGAGTCGCAGTCTATAAAAGCTACCCAAGCTCCAATGTATTTGTGTCATTTCATTTATTTTCCTTAAAGAATAATGGGATTGAAGGGTCCAAGTGAAGACATCTTGGAATTCTGACATTTTAACAGCAGGAACATGGACCAGGCTTGTTCCAAACGATCTATTCAAGATGTTCTGCAGTCAAGTTTAAGACATAATAGTTTCTCTAAGATTATTGTTGGCTATAGTATAGGGCTGGAAGATACAGTATATGTTGGTATTGTACCGATACTGCACTGCAAAAAGTCATGAAAAAGAACAACAACAACAATTTATTCTTGTAGTTCCCTAAATCACAACAGTATCATCTCAGAGACTTAACAAAACCATTGACATCACCAACACAGATCAGAGAATCAACATTTAAGAAACAAAATATACACATATGAATTGGTCCATAGGGAGAGACCGATGTTTATGACTGTTGATAAAAGTCATACATGTTGTAGAATGTTAGGATATTTTTCTTAGTTTGCACCTGTCATCCACATAACAACGCACCGTAAACGAATATATAAAAAACCTCCGGGAAAAGTGGAGTTATTGAAAACTGTTTATGCATTTGCGTGTAGACAGAGATTACCGGAGTTTAGCATTTTCGCACATTACAGTTTGTCTCCAAAACAACTACAAACACAACATGTGACCTCTGATCACTGAAGGAGCATGGATCTTACTGCCTCAAGCTCGAAAACAACCAACACAGGAGCTAGCTTTCTACTGTGACTGTAAAAGTGCTGCTACAGAAGAACCGGCGTCTGCATCAAAGCTCCGCCCACTTCTGTCTTGGGCGGCACGGTGGCTGAGTGGATAGCACTCTCGCCTCTCAGCAAGAAGGTCCTGGGTTCGAATCCCGGTCGGACCAGGGCCTTTCTGAGTGGAGTTTGCATGTTCTCCCCGTGTCTGCGTAGGTTTCCTCCGGGTACTCCGGTTTCCCCTACCACTAAAAATATGTCCAATAGTTCTGGCATGTGCCTCCTGTACTGGCCCTGCTCCCATCTCTGTGTGGAGTGAGAGATAAATGCCCATAATTAACAATTGTAAACCGCTTTGAGACTCAAATCTGTAGTGAAAAGGCGGTATATAAATAAACATTACTAAAGACTACTACTACTTCTGTATTTTTCCCCAACGCAGGACGTCAGAGGACTGAAAACGCAGATGTTCGGTTATGTTTGGATGCAAATTATTTTATACACGGAGGGGGGGAAATATTAGGTTTTTAAAATACCCGGCTACGTGTGGACATGGCATTAAAGGAATAGTTCACCGTTTTTACATACTGACATATGTTCTTACCTTACCTTAGACTAGTTAATACGTACCTGTCTGGTCTTAGTCCGTGCGCTCCGTCATGCAAACGGAGCAAAAACAGGAGGACAAATGCAGCCTCCTCTGTATACTGTGTAGCACCAAAAGGTAGCTCCCGCTAGAAGCTACCAAACTCTTCCAAGTGTTCCCTATTAAATGTATATAGTTACGTGACGTGTTACACTGCAAAGTATAGTAACACAGAAATGTAACTGTCGATTTTCTCAGCGGATAAAACGGGTACTATATTGTGAGGCGTAGTAATCTGAGGAGCGCTACGTCCGCGCACTAACTTCTCTCTGTACTACAAGTCACGCTGCTTCTATTGACTGAAGTGAGCGAGAGAGAAGTCTCCGGACAGAAGTTAGTGCGCGGACGTAGCGCACCTCAGATTACTACGCCTCACAATATAGTACCCGTTTTATCCGCTGAGAAAATCGACAGTTACATTTCTGTGTTACTATACTTTGCAGTGTAACACGTCACGTAACTATATACATTTAATAGGGAACACTTGGAAGAGTTTGGTAGCTTCTAGCGGGAGCTACCTTTTGGTGCTACACAGTATACAGAGGAGGCTGCATTTGTCCTCCCGTTTTTGCTCCGTTTGCATGACAGAGCGCACGGACTAAGATCACACAGGTACGTATTAACTAGTCTAAGGTAAGGTAAGAACATATGTCAGTATGTAAAAACGGTGAACTATTCCTTTAAAGTGTCCTGGATCATCACAGTCCTTCTAGTTGGACGCTCACTGTCCAACAGACCCTCCTGCATCGGCAAAACTCACAAAAACCCAGTGGGAAAAGTGTGAGAAACCTTGAGGAGACCCACCTATTGAGAAAGGGATCCACTCCACACGAACGGACGGGCTTTAGATCCAGGACCTAAGCTACAGAACGAGGACCAATGCCACGTCCGGTGCAGGACTGACGCGCTCCCAGGCGGGTCGGGCAGGGCAGTCCGCAGGTGTAGATGGAGAGGACCGGTTCAGAGGTCCCGTTGTCACGCCATGAAAGTCAAATATGATATGCTTAAAGTCAGAATGTGTCAGATTAAGACAAAAACCACTGGATTCAAGCTGTTTTTACCTCGTATTTTCTCATTATTTGCAGTTTGAGGTCAGTCAATTCAATTTAATTTATTCTCAGCCAGCATCTCGGAGTTCATTACAAAGTTGTTGATTCAAGTCAATGATAAAAAACCCAATTTCCATAAATGTTGTTGTTTTAATTTTTTTCCCAATTCAAAAAATACCGGCTGCTAACGATTTAAATTGATTGTAAAGTATGAAACATTAAAACCTGTTCTGAGTGTGATGTCATAGTGGAACAATGACATCATACTATTAGACAAAGGGGGCGGAGCTACATGTTTTGCGAATTCAACAGTTGTATAAAGTCCTCCGAGAAAACTACTGCTGTGATTTAAGGCTAAACAAGAATGAACAGAATTGAGTTGTGCCAGAAGTGTCTGATATTTTCGTGGATGGATCTAAAAACAACTCCAGGTCTGCTCTTAATGAGGGAGAAGATGGTTAGAAGCCGAAAAAGTGGCTTTAACATAACACATCTCCGTTCTCAGGTGCTGCTGTTGCTCCTGCTGTCTCTGCTCCCGGCGGTGGGCGGAGCTAACGTCCACAGCGGCGGTGAAGGACTGCAGGGGGGCCCCACGGTGGGTCTGCTGCAGGGGCCCGAAGACACACGCTTCCCCCTCACCCGGCCAGAGGTCCCTGAGGAGGAGGAGCCAGAGGAAGACCACCCAGACCCCGAGTGGCACAACATCTACGGTGAGAACTCCAGACCAGAACTAAAGTGGGTCTGGAGCATTTTTAGCATCTACAGCTAGTTATGCTAGTTAGAAACATAGCTACTACTTATTTTGTATATTGTGTGTGCTCCCTGTGTGCTCTACTGTCCGGTCTGTGCGCTGCAACATTGAAATTTCCCCACTGTTGATGAATAAAGGAACTCTTATCTTAATTGGGGGGGAATTGGCTAAAATGTGACGATTCAATAGTATTGCAATATTTGGGCCATGATTCAATAATATTACCATTCTTAACATATCACGATACAGCGGGTTTTGTGATTCGATTCTGCGATATATTGCGATTCATGTCCCCCATATTTTTCAAAGGTAAATAAGACTCAACCCAAATGTCATTTATTATGCTCTGTAAAACTTTATCCTTGGTAGAGCATTGGCCTTTGAGCTAGAGGGTCGTGGGTTCGAGCCCGACCTTCACCATCGACTCCCACTGATATCTGCTGTTGTTGTGTCCTTGGCAAGACACTTAACCTCTGGGAACACCAGCCACAGTGGTCCTTACTCTCAAGACAGACATATTTAAATGATTGAAAATGCAGAAGACTAGAGTCACAACAAGCAGCTACTTAGAGGACCAGAAACCTCAGACGTAAATTACCAGAGTAAAGAGATAATTATGTAACCAAATATCGCGATACTTTGCTTTACTGTATTGATTTAATTGCGGCCGTAAAATATCGCGATACTGAACAGAATACAATTTTTCCCACAACTAGTAAGTCATTCATTTAAAATTATATGCAATTATTCAAAATCCTCTGTGACGTACAGAGAGGCCATAACTTCAGACTGATAACACCAGGACTAGTCCGGTTTGGAAAATGTGGAATTTGAGTACGAATATTTTGGTCCATAATTTGTCCATATTTGGTCCATATTTTACTGCTCCACCTCGGGGGCATTATCATTTTTGAGTTGAGTTGAGTTGGTTTTACTCAATTAATATTTACCAAGATGTTTTTGTCCGTAAGTATTCATTTTAAACAAATATTTCGTCACATTGTGTTTTAGATAAAGCCCTAATAAACGTGGAAGTATTCTGTGGGAGTGTGTCCAGTGTGTTTCCAGAGTTATCCACAGATACAAAGTCTGTATCAGGAGACTCTCGGTGAAAGCTTTTATCAGTCTCTCCTTCGGTGTTTGATCCGTTTGGGAACAGGACTGTAACGGGAATGTCGTTATGGAACATGGGAGAAAGAAGGAGCCCACTGGTTTTGTGTTACTTTTTTACTTTACAAGTCGAGTGGGTGGATGGGATGTGCAGATGATTACAGAAAACGTTCAGTCGTAGCAACACACAAACGCACACAAAGACACTAGAGCTCCCGGTCGGCACGTTGACTGCTTCTGTTTATATACAGTTATATCAATCTGGAGAGACTACAAGAGACAAGATGCATTTATTTTAGATGTATTGATTGCAAGTTTGTTTGTAGTGTATCAGTTTGGCGCATAGACCCTGGCTGTGGCCTTTCTCTGTGACGTTTGCTTGAGTGTAGACTATGATCCCCCGGGGCCTAGACACTGGTGGCAACAGGGCGAGGTGGATGTGAGCGTGTGCGAGGGCCGGGGAGTTGACAAAGCTGATGTGATTGGCTGAGGAAGGAAGGGGCCGGCCTGGTGCGATGACGTGCATTAGTAGTCTACCAGTCTGAAGTTACGCTGAAGCTTCATTTCGCACATGCTAGGAGCTAGAAGGGATCCTTGTGAATCTGAGCCGCCTATTTTGTCCCAGGCCACAAAATACATCCATATCAATTCTGGTTATTTTTGTATAGCCCTAAATCACAACAGTAGTTATCTCGGAGGACTTTACAAAACCGTTGAATCCGCCAACACAAGAAATGCAATTATAAAAAACATATTCAGTGGAGACATTGGTTCATAAGGGGCAGAGACCAATGTCCATAAATGTCCTTAGACCCTCCTGCATCTGCAAAGAACAACTTATGGTTAGAATCAGTTCATTTGAGTGTGTTTGCGTGAGGAAGGACTAGGGTGATACGTCAGCTTAAGTTGCATATTACATAGCTGCACGTACAAAGGCGATGATTTGTCCAGTATCTTCTCTCCGTCTGAATGAGACTCACTCGTGTCTGTTGCAGATGCGTACGTTGTGGACGAGACGGACGACCACCGCAGTCTGCGCTGGACGGGCCGTTCCCCGCGCTCCTCTGAGCCCACGGCGCCGCAGCCCAAAGCCTCGACCAAGAGGAACAGGAAGAGGAAGAAAGAGTACGAGGCGGAGGAGGACACGGGGGGCGGGCGGCGGAGGGGGAAGCCCAGGCACAGCAGCAGAGACTGTCGCGTGGAGCGGCGCCAGATGAAGGTGCGGGACCTGGGCCTGGGCTACGACTCCGACGAGATCATTCTGTTTAAGTACTGCGTGGGCTCGTGCCAGGCGTCCAGGACCACTTACGACCTGGCGCTCAAGGCCCTGCTCCAAAACGGGTCTTTACCTCGACGGACCGCGCGCAAAGTTAGCAGCCACCCCTGCTGCCGCCCGGACCGCTACGAGTCCGTGAGCTTCATGGACGCACACACCACCTGGCAGACCATCGACTCACTCTCCGCTGCTAGCTGTATGTGCATGGGCTGAGGGGCTGAGGGTCTGTGGAGGTGAGGGGCTGAGGGGCTGAGGGTCTGTGGAGGTGAGGGGCTGAGGGGCTGAGGGGAGGAGAGGAGCAGAGAAGAGGACAGACCCAGGGCACTCAGTCTGATCACAGGAGGATCCGTCTGGACCAGGGTTGCAAAGAGATTGAACATTTCTGGTATATTTCCAATTTCAAGTGTCTGGTGAAGGACATCTGATTTTTTCAGTCTAGATTATGCTAAATTATACTTTCCTCAACCATATGAAGTTGAAGTATGAAGAGCCAACCTTTAATTTAGGAGCATTCCCAGTTACTTCCTGTTAATTCCCTTAAATTTCCATTAAATCCCATGGAAAGTTTTCAACTTTGCACATTTCTGAAATGCAGCCCTGGCCTGGACCCCCCCCCAGAGCCCACATCGCACTGAGCCTCAGTCTTTGGGGGTTTTCAGACGATCGCTCGTTATTTGGAAGGAACGGGTTTTCGTTTCCTCGGTGCGAAGACCTGAAGCCAAAGAAGTGGAATCCGTCGGACGTCACGCGGAGCTGTGTCTTTCAGAATGATGTAGGTTTTATTTGTACGAACTGAAGATTATGACGTTAAATTATCAAGAAGACATTTTGGACCAAAGAGAAAAAGACTAAAGTTCATGTTTGTTTAAAGACTCGATCCTGGACTCGACAGGATTTTCTGAATCTCAGAATCTTATGGAGGACTTTTGTTCAGAGGAACTCAGCCAAATGGATGCCATGCATCTTCATGTATTACTGTGTCAAAGTAAAATATATTTATTGCAGATAAGTTATTTATTTATTACGGCTTCATATGAAAGCTCTGTCATTAACTCTTGTTGTAGGTCAAAGTCTATTTATTGCCATATTTCATTTAATCCAAGCCTGAAAACGTGACTCACTTGTTTGAACAAGGCCATAGCCATAGATCAGCCGCAGGGGGCGCTCTGTCAGAAGGACCAATCATATGCATTGTATTTTGGCCTTTACGGCACTTATTCCCATTGAAATTAGGAATGTCAGTGTTGCATCACACGGTTATAGAACAGTACGAATGAGAAGCACAAAACACAAGATAATGAACAATAACTTAGTACAAAACCTCAGACTTTAGCATAACAGTACTATTACTATTACTAAGTACTATTACTCTGAAACAAAAAGGTACCAATAAAAATGGTAAAGCGTGTGTTGTAACTTCAGCCGTGTGGCGTGACGGCGGCGTGACGGCGGCGTGACGGCGGCGTGTGGGGCGTCTGATTTACGACCTCTGGAAAACGCCGCGGTGTCGCTCTGGTCCGACTCATTCATTCAACACAAACTCAGCAGACTTGAAATGCTGCTTTTGGCACCGACCGCCACATCAACTAAAGTAAACTCTGCTAAACGTCATATTCCACAACTCAGTCCTGGGTTTTTAATTGTAGATGATTTGGAAGAAAAATATGGAATAAACTACTCTGCAAAAAATGATGAAATGAGGTTATAATTTCTGTCTTTTTAAAACTCCCTTTGCTTTGTCCCATCGGTTAATCTTGTTTTGAGGCAGTCGAGTTGTGCTCAATTTAACAACGATTTTGCCCAAATTTGAGCAATTTTTGACTTATTTTTCCTCACTTTTGCAGAGTGCTCTTTAAAATACAGGCTCAGAAATGTGTGTTCTCTCACAAACAAACAGTGAGAGAAAATCGACAATGGAACGACGGAGATTGGGCTCAAAACGTCCTCCATATCAAACCTAAAGAGGGAACTGACTTGAATCTTGACAGAGATGATTGGCTTTATGGGAAATTAAAGCTGGGGTACCTAAATCAAACCCCAACAATCTAAGTAATATTTATTTATATAGCGCCTTTCACACAGAGATGGGAGCGGGGTCAGTCCAGGAGGCACAGACCTATTCTACGTGTTTTTAGTGGTAGGGGAAACCGGAGTACCTGGAGGGAACCTACGCAGACACGGGGAGAACATGCAAACTCCACTCAGAAAGCCCCTGTTCCATCCCAGAGCCTTCTTGCTGAGGAGCGAGACAGCTAACCACTCAGCCACCAGTTAAACCGATACAGCTTGGTTCTATCACACAGAAAAGTTTAAAAGGAGGACAATATTCTATACCCAAAGAGTCAAATAGTGACTCAAGAGGCTCTTTCTTAAGTGCGCACAAGATATAATGTTATAAAGACAAAGGCAGCGTGTTTAAAATACTATAACACAGTAATATTTATAAAACATACAGTGGAATGCAAAAGTGGACATTTTTATGATATTTTTCAAGTTTGTATCATTCATAGAAAGTGTGCGAGAATTATTTCAACCAAAATCGGCAATTAGTGCAAACATTTAGGCATTCGACAAAAGAAAAATCAACCAATATTTCCTACATTCTCCTTTTGCCAAAACAACAGCCTCTAAACGCTTCCTACACTGCAAAAAGTGATGAAAAATAAGTAAAAAATGGCAAAAAATTGGAAAAATGCTTCTTCATTGGAGCACATTCTGACTGCCTTATAACAGTGCTAATTTAGAAGAAGCTAAATTGTCTTGTTTAAAAAAATATATAACAAATGTCTCCCTTGCAACAGTTAAGAACGTGCCTTTGTCCCATTGGAGAATCTTGTTGGAACACAGTCAGAACTAAACTAAATTAAGATCAAAACCACTCAATTCAAGCTATTATTACCTCATAATTTATCATTTTTTGCAGTGTGTAACTTCCAAATGAGGCTGGATTCTAGTGAAAGGAATTTTGGACCATTCTTCTTTGCAGTTCTAGTTCAATCCGGTTTTCCGTCCGTTTAAGATCGAATCACTCCACAAATTCGCAATAATATTCAGGTCTAGGGACTGACTTTTGCACACCA
The DNA here is from genome assembly GCA_964034765.1 of Knipowitschia caucasica. Lineage (NCBI taxonomy): Eukaryota > Metazoa > Chordata > Actinopteri > Gobiiformes > Gobiidae > Knipowitschia > Knipowitschia caucasica. The sequence continues at coordinate 4,805,814 of OZ035836.1, forward strand.
CTGTGATATTTATGGAAAAGTGAGGTACCCCAGCTTTAACAAGCGTCTTTGGGATTCAAACATTGTGAAATCAGACAGTTTCAGAGTAGTTTTTGATACTTATTTGTTGTGTAAAAAATATATTGTTTTAAAAATCTATGACTATGGCCTTGCACTGAATCCACTCAAACCTGCTACCTGACGGACACACGGTGCAACCCAGTGATCCAGAAAACTATTATTATTATTATTATTATTATTATTATTATTATTATTATTATATGACTATTTAAAGTGTTGGTTTTTTTTATTTTTGTATGCCATTATCCTCCCGAGGGAATAAAGTTTTACCATACCTCTTTGGTCTCCTGTATGTGTGACGATTGTGTTGTGTTGTAGCGCCCTCTGCTGGTCACAGTTAAGTACTACAACTGTGTTATGAAGCAGGATTACTATAGTAAAGCAGAATTATAGATTTAAAGCTGAGGTCTGTCATTCTTTTCAATTCAATGTTGTTTTGTGTAAAGCTTGAAATGACAACAGCAGTCGTCTGGGAGGATTGGGAAGTTGTCGATTAACCAACCACAGATAAAAGAATCAAAGTATAATGTAGAACTCTTTTTTTGACAACAGTACAGGTGCATTTCCGGGAGTTTTTTATTCAGTCGATTTGTGTAGAGTTTATAGATTAAACGAATTTCAAACATGATTTAATAAAGAATATCTCCATGATGATAGAACAGGAGCTTGTGTCTTTAATAGAAAAACCAACAGACCTGAGGAAAAGATTGGCTTTGGAGTAAGAAATATAAGTTCATAGATTTTTGAGGTAGTGGTAAATTCATTTAGTTATCCAGTCATTGTTTTTTTTAACCTTACGCAGACTTAAACAAGCTGAGAAGAGGATTTATGATTCATAGAAGAAGAAGAAATAATCCCATATTCATTGTCGGGATCAAAACAACTAATAGATTTTTACATTTCAAATGATTAACCCTTGGACTTGCAGGATCAAGGCCTTTATGAGCCAAAGTCTTGTGGAAGAGCGCCGCCTGGTGGTGAGATGAAGCACTACAACCTAGCGTTCAAATAATAAAACATACGGGCTGAAACTAACGGTTATTTTGATAATTTATTAGTTGTTTAACTCCATAATTTTTATACATTTTGACCAAAACAATGCTCACGTGATGCTTCTGGAGACTATCATAGAGTTGTTTGATAAGAAATACTGTTTAAATTTGTGTAAATGTCATTCGTCTTTAGAGAATTACACAAGTATATTTTATCATGTTTAAGTCTATAGAAGGTTCAAAAGACGATTAATTGACTACAAATGGGTATAAACTGTTTAAATAATTGATTAGTTAGCAATTAATTGATGAACATGTCACTGCATGTATCATACTGTACTGTGTGCGGCGCCTCCTGTATGTGCTACTGTCGGACCTCTGAAGCCAAGTAGGGAAGGGCCTGGTTAGTTCTGTGATGGGAGACCTCCGGGAACGCCAGGTGCCACAGTGGGGCGGCTGTGGCTTTAAAGTGCCATAAATCACCCACGCTAACGAGAATGGGTCTGATGTGTGTGTAAATGGTTGGTCCGGATATGGCACAGACTGGTTGCCTCACTTCTGTCAGTGTGCCCCAGGGCAGCTGTGGCTTCTGTAGTTTATCGCCAACGTGTTTTGAGTGAATGAATAGTGCCATGTGAAGCGTCTTTGAGTGTTCAAAAAGAAACATATAAAATTGATTAGTTATTATTAATATTTATTACTATTGACAATCATAGCCATATGTCACACCAACAGATACAGAAAATAGTCAAAATCTGCAAAAACATATTTATTATAAACTTTTCACAGTTACTGACACTTTTAATACAGAATATAAAACATTCACTTAGTCTAGGGTTCACAGTCATTGTCTCATGCAGCAGTCACAACAGCAGCACCCGCGGGAACTTCCTCTGCGAGACGAGAGAGAGGTCCCATCATGCATCTGGGCAGCCGCGTGGTCAGTGACGTCACATGACCACACGTGCTGCCAGAGCGTCTTGTGCAAAAAATGTTAGAAAAGGACATTTTGGATTTGATCTGTAAGAAAAAGTCTTCAGCTTCCTGATCCAGAGCGGACGGTAAAGTGCTGGACCAGAGTAAAGTGCCGGTGCTGCACTTGTAAACAGAAACTCTCTGACAAACAAGGGGCAATAATATGGGGGTAAAAATATAAAATACAAGTTAAAAAAGACATTAAAAAGTTGGTTGAATAGAATGCTTCTTCCAAATGTTTCATCACTGTTTTATAAGATTCAAAGTGAGTAATACTTTTGTTTTAAAGGCAAAAGTGTGATGTCATAGTGGTACAATGACATCATACTATCACAGGACTGAGACAGGAGCGTTTAGACAGAAGGGGGCGGAGCTAAAAGGTAGTACCGAAAGTTCCTGATATTTGCGTGGATGTAGCCTGGTCTTACCATGTGTAAACTCTGGTCCATGATCATTTCCTACATGTACGTCTGGTCTTACCATGTGTAAACTCTGGTCCATGATCATCTCCTACATGTACGTCTGGTCTTACCATGTGTAAACTCTGGTCCATGATCATCTCCTACATGTACGTCTGGTCTTACCATGTGTAAACTCTGGTCCATGATCATCTCCTACATGTACGTCTGGTCTTACCATGTGTAAACTCTGGTCCATGATCATTTCCTACATGTACGTCTGGTCTTACCATGTGTAAACTCTGGTCCATGATCATTTCCTACATGTACGTCTGGGTCTGATCCTAGTGGCTGCAGTTTCCTCGGTTGAATCCCCTCCGACCAATCAGAGAGCGGGGGAGGCGGGTGTTGTAGGTCGGTGTCGGTGACGTCAAGAGTTTGTGCTGAAGTTACTGGTTGTAGTTTGTCGGAGAATGCGATAGTAAAATAATCTGTTCTGGTTCAATCCAAATATCAAGAAATTGAAGCCAGAGCAAGAGGAATGTTTAGTAAATGTCATTGAAGCAAAGATGTTGTGGCTCTACTCCCCACGGGCTCCGTTAGCGGCAAAGGAGATGGCTAAAGCTAGACTAAATGCGAAAGCTAGGCTAAATGTCTCACAATAACATACGTCACAATAAACTCAGATCGTTTCAATCTGCAAAAGGAGTTAACCCCTCCCACCTGTTAACGTACAAACTGAAATGAGTACGAAGGTGCGGTAAGACCAGGCTATTGTGGATGGTTCTAAAGAGGTCTATTTTTGCTGAGGGGAACATTCCACGTGGTTAAACGATCAAAAAGGTAGATTTTGCATAAGACGTCTCCTTTAAGAGGTGATTTAAAGCTGACGTACTTAAACTTTTGTTGCGTAAACTTTTTTTACATACATCCCCACAGGAAAAATATTGTTAAGGCAAAACTTAGCGACCAACACAAGACTACAATATTTTTAGAAAACAATGTATCTCCTTAAACTTGTAAGAGCCCTGTGAGTCACTTTATGACACTAAGGGACTGAGAGCTGACTGGTCGAGTGAGTGGTCCAAACTCGCAACACTGTTTTAATACATAGCTCCGTGTTTGGAGGTTTGAAAGTTAAGTCTCCGAGCTTTAAGACCTCACAATGGGGCTGGGGTAGCTGATGGTGCATGTGACCATGTCCCCTCGGATCACGCTGGTTACAAGCAACGGAGCCGGGACAGTACTCTTCTGATGCTCCTGCTGGTCTTGTTGATGGTCCTTTAGCCCCTCCCTCTCCTCAGGCCCCGCCCCCTCCCCTAGCCCCTCCCCCGGGACGCTGAAGGGGTGGAAGTCCCAGTGCTGCGGCCGCCCGCCCAGGTCTATTTAAGGGGTTCTGTCTGAAGCTAGCCGTGCGGATGGAGGCGTAGCTGGTGTCGTTGCTGTGCAGGGAGGGTGGGGAGGGGCTGGGGGAGTGATGACCACGCCCCCTTTTCACCCATCGCACCTCACCCCCCCACAGCGCCCCCTTCAGCCTGGCGCAACCCTTCAGCAGCAGGTTCTTGCGGCACAGGATGTACACCCAGGGGTCCAGGATGGGGTTGAAGGAGGCGAAGCGGATGGCTTGCAGGTCGCCCCAAGTGTCAGGCCCCGCCCTCTCCGACGGGTGGGTGGCGCCAGAGAGCTGGTTCACAAAGATGCGCACCTGAGGAGAGAGGAAGCAGAGAGGGGAGGGGTATTAGCGATCCACTCCAATTCAATTCAATTTATTTTTGTGTACATAGTCCTAAATCACAACAGTAGTTATGTCAGAGGACATTACAAAGCTGTTGATTCGCCGACACAGATCAGAGAATCAAACAGTTCAAACACAAATGCAATGACAAAAACACCTCTGTGTCTGTGAGCATTAAACAAACTGGAGTCAGAGGAAACGGCCTTTAAACAACAGAGACGCTGAGTTTGAGCTGTTTACACGAGGACGCTGCGACAGTAAAACGTTAGATAGTTTGGCCTTTTGTTTACATGAAGACGTGTTTTAGATTAAAAGGGCCTAAACGCTTTTCTGAGTCGTTTTTGATAATTGTATCGTCTCTGTGTAAACGGGGCCTGAGGCTCAATACAATTACTGTGCTATATATATATATTATATATATATGTTTTTTTTTTTTTGGACCAAACAGAGACTTCAATGCACTACTGCACTTTCCTGTAATTGTTCCTTTTCTTTCTTTTTCATTCATGCAGATTCTTGTAGCACTGTATCCTAAAGCAAATTTCCCTTGGGACAATAAAGTTTATAAAGTTTATCTTATCTTTTGTGTGGTCTTAAAATCACAACAGTGAAGTCATCTCAGAGGACTTTACAAAGTTGTGAATTCACCAACAACAGATCAGAGAACCAAACAGTTTGAACCTAATGCAATAATATTAGAACATAAAAACAGACACAGGAGGCACTGGTCCCGTGTCTGTGAGAGACAGGTCAGATCCTCCAGCTGCCTCAGGATCTGGACTTTAAACGTCTGACCACACGCACACGCTCAGCCAGATACACACACGCTCACGCACACGCTTAGAAACATATGCACATAGTACTCACCACCAGCGGCACGGAGCACACCAGGAACACCGCGGTCATAAACACCAGGAGCCACAGCATCTGCAGCTCCGCGGCAGAGCTCACCGACTGCAGCCGCGGGAAGCGGCGGCGGGGCGCATGCTCGCACATCTCCGCGCGCACCACGCTGGTCCGCAGGTTCATGCCCACGAGGGACCGGCACACGGCCACGTTACACAGCAGCGTGGCGGACACAAGCAGCAGCATGACGCTCCCGTACAGCAGCGCGTAACACGCGTCCAGTGCGTCCGTGGCGCGCCAGTCCAAGAAGCACCACGTGCCCGGGTAGTGGCGCGCGTGCCTCCCGAAGCCGAAGCTGGGCATGACGCACAGTGCGAACGTGGCCACGTACGAGACCAGCAGCACCGTGCGCGCCACCGAGCGGTCCACGTGCTGCGAGTAAAAGTACGCGTGGTTTATGGCGAGGTAGCGCTCCACGGCCATGGCGCACAGGATACAGGTGCCCGCGCAGCCGAAGAAGAGCATCGAGAAAGAGAAGAAGTGGCACAACAACGTCCCCCCTGGCCAGCGGCCGCACGTGTACGTGGCGATGACCACGGGGCTGGTGAAGCAAGTGCCCAGCAGGTCCGTGACCGCCATGCCGCACACCAGCGTGTAGAACGTGCTCTCCTTCTGCTCGCGCTTGGACACGCACAGCACGACCACCGCGATCACGTTCCCGAGGACCCCCACCGCGAACATGGACGCGGAGGTCACCAGAGAGCGCGGCTCCAGGCTCAACCCGTCGGATGCGTTCTGCGGGCTCTGCGTGCTCCCGTTCAGGTCCACAACGGAGCCGTTTAGCACGTCCATCCAACCCAAGAGTAACGTCCAACCCAAGAGTAACGTCCAACACAAGAGTAACGTCCACTCTGTAAAGTAACGTCCACTGTGCAAATTAACGTCCACTCTTTCTCTGGTGCAGTCAGAAGGACGGTGGTGCAGTCAGAAGGACGGCAGCTGCGTCTCCGGAGCTGCGTCTCAAACTTGTTCTGTGGCCGCGGCACATGTTGCTGTTTGGATCAAACTCAGTCCTGTTTCATGCGGAGCTTTTACGCGCGGCTTTATAGACGTCTGTGAGGTCAGAAACGTGACGTCAGAGGAGCAAGGCTCCAACAGGTTTCACGGGAGTCTTTAGTCTTTACTACACTTTTATAAGAGAGAAAGGAGAGAGAGGGGAGAGAGGAGAGAAAGGAGAGAAAGGAGAGAGAGGGGAGAGAGGAGAGGACGTTCAACAGTGGCACAGCGGAGTGCACACGCGTTACAAACAGGTTTGGAGCAGGTTTCTGCTGCTTTAATATGAGATCTCTCTGTATACTGTACATAAACACTTTAGCAGCAGCATCAGACGCTGGAGGCAGAATGTGACACAGAGGAGCAGGACGCACAGAGACGCGCTTCTCTTTCAGCACCACGGTCAGCTCCACTCTGTCCCGGTGAAGATCTGAACAACTGAAAGTCCTTCTACATTACCAACATTATGCATATGTTTTTTTTTATATTGTCAATACTTCTAGACAAAAAGGTTGTTGTTTTTGTTTCATTTGGATTGACCCAATAAGAATTACAGAGAAATTCGCTCTGAATGGAAACGTTGTGATTTCACATGAATTTAACATATTTTCTCCCATTCAAGTCATCACATCAATGATCGTTGTCCAAATATTCTCTATTTAAGAGATACATTACTTCACAATCTTAACATTAGAAAAGTAAAACATAGTTGATATTTTTAACCTCAGACGCCCACGGAGCAGCAGAGAGTGCGAAGGTGTCGGTGACGTCTTTATTTGAAAAATCCTCTCGTTAAAGCTTTTCTCCTGCACCGGTCATTTCCACAGTTTTCGGCCTCTGTGGAGAGTTCACTTACAGCTTTTGTCACTTCCTTTGGGCTCCAGCCTTAATTGGACCAAACCAGATGAAGGCAGTGCAGACAAATACAGCAATAATTCAATTAATTTAGAGTCTAGAGATAAAATCAGATACATCTGTATTTGTCCCTTTTAATAAAGTTGGTTAAAGTTTTAATTATTTTATTTATTATCTATTATAAGATGTGTGTTTATGTGGTCTGCAGTGTTTTGTTCCAAAAATTAGACTCTAGAGAGATGCAGTAAAGATAATGAAGAGGATTTCTGAACAATAATAATGATAAATTAAATGGCCCTAATCTGTCAAAAGCGTGTGTGTGTGTCTATGTGTGTGCGTGTGTGTGTGTGTCTCTGTGTGTGTGTGTGTGTCTCTGTGTCTCTGTGTGTGTGTGTGTGTGTGTCTGTGTGTGGGTGTGTTGTTTACTGATCATGTCTGCACAGTTTCATTCTCTACACATCACTGCTTCAGTCGTTGCACTGTCACTCGTTCCCAAAAAAAACACAATTAACTTTTGAGACAATAGAACAATAAAATTTTTGATCCCATTTTGAAAAATATGCGTCAGCTTCAGTTCATCGCTTTGTTCCATAATTTCACATTTAGACGTGTTTGTTTTGCATTTAACTGAACCTAAATTATAACAATAATAATTATAACAATAATAATAATAATAATGCATTGGCTCCCCCTGGACCTTAACATGGTGGGGGAGTTTGAGTACTCGGGTGATCCTGAGAGCTATGCTGTCTGGGGCTTCATGCCCCTGGTAGGGTCTCCCATGGCAGATAGGTCTCGGGTGATGAGTCAGACGAAGAGCAGTAAGAAGCCAACATGGACAGCACGAACAGAAGAACCGTGACGTCGCTCGGCATGGCGCAGCCGGGGCCCCACCCTGGAGCCAGGCCTGGGGTCGGGGCTCGAATGCGAGCGCCTGGTGGCCGGGCCTTAGCCCACGGGGCCTGGCCGGGCTCAGCCCGAAGTTATGACGTGAGCAGTCACTCCTGTGGGCCCACCACCTGCAGAGGGGTCCGTGGTGGCGCGGTGCTGAGAGGACTGGGCAGCAGTCGAAGACGGAGACCTCAGCGACCCAGTCATCACGAACACCATGTTCAAGCACCTAGGCCGGAGGTCGATGATCGACTTTGTTGTCGTATCATCTGACCTTCGACCGTGTGTCTCGGACACTCGGGTGAAGAGAGGGGCGGAGCTGTCAACCGATCATCACCTGGTCGTGAGTTGGATCCGCTGGCAGGGGAAGAAGCCGGTCAGACCTGGCAGGCCCAAGCGTGTAGTGAGGCTTTGCTGGGAACGTCTCGCTGAGCCCCCTGTCAGACGGACTTTCAACTCACACCTCCGGGAGAGCTTCTCCCAGGTCCCGGCGGAGGAGGGGGATATTGAGTCCGAGTGGACCATGTTCTCTTCCTCTATCGCCGGTGCGGCGGCTCATAGCTGTGGTCGCAGGGTCTCTGGTGCTGGTCCCGGCGGCCATCCCCGAACCCGGTCGCGGAACACTGGACCAGCTCTACACTCTCCATCGTATACTCGAGGGTTCGTGGGAGTTCGCCCAACCTGTCCACATGTGCTTTGTGGATTTGGAGAACGTGTTCGACCGTGTTCCCCGGGGTGTCCTTTGGGGGGTCCTCCGGGAGTACGGGGTCGGAGGTCCTCTGCTGAGGGCCATCCGCTCCCTGTATGACCGGAGCCAGAGCTGCGTTCCCATCGCCGGCAGTCAGTCAGACTTGTTCCCGGTGCATGTTGGCCTCCGCCAGGGCTGCCCTTTGTCACCGGTTCTGTTCACTGTGTTCATGGACAGAATTTCTAGGTGCAGCCAGGGGTCGGAGGGGGTCCGGTTCGGGGACCACAGGATTTCATCTCTGCTGTTTGCGGACGATGTTGTCCTGTTGGCTCCAACGAACCAGGACCTGCAGCATGCACTGGGACGGTTTGCAGCCGAGTGTGAAGCGGCTGGGATGAGAATCAGCACCTCCAAATCTGAGGCCATGGTGCTCAACCGGAAAAAGGTGCCTTGCCCTCTCCAGGTGGGTGGAGAGGTCCTTCCTCAAGTGGAGGAGTTCAAGTATCTCGGGGTCTTGTTCACGAGTGAGGGAAGGATGGAGCGTGAGATTGACAGGCGGATCGGTGCAGCGTGCGCAGTGATGCGGTCGCTGTATCGGACCGTTGTGGTAAAGAGGGAGCTGAGCCGAAAGGCAAAGCTCTCGATTTACCGGTCAATCTTGGTTCCCTCCCTCACCTATGGTCATGAGCTTTGGGTAATGACCGAAAGAACGAGATCGCGGATACAAGCGGTCGAAATGAGCTTCCTCCGCAGAGTGGCTGGGCGCTCCCTTAGAGATAGGGTGAGGAGCTCAGTCACACGGGAGGAGCTCGAAGTAGAGCCGCTGCTTCTTCACGTCGAGAGGAACCAGTTGATTCCGGGAACATCCCACCGGGAGGAGGCCCCGGGGAAGACCCAGGACACGCTGGACTATGTCTCTCAACTGGCCTGGGAGCGCCTTGGGGTCCCCCAGACAAGCTAGAGGAAGTGTGTGTGGATAGGGAAGTCTGGGCGTCTCTGCTTAGACTGCTGCCCCCGCGACCTGGTAACGGATGAAGCGGAAGAAGATGGAATGGAATGGAATAATGCACTGGTTTTTACAGTGCTTTTTTGGACACTCAAAGACACTTCCCATGTCACACCCATAGGTGCCACGGTCCACTTACTGTAAGTCGACAAGCTGCAGTACTGTTAAAACGGCCGAGTGTATCAAACAGAGTGTCAAAATTCATTCATACTCCCTGCCACTAGTTGGCAGACATGTCAGACTTGAACCAGTGCGGAAATCATGGTGAAGCGAGTACAGCTGCAAGGGCAGCGTGCGAGTGTTGTACCGCATCAAGCACTAACTTTAGACACTTAGCGCAGAGTCAGTGGTGAGAACAGTGTTTCTCAGGGTCAGTGCTGTCATCCCGCTACCTCCCGCTACCTCCCGCCCACACAGTGACGTAGCCTCTTGCTAACTTCAAGGTACACAAAAGGTAACTGTACAGCTTTTGAGGCAGTCTTAACCACAACCATCAACAGTAGAAGCCTTTATGCAAACTTTTTGGACATTAAGTATTTTCTGTCTCAAACTGAACAACCCTTCAGCATTATTGCAATATCTGAGACTTGGATAAATACGGTGAAAGGAGCAGATTTTAAGTTGGAAGGATATGAATTTATACACCATGACAGACAGAGCAAAGGGGGGGGAGGGGTTGCTTTTTTTGTTCATAACTGTCTAAAGTTCAATGTGATTGAAAAAATGTCTGTTGTAATCAATTTGTTGGAGTGTTTGTCAATCCAAGTTGAAACAGATGACAGTGAAAAACAATTATAAGTTGTATTTACCGGGCGCCGGGTTCTTGTATTGATTCATTTAGCGGTTGGATGGTCAAAATGTTTTCGGAGAAGACAACTAAACCCATATTTATTTGCGGGGACTTGAATATTGATCTTCTGAACCAGGACAATCACAACATTACTGAACATTTTGTAAACACTATTTATAGTATGAATTTACATCCCAAGATCACTAGACCGACTAGGATAACTGCAAATAGTGCAACTTTAATTGACAACATCCTCACAAATGACCTATTTAACTAGTGGACTTCTTATTATGGATATTAGTGATCAGATACCAGTTTCTACAATCTATGACATAAATTTCAAGGTGACCAATCAGAAAATAAACAAGCCTACAATGTATAAGAGAGTGTCAACAGCGGAAACAATAACAGCATTTAAATATGAATTACTGCAACAAAATTGGAACAACATTTACAATAAGACTGACATTGATAGTGCATATGATGAATTTATAAAGACATTCAGTCGTCTGTATGACAAAAACTGCCCGTTAAAGAAAGTAAAGGCCTCAGGTAGACCGTGCCAGCCATGGAGGACAAAAGGTCTGCAAAATGCCTTCAAAATGAAAAATACTCTGTACAGGGAATTCATGAAGTTAAGGACCACTGAGTCTGAACAGAAATATAAAATATATAAAAACAAGCTAATTAGTATTCTGAGAAAATCAAAGAAAGAATACTATAACACTTTGTTGATCATTTTAATATTTTTTTTGTTAGCGTTGGACCAGACTTGGCCAAACAGATCCCACAAGTTAATCCTCCCATTGATTGTTACATTGATAATAATCTGAATTCAAAGTTCCTTAATCCGGTAGATGAGAGGGAGATTATTGATTGAGTAAATCCTCAGTAGATGCAGACAATATTGATATGACTATAGTTAAGAACGTTATTGAAGGAGACAGGCAATAAGCATCTCTTTACGAACTATAGGCCAGTGTCTTTGCTTCCTCAGTTTTCAAAAGTTCACTGACGTCATTAAAGATGACGTCAGTGATTTTTTCCAGATGCATTTTTTTAAATATTGTGGGAAAACGTCCCTAAACCCTAAAAGTAGTCAAGCTATCGTGTGTTTTCAAATAGTAAGGGAGATTGACCAGATGCCTATTGTCTCCAAAAATTAACAGATAATACTTTGGAGCGGAACGATAAAAATAAACCAATGGGATTCGTTCATCCCCAACGAACCAATGGGATGCGTTTATGGTCAGCACTAGATCATATACGGAATCGGGACGGAAGCGAAAGTAAATATAACAAAATACCTATTCATGCCTAAACTTAACCAGCCATTCCCATAAAATAACCCGAACTCAGCCTTAACCCTAACCTTAACCATCTTAATTAGACGCCTAAAACTTAACCAGTCACCACTTAAGGACTTTTTAGTCTAAAACTAATTCGAAAGTAGGATTGTTACTTCCAGTTTCGTCCCGATTCCGTATATGATCTAGTGCCGTCCATGCGTTTACCCCCTTCACCCTCTTCCTGTTTCTCGCAAGTGTGCGCACCTGAGTTGGATTTTCTAAACATGACTGAATTGTGTGATAATCGCGGAGGACATCTGAGATCTGGCAGTGCATTCACAAGGTCATTTTCACTGACATCACACATAACGGCCGTGCGCAGGTCTCTCCTCTTCACACAGTTCATAAAGTCTCACGTCTGACCACAACAGCCACAGAGACCATGAGGACAGACATGTGGATTTTACTGCTCTACCGCACTTTCTGCCATGTCAATACTTTTTGTACGGACTGCCTGTGAACGCCCCAAATACTAACATACGCGCGAGCCGACAAATAGTAACGGCTGCTGCAACACGTCTGTACTGTAGTAGGACAGAGTGCAGAGTAAACGTACTGATCGTTAGTTTGTGTAAGCCCTCAGTCGTACAGGGATTAGTCAAAGCAAAGGAAGGTTTCTCACCCATCACCTGTACTTCTTAGCAAGTTTTCCCGACGTTTCATCCTCAATCCTAAGGACTTCTTCAGGGAATGACTTCTCAGACCGCGCGTTGGAGATTTATAACCTATGGGTGTGGTTAGCCACACCCTAATCCTGATACTAACTCATAAACAATCTAAGGTCTGCTTGATGTAGAAGGGAGCAGGTCTAACGACCCTGCTGAGGCTAACGACCCTAACTCCTTAGCATGTCACAGACCTATTGTCTGCTGGGATGCTCAAGTGGAGTGCCGGTCTCACCCCTCCTAACTCATTAGCATGTCACTGACCTTGTCCCAAGTTAGGGCGTTGTTTTTAGGATGTCGTCATAGATGCGAGGCAAAACAAATTTTAACCCTCCTCCTCTGTTAAGAGAAGGTTTTTGTTTCCTCACAAAAATGGCTTCTTTCACCCCTCTCTCAAACCAATTCTTCTCCCGAGCCAGAATTTTAACCTCTGTGTCATCCACCGTGTGGTTGGAGGCCTTGAGGTGGAGATGAACAGCCGACTGTGGCCCACTAGAGTTTTCTCTACGATGTTGGTAAAGTCGTTTCTGTAGAGTTTGTTTGGTTTCTCCAATATAGTGGTCAGTGCACTCCTCTTGACTACATTTAATTGAATACACCACATTGCTCTGTTTGTGTCTGGGTGTTTTGTCTTTGGGATGCACTAATTTCTGTCTTAACGTGTTGAAAGGTTTGAAAAACACAGGGATTTTGTGTTGCCTAAAGATTCTTTGTAGTTTCTCTGAAACTCCCGCCACATACGGTAAGGACACGCCTCTTCTTCTACTTTCTTCTGTCTGTTGGACTGTGTCTCTGGCCTTTCTCGTCCTTTGGGCTTTAGTAAAAGACCACTTGGGGTAGCCACATCTAGAAAGTGCTCTCTGAACATGTTTGGTTTCTCTGTTCTTTCCCTCCGAGCTAGTGGGGACCTGGTGGGCTCGGTGTTGAAGCGTTCTAATGACCCCGAGTTTGTGTTGTAGCGGATGATTTGAATCAAAGGCCAGGTACTGGTCAGTGTGAGTGGACTTTCTGAAGACCTCAGTCTCTAATTGTCCGTTCTCCAGTATGATGACCTTACAATCTAGAAAGGCCAGTTCACTCTCCTTAGCATCCTCGCGAGTGAAATTTATAAAAGGGTCCACCGAAGTGTTCACTGACACTGATCATTAGTGTCAGTGAACACATTACACTGTCCTCTACACTTCTCCATAGACCTCAGAGACAGCAGCAGCCGCAACTCTGCAGCTGTGTACACAGCCGTGATACGCACCTCCTCTGCTCATCAGGAGAATGAGACGTGTTCAACTGATGACAGATGATATCACGTGTGGATGCGCGTTCACGTGTGCCGGTTGTTTTGGTTTGGTGGAGAGGCGAGGGGAGTGGTTTCAAGTTGGTGCTACGGCCAAGCTAACAAAATTGCTTACTGCATCTTTAAGCATCTTGATAACTTCTTGGTTAAACACACTATATTAAGTGAAAACCAGTATGGTTTCCGTAGCAACAGAGCAACATCAATGGCATTGATTGATGCCACAGGGAAGATCACTAATGCATTGGAACAAAAATCCAATCCAATCCAATCCACTTTATTTATATAGCACATTTAAACAACAGTTACGTTTCCAAAGTGCTGCACAAAAAAGTATAAAATAAAAAACAACTTATCCTTAGCTTCACCAAGTATAAAAGAATAAAAATATATAAAACAGATTAAAACCATAAATAGAAAAATAAAAACACAGAGGACCACACAACTCACACAGTGTTAAAAGCCAAAGAGTAAAAGTGGGTCTTAAGACGAGACTTAAAACACTCTACTGTGGGGGCCGTCCGGACATGGAGGGGAAGAGCGTTCCAGAGCTTAGGGCCGACCACAGAGAAGGCTCTGTCCCCCCGGGTTTTAAGTCTCGCGTTAGGGACCACGAGCTGGAGCTGGCTCTCGGACCTCAGGGCGCGCGCAGGAGTGTAAATTTGGATGAGGTCCGAGATGTAATCAGGGGCCTGTCCATGCAAAGATTTAAAAACAAACAGTAAAATTTTAAAATCAATTCTAAAAGGAACAGGGAGCCAGTGCAAAGACGCGAGTACAGGGGTGATGTGTTCGCGCTTTCTGGCCCCCGTTAAAAGTCGTGCTGCTGCGTTCTGGACCAACTGCAACCGGGAGAGGGTTTTCTGATTGACACCAGCATAAAGTGCGTTGCAGTAGTCCAGACGACTGGAAATAAAAGCATGCACAACCTGTTCTAACAAGTTAAAAGATAAGAATGGCTTCACTTTTGATAAAAGCCGAAGATGATAAAAACACGATTTTAAAACGCCATTCACTTGTTTGTCAAATTTAAAATCACTGTCTATAGTCACGCCAAGGCTGGTGACTTTGGAACGCACATAATTTCCTAGTGGTCCCAAGTCAGTAAGGGCCGGTCCAAATGTTAAAATTTCCGTTTTTCCCTCATTCATTACTAAAAAATTCTGGGCTGGAGACCACTAGGGGCGCGCTATGAGGTAGACGTGCAAACCACGAGGTCCCGAAATCCTCTTCAAAATTGATAAAAATCTGCATAACTTTTCATACAAAGTACTCCTCTGGTGAGTGGATAATACTTTTCGTCGTCAGCATCGTCCTGTGGACACAAACTTCAACGAAATGCCTCCAAAATCGGGAAAATCGCAGGTTAGCAACCCAGAAGCTAGCAAGTCAGGCACACCTAAGGCTAATAGCCCCGCACCAGAGGCTAACACTGCTACCATCGATGCTAACATGCTTCAGGCTTTCCGGGACATCGTAAAAGAAGTAATTAGAGAAGAAAACGATGGTTTAAGGGAAGAAATAAGCCGAGCAATTGCGCCAATTCATAAAGTGCTTGATGACTGTACAGATAAGCTCCGTGACCACGGCCAAGAACTCTTTGAGCTTGATACTCGGGTGACAGCTACAGAGGCTAACTACACTGAGCTGAGCAACAAGTATGACAAACTTGTTCAAAAGTTGGATGACATCGAAAATAGGGGCAGGCGGTGCAATCTACGCCTTTTCAGAATCAGAATCAGAATCAGAATCATTTTTATTGCCAACGTAAGTAACGGGAGGTCACAGACTTGGAAATTGCTTTGGCTCAGTGCAACAGTCAAAAAGAGATAATAAAAATAAGAATAAAAACATCAACGAGGGGCTTGAACAAGGAGATCCAACGAAGTTTGTTGCGGACTTATTACACGAAGTTCTCGGTGGTCCCAATGGCCTGGAGAAACCTCCAATTTTGGATAGAGCCCACAGGACATCAGCTCAACCCTCCGCGGCTGGAGGAAGACCACGACCACTCATCGTCCGCTTTCACTACTACCAAGAGAAGGAGCGCATTCAGCGTCTTGCAAGAGAGAAAGGCCGACTGGAGTTCCGTGGAAATCCGCTCCTCATCTTCCCGGATTTCAGTGCTGAACTGAACAGACGCCGTTCAGCTTTTAACGAGGTGAAAGCGCTGCTCCGGGGGAAGGATCGAGTTCGTTATGGTCTGCTCTATCCAGCTCGGCTGCGAGTGTCCTGGGACGGGGAAACGAAAGTATTTGACAACCCCAAGAGTGTGAAAGATTACATTGACTCAAAAGTTTAGAGGGGAAAAAGAAAAAAAAAAAAAAAACGACTACTCTGCTGATGGCATGAATGTTTAAAGACAATCCAATTACAGTTAAGTTACTTTTGTGTTATCTGAAGGGTTACAAGTTAATAAGTTATTTGTCTGATTACATTTTTTCTCTTAATTACATTAGTAAAATAATACTGATTTTGATGTGCAATCCATGAGTATTTGGGTTTTTTGTTTATTGTTTTAATACATTATTTTTGTATATATTTTCTATTATTTTTTCTATTACTATTTTTTTTTCCAATTCTATTTATTTTTAGTTTAAATCACGTTATTGACAGATTGATCACTAGACCATATTTTACTATTTTTTAAGATATTTTAGCTGTGAAGAATTCTGTAACATTTTTTATTTATTATTTATTTTTTAATTCACAGCAATTATCAGGTCTATATATGATTATTTTATTTATCTATTCGTTTTATCCCCTATATTTCTCCACTAATTTAATTTTATTCACAGCTACCGTTTGTCATTATTATTATTTCAGTTTTTTTAACCTTTATTTTTATTTATTTTTATTTCACTCCTACTAGGGTGAATCATAAATGGATCTCCTGATATTTTGTATATTTTACCTCATTTTTTGTGCGCACTCTTAATTGTGCAGGTTATTTTATTTGCCTTTTAAAGAAGGGGTGTGGTTGAGAAGAAGAGGACTCTCAATAGAAGTGAGGACACTTGGGGCATGTTGTGTTTGTCGATTGGGGACAACACCAGGGGGGGGGGGGGGGGTGGGGGGCTATGTGTGTTTTTTTCTGTTTTGTTTCCGCCTTGCACTTTTTTTTACTGTAGTTAATTCTTTCTTTGTATCCGTAGTAGCAGAAATGTCGCATGCCAACTGGAATACTCATTCACTTGAAGACAACCATGGTTATTCTATCAGATAATTCTCAAGCTGGAGGTAATGGCCGTCATGTTAACTTCATAAGTTGGAATGTAAAAGGACTGAACCATCCAATTAAATGCAATAAGATACTTTCTCATCTGTTACACCTCAAAGTAAACATAGCATTTCTACAGGAAACACACCTCAAAAAGTTATCACAACCAAAACTAAAAAGAAATTGGGTGGGACAAGTTTTCCACTCAAATTTCAACGCAAAAGCGAGAGGCACTGCCATTCTCATTCATAAAAACACTCCTTTTAGGGCTTCCGACACAATATCTGACCCTAATGGTCGTTTCATAATAGTAACTGGATCTTTGTTTAATATTCCTTTAGTTCTGGCCAATGTATATGCCCCTAACTGGGATGATCAAAATTTTTTCAAGAACTTTCTTCACTCTTTACCTCAAATCAATACACATTACTTGTTACTCTGTGGTGATATGAACACGGTGATGGACCCAATTCTCGACAGATCATCTACAAAACCTCTTTCAGTCTCAAAATCCGCTCGAATTTTACAATCATATCTGAATATGTATGGAGTGGTCGATGTGTGGCGTCATTTTAACCCCTCTTTAAAACACTACTCATTTTTCTCACCAGTGCACCAAACATATTCACGCATTGACTATTGTTTTATGGATAAGAAAATGATCTCAAATGTTAAATCTTGCAGATATGAAAGTATAGTTGTGTCTGATCATAGCCCTTTGGTTCTAGAACTTAACTTTCCAAATGAAGCTTCTATGTATTCATGGAGACTTGATCCATTGCTATTATCCGATAAAACATTTGTGGAATATGTTGGTGAACAAATCGATATTTTTCTAGAGTCAAATTTAACCCCCGGTATGGCATATAGTACTGTTTGGGAAAGTTTAAAAGCATTTCTGCGAGGACAGATCATTTCTTTCTGTTCATATAATAAAAAGCAGAAACAAAATCGTATTTCAGAGTTGACGGGACAAATTGCTAAATTAGATTCTCAACATTCCTTGACACCTACCCCAGAGTTGTACAAACAACGTATGGTTTTACAAACTGAATTCAATTTGATAACAACTCAACAGGCTGAACGTTTGATTCAGAAATCTAGAGGTCGATGGTACGAGCATGGGGACAAGGCTTCAAAACTTCTAGCGCATCAGCTGCGGAAGTCAGAATCCACACGTCTAATATCCGAAATCAGAACCCAAAATGGACAGGTTACTATAAATCCAAAGGTAATCAATGATACCTTCCAAACATTTTATGATACTCTATATCAGTCTGAATCCTTAAAATCACAAGAGCTATTCAATAATTTTTTTGAAAACTTAGCAATTCCTACCTTAGAGCCAGTTTTTAAAGATAAATTAGAGGAGTCAATATCAATTGAGGAGGTTAAATTATCAATCAGTGCTATGCAAAGTTCAAAATCACCGGGGCCGGATGGTTATCCTGTTGAATTTTTTAAAACTTTTAAAGACATTCTTTCTCCCTTATTGAGAAATATGTACATAGAGTCCCTCGATAAATCAACCCTTCCGCCCACTCTCCGACAAGCCAGCATCTCACTACTGCTGAAACCAAATAAGGACCCACTGGAATGTTCTTCCTTTAGACCTATATCATTGTTAAATGTAGACTTCAAGATTTTATCCAAATTACTTGCTCTTCGCCTTGATAATTACTTACCTTCCCTGATATCGTCGGATCAGACAGGATTTGTCAAGGGAAGGCAAGGTTTCTTTAATTTGCGTAGGTTTTTCAATATTTTATGTACACATTCAAACACAACTCCGGAGGTAGCCCTGTCACTTGATGCTGAGAAAGCGTTTGACCGGGTGGAGTGGGACTATTTGTTTTTATATTCTTGACCAATTTGGCTTTGGCCCCAAATTCATATCCTGGATACGCTTGCTTTATTCTTCACCTATGGCTCGAGTACGAACAAACTCCTTATGTTCTCCGTATTTCCCACTCCACCGTGGTACAAGACAGGGTTGTCCTTTATCCCCACTTTTGTTTGCTTTATCAATAGAACCCCTGGCGATTAAACTGCGGGCGGATAAAAAAGTTAAGGGTGTTAGTAGGGCAGGACAAGAACATAAACTGTCTTTATATGCAGACGACTTGTTATTGTACATATCAGATCCCTTGAGCTCTCTCCCCCATGCTTTTACCATTTTTGATGATTTTGGCCGCATTTCTGGTTATAAATTGAATATGCATAAAAGTGAATTACTTGGAATTAACTTAAAGGCTAAAGAAATTTCATTTTCTAATTTCAACTTCAAAGTTAAAACAGACTTTATAACATACCTAGGTGTTAAAGTAACTCAAGATTTTAAATTATTATATGAAACTAATTTCATGTCACTTGTTGAGAAAATGAAAACTGACATACAAAGATGGAATAACTTACCATTATCATTGATAGGGCGTGTCAACTCTGTTAAAATGACTATTCTGCCAAAATTTTTGTACCTTTTTCAATGTATCCCACTTTACCTACCGAAAAAGTTTTTTGTTTCTCTTGATAAACTTATCTCAACTTACATATGGAATGGTAAACCTCCACGAATCCGCAAAGAATTTATGCAAAGACCGAGATCATTAGGTGGTTTAGCCCTGCCAAATTTTCAGTACTATTACTGGGCAGCAAATACACGAAATATGCTGTATTGGACTAAGGATGTGGCTCCCTCTTGGGTTAATATTGAGAAAAATTATTGTGGAAATACCTCCCTGCCAGCATTGTTAACAACATCACTCCCTTTAGAAATTCACCATTTCAAATGTAACCCCCTGCTTTATGATTCGCTAAGAATATTGGTACAGTGTAGGAAAAAATTTGGCCTGCATACTATGTCAATAAAGGCGCCTTTGTATTCAAACCATGCATTTCCACCGTCCATGGTTGACTCTGCTTTTAAGATTTGGAACAGCAAAGGGTTACACACCTTTAAAGATCTTTTTATTGATAATGTTTTTGCCTCATTCTTGCAACTAACCGAAAATTTTAATATACCTAAAACACATTTTTTTCGTTATCTGCAGTTACGTCATTTTATGAAAAACAAATACCCTTCCTTTCCTAATCTACCAGTAGCTTCAGCTATAGACGAAATACTAGATATAAATGTTTCTAAAAAGGGAAGCATTCGAAAAATTTATAATATTTTGTTTGATATACAGTCTCCATCTTTGACTATTATTAAATCACATTGGGAAAAGGATCTAGCACTAAACGTAACAGATGAGCTCTGGGGGGCCATGCTTCGAGGGGTGCACTCTTCTTCTATTTGTGCCAGGCATGGACTTCTTCAATTTAAGGTCCTCCACC
Source organism: Knipowitschia caucasica (assembly GCA_964034765.1). NCBI lineage: Eukaryota > Metazoa > Chordata > Actinopteri > Gobiiformes > Gobiidae > Knipowitschia > Knipowitschia caucasica. The sequence continues at coordinate 4,825,964 of OZ035836.1, forward strand.
GATTACACCTTTCTAAGGAGAAAATAGCTAAATATTTTATCCGGGCACAGATCCTTTGTGTAATCGTTGCAAGTCTGATGTTGGTTCACTCATACATACCTTTTGGTCATGCCCTAACATTTATAATTATTGGACATCTATTTTTAAAACTCTTTCAGAGGCTTACAGCATCGGAGTTGTACCCAATGCTCTGACTGCGCTCTTTGGGGTGATGCCTCCTGGAGTAACTATCCCAAATTACTCCTTGCGTGCTGTGGCCTTTGCCTCTTTGATGGCACGACGTCTTATTCTTTTTAAATGGAAAGATGAGTCCTCTCCTACACATTCCCACTGGATCACTGATCTTATGCACTTTCTACATATAGAAAAAATTAGGTATACACTTTCTGGCTCAATTGTCAAATTCGAACGAACATGGCGCCCATTCCTAAAATACATTGAAGATTTGAAAATGGTTGGCATACCTTGATATAGTTATAATAAGACCTGCAACTCTAAATCTACCTTTTATTACAGTATGGAAATCTCGTGTACATTTCTCATATTTTTTAGTTTTGTTTGTTTTGTAATTTTTTTCAGTCAATCTATTGCATTATTTTTTGTTTTATTTTTTTTTTAGTTTTTTGTTTGTTTTTCTGTTTTGTTTATATGTTTGAAAGAAAAGGCATGTCATTCTGTGTCTGGTACACACATAATATGTGAATTGTCATATTGAAAATGCATAAATAAAATTATAAAAAAAAAAAAAAAAAAAATTCTGGGCTAACCAAGCCTTGACGTCACATAGACAGTTGAGCAGGGGCGTCAGGGGGGCATGGCCTCTCGAAATTGGCATATAAATTTGGCAGTCATCTGCATAAAAGTGATAGGACACTCCATGTCTGTTAAAAATCTCCCCAAGTGGGAGGAGATAGAGTGCAAAAAGGATAGGTCCCAAGATAGATCCTTGAGGGACACCACAATAAAGTGAGGCAGAAGAAGATGTGGCATCCCCCAGCCTGACTGAGAAAGACCTCTCCGACAGGTAGGACCTGAACCACTCCAAAGCAGTCCCCCTGACGCCCACACAATCTCTCAGGCGGTCTAAAAGAATTGTGTGGTCAACAGTGTCAAAAGCAGCAGTAAGATCTAAAAGCACTAAAATGGTGGAGCCTCCAGAATCAGTCAATAAAAGCAAATCATTAAAAACCTTTAAAAGTGCAGATTCAGTACTGTGCAAAGCTTTATATCCAGACTGAAATGGGTCTAAAGTGCTGTTTTCATTTAAAAAAGGTTGCAGTTGTGCCAAAACACATTTCTGCAATATTTTTGAAACAAAGGGTAGTTTTGAAATGGGGCGATAATTTGATAAAACCATGGGATCAAGACCTGCTTTTTTTATCAAAGGCTCAACAACAGCGCTTTTACAAAAGGAAGGCACATTGCCAGTTAGCAAGCTGCTGTTGATGATGTCCCTCACAGAAGGGCCAATAGTGCCCCAAACCTCTTTAAAAAACATCATACAATTGGTTTATTTTTAGAAGAAAGCGTTTGACACAATTGATCACTCTATTTTATTTCGTAAACTTGAGAAGTATGGGGTCAGAGGTACTTAAGTAAAAGGAGTCAATACGTTAAACTGGGGAATGCTTGCTCATAGTGCATGGAAATTAAGTGTGGAGTCCCTCAGGGCTCAGTTCTGGGCCCAAAATTGTTTATTCTTTATATAAATGATTTATGCAAGGTGTCAAAGGTCGCAAAATTAGTTTTGTTTGCCGATGACACTATTGGTTTTTTTTCTGGACCTGATTTGAAAATGTTAATCAACGAGATTACAATAGACTTGGAAAAATTCAAAGTTTGGTTTGATGTAAATAAGCTGTCTTTGAATGTGGAGAAAACAACATTTTTTTTGCAACAACGAGAATTAAATGCATGTTCAAATTAGATTAAATGGCATAAGTATTGAGAGAGTTAAGGAAATCAAATGTTTAGGGGTAATAATTGACGAACAAGTTAACTGGAAATCTCATGTCAAATACGTTTTTACTTCTTCCCACTCCCTTCTTCTTCCCTTTCGTACATGAAACAAGACAATGTATTATTTGTATTATTATTATTATTACGATTTTTTTATTTACATATACTTCTATGTTAACTGAACATTAGTACTATTCATTTTGGTGCTTCTGTTGTGTACTTATACATACAAGTTGTCTGATCCTGTTTGGTTAAGTCTTGTAACTTGGCATGTACGAAATGAAAATAAATGAAATCAAATCAAATCAAAACTACCATGTTTTAGTCAAAATAACCGACTATAAATAAATCGCGGCTTCAATTATATCTCGGCTAAAATTAACCGTGTAGACTATCCAACATGGGAGACACTCATTCATAAACACATCACCACCAACCAGAGTATGCATAAAAACAAACAATTTAAATGGTGTTGGAAAAGGAGTCAAGTAGATTCATGAAATGCCACGGAACCTTCTGGTAGAGGAGCTGGTCCCATTATCACCTGGTCCCATTACCACCTGGTCCCATTCTCAGACATATTACACAGAGACTGACCTTTTCTCTGGTCTTTAAGTGGAAAGCCTGTGATCTGTCTGTGTTTCTTTAAGCTGGCGTTCGAGCCTGAGGTCACACGGTTTCTGTTTTTTTGCAGAAAGATAATTATTCCGTCCTAATGTCCTCAGCAGACGGACCTAACGAGTGAATGCATCAGTGGGTAACGGGCGAACGCAAGAACTGGCAAAATAACGGTAATGTTGGGATGGGGATGTGTTCGGCTCATTTGAAATTCTAATAGTGTTTGAACAATCGCAGCTTTTCCGTCAAAACCACAAGGAAGATGTTTGGCAGGACGTTAAAGGGGATGTATTGTGCATATTTCAAGAGTTTTCATTGATTTCCCGTCTCACAGACACACTCACAGTTGGATTCAAGTCGTTATCGCCTTTGCCCCTAACAGAGCTCGTGGGAGTAGAGCCATAACATCTTGCAGCAATGACATTTACTAAATATTCTTCTTTCTCCGGCTTCATTTTCTTGATATTTGGAGCTGAACCAGAACACATTACTGAAAATGGAATTGTTCTTTAGGTTATCGTTTAAATGAATGTGACTATAAACTTTTGGGTTGACCCACTTTGGAGAGTGGAAATCTACAATTGAGGTGTTGAAACCAAGCTAATAAGTATCCACATTGTCCACAATTGGGGTGTTTTGTGAAAATTATGTTGCAAGACAGTGGGCCTCATGTATGAGACTTGCGTACGGCCAAATCAGGGTGTAAATGATGCGTACGCCAAAAATGTACACTTTTCCGCATTTATCAGTCTGGACGTGAACGTACGGTACGCACAGAATTTACACCAAGTCAATACGTGGTGTAAATGTGTACGCTCATTTCACCCTTCGTCACAACACGCCAAAACACGCATGAAATTAAAGATTTGGACAACAATAAACATGTTCCCACTCTGGCAATATAATAAGCTGTGTTTTCATGGAGCATCATGTTTCTAAATTTGAATTTGTGCATCAGAAAAAGTCTAATGGAAACACGCACATTTTGAATAAAACACAAATCATGATGAGGAGCCTCTTCTGTTTCTATGATTTTAAATCTGACTTGTGTGTGTATTATTTTGATCTGTATGTTTTTAAAATGTGAAGTGCTTTGTGATCCTGCACTGTGAAAGGCTCTATACAAATACACTTTACGCGACAGTGAAGTGTGACCCAGCTATTGCTGTGGCAGGCTCTGCGCTGCGTAATTACGCACGGCTATCTGTTTTTCCTTATTCACATCTGGTAAAGCAATGTATTATTTCATTAGATTTGTGTAAGCCTCAGACACACACAAACCAATGTTTGGATGGTATTGCTCACTCCAAATGTCTCACTGCTCTGTCCAGACTCACTGCTCTGTCCAGACTGACCGTTCTGTCCAGACTCACTGCTCTGTCCAGACTGACCGCTCTGTCCAGACTGACCGTTCTGTCCAGACTCACTGCTCTGTCCAGACTGACCGCTCTGTCCAGACTGACCGCTCTGTCCAGACTGACCGCTCTGTCCAGACTGACCGCTCTGTCCAGACTGACCGCTCTGTCCAGACTCACTGCTCTGTCCAGACTCACTGCTCTGTCCAGACTGACCGCTCTGTCCAGACTCACTGCTCTGTCCAGACTGACCGCTCTGTCCAGACTGACCGCTCTGTCCAGACTGACCGTTCTGTCCAGACTGACCGCTCTGTCCAGACTGACCGCTCTGTCCAGACTGACCGCTCTGTCCAGACTGACCGCTCTGTCCAGACTCACTGCTCTGTCCAGACTCACTGCTCTGTCCAGACTGACCGCTCTGTCCAGACTCACTGCTCTGTCCAGACTGACCACTCTGTCCAGACTGACCACTCTGTCCAGACTGACCACTCTGTCCAGACTCACTGCTCTGTCCAGACTCACTGCTCTGTCCAGACTGACCACTCTGTCCAGACTGACCGCTCTGTCCAGACTCACTGCTCTGTCCAGACTCACTGCTCTGTCCAGACTCACTGCTCTGTCCAGACTCACTGCTCTGTCCAGACTAACTGCTCTGTCCAGAGTGCGCAGCGGGTCCGTGAGAGGTTGCGCCGCAAAACTCCTGTCATTCATAAGTTTTGGCTCCAGAGTTTCTTTGTAAAATCTGGATCGCAAAAGCTCTCTCAGTGTACAGTGCTTCAATGCGCACTTCTACCCCGAGCCAGGCTGCGTCCAAGACGCTGCAGACGCTTCATTGATGAGAGCCAGCGCTGCAATATAAATATGAATTCATTCATTCTTTATCTATTCACTTCTACAATTAAAACATTTTTGCTAATTTGTTCAAAACGCAGCTGAACATATAGCGTTTTTTTTTTTTTTTTTACGCAAACAGGAACAAACGTGCCTTTTGAGGCTTTCAAACAGTCTTTTTGGCCGGCTTCCGTGCTGACCTGTCGCAAAAACGGGCGTGAAACACGCGATTGCTGCATAATTCTAGGCGTGACTTTCATAAATACGTTCATTTTCAGCCGCGGCATTTATCAACACCCGCAGGTGCGTACGCACAGATCTGTGCGAATCTCACACGTTCATAAATCCGACGTTAGATTTTGCGTAAATGGAATATACACCCAAAATGTACACCTTTTTCTACGCAAGTTTCATACATGAGGCCCAATGTCCGGCAAGTGCTTTATGTGTAACTTCACCTTTTTTGGGGCTTTTCCGTGTGTGAGGGTGTGGGTTATCTGCACTGAAATAGATAACCTGCCTGCGAAGTATCGAGCAGGACTTGGCTTTTGGCTGTCTTGTTACATGCAGGTAAAAAACTAATCTTTGTCTGTTGTGTGCATTGTGTCCAGATAACTGTAGAAGAACCCTTTTTCACAATTATCTTACTATCACATTCTCCGCCAAACGACAACCAGCAAATATGGAGCAAACTCTTGACCGACACCTCCCTCCAACACCCGCCTCCCCCGCTCTCTGATTGGTCGGAGGGGATTGAACCGAGGAAACTGCAGCCACTAGGATCAGACCCAGACGAACATGTAGGAAATGATCATGGACCAGAGTTTACACATGGTAAGACCAGACGTACATGTAGGAAATGACCATGGACCAGAGTTTACACATGGTAAGACCAGACGTACATGTAGGAAATGATCATGGACCAGAGTTTACACATGGTAAGACCAGACGTACATGTAGGAGATGATCATGGACCAGAGTTTACACATGGTAAGACCAGACGTACATGTAGGAGATGATCATGGACCAGAGTTTACACATGGTAAGACCAGACGTACATGTAGGAGATGATCATGGACCAGAGTTTACACATGGTAAGACCAGACGTACATGTAGGAAATGATCATGGACCAGAGTTTACACATGGTAGGACCAGACTAATCTCACGGTGGTATTGTATAAAAACAAAACACTATTCAATTTTAGGTTAAAATCCAATGTTATATATGTTTTGTTTGGATTGCCGCATTACAGTAAAATGCAATACATTACAGTGATTACATTACTTTTGCCACACATGCAGTGGAAAATTACTGTTAATTCATAGAAATATTAACAAAAGAAATGGTAAAAATACTCAACTTAAACTTAACACAGAGTTTTTGTGTCCATCCAGACACACTGACGGCATTTCACTGATAAGAAACCAGGTGTGTTTTGAAGGGGCTCAGTATGTATTTCATTACTTTAAAGGAGCTATACCCGTTTCTGCAAGATTTGAATGTTTAGCCCCGCCCCCAACTCGCTCACAGGCTTCTCATTTCCCCGACGCGCTCATCCCACGGAGCCATCTAGTTTTATTTGCGATCTGATACATATGCTAACATTAGCATGAGCACAACTTCTTGTAAACTGTACAAAACTCACTGATGAAATGGCACAAAAGCAACGCACTGCTAACACAATATATAACTGAAAGGTTACCGCTAGTTTCACGTCCAAATGTAGTTCAAGCATAGATAGTCCGAGCGTAGATAGTTCAAGCGCAGATAGTCCGAGCACAGATAGTCCGAGCGCAGATAGTCCGAGCGTAGATAGTTCAAGCGCAGATAGTCCGAGCACAGATAGTCCGAGCGCAGATAGTCCGAGCGTAGATAGTCCGAGCGTAGATAGTCCGAGCGTAGATAGTCCGAGCGTAGATCGTCCGAGCGTAGATAGTCCGAGCGCAGATAGTCCGAGCATAGATAGTCCGAGGCGGTCCCGCAGGTCTCTCCCATAGACAAGTCTCTCCAGAGGATACGATGTAAGCTAGCTATGTTCACCCGGGCTTGATTTCTTCTTTGATCATGTTTTGGCTTTAGTTTCCTCTTCTCTTCCTCACTGTTGTGTGGTTTGGGCTGTTTTGCTGTGTCTGCAGTTACAGCCAGAGGAGTTATAGCCACTTATGCTAACATGCTACTGTGTTTAGCAGCGCTGTAGAGGCTAGAGGACGCAGCCTCGTTCTGTGATTGGAGGAGAACGGGCGCCACTACTCAGCACTTTTTACGCCTGAATTCATACACAGCTGAATCAATGAGCTCAAGTTTTCAATTAAATTACGGATTATAATACAATTTGTATGTAGCAATAAGCCTTTTTATGAGCTAATTAAAAAGAAATTGGGTATAGCTTCTTTAATATATCACAGGAAGACACTTGTTTGCCTCGGGTCATTCTAAAGTCTGTGATAACACACCTTACTCCCTACACTGGTTAATCCCATTCCTAAACTTTGTCTTGAGTGTGATTTATCGAGGCTAAAAGCGTGTGTTTTCTCCTCACAACACTGCTAACCGCGACAAGCTGCAGGTAAGTTAATGTCTTTTGGTTTTCTCCACCAGCTCCTTCCAGTCTGTGTAGGACCAGAATCACCGGCGATCCATCAGAGTCCATTTGTCCATTTAATTCACTAAAAATTCTAAAAGTCTGTTTAGAAATCCCAAAACTCTTTAATTATGCTGCTGGGAATGGATCTGCTCTCCTTGGGATGCAAATCTGTTTTCTTCCCCCTCCAAAGACGAGAAAGTTTTGACTGAAAAAACTTAAATTTTGTTCTCATCTGTCCTTGTGATATTCTCCCAGGCCTCTTCTGGATCCTACACATGGTTAGTGGAAAACTTTAGTGTGGTCTGGACATGATCTGGCTTCGGTGCTGCATCCCAACAACATACCCACTGTGAAGCATGGGGGTGGAAACATGATGGTTTGGGGCTGCATTTCTACCAAAAAGGATAAGATAAGAGATCCTTAATTCGTCCCACAGAGGGGAAATTTTAATGTTTCAGCCAGTGGGGGAGGGTCCCGGCTCAAAAGTGGCCAAAATGATGTGCGCTGACATGCTGCAATACCACCCTGGGCCTGTGGGGGTGGACCCTCTCTGCGTTCTGTAGAGTCTGTCGAGTGCTTCAAAAGTCAACTTAAAACCCATTTATTTGTTCAGGCTTTTGCGTAAGTTTGTCTTGCTGTATTCTTTTACATGGTTGTCTTGGCCTTTAAAAATGTGTATGTCTAATTTATATGTCTGTTTTTATACTATGTGAAGCGCCTTGTGACCCTGGTCTGTGAAGGGCGCTATATAAATAAAGTTTACTTACTTACTTACTTACCTGGAATAAGAATTAGTCAATGCTAACATATAGCATCTTCTTACCTCTTGAAAACGTCTTTACAGGATGGTCCAAAAGTCGCTTTGTGTGTCAGTGCTGAGGGGGGTGAATTTCTTTGAACCAGTCTAGTTTAGTCGCTGTGAATTTTTGAAGTCACTCGTTTAAATGTATGGGGCTGGTGCAGCTGACGCATGCGCAGATGCGTTTTTTCAAAATTTTCAGCCCCCGCGGCCATTTTGAATCACTCCATGAAAGCCCAATTTTTGGCCCATTAGTTCGAACGGCGGAGATAGGCGTTAATAGACAGTCTATGGTTGCGCACAGACAGGACAGTAGCGAGAGCACACAGGGAGCACAAAAATATACAAAATAAGTAGTAGCTATGTTTCTTAACTAGCTGTAATTGCAGGATGACTGATTAGCATTAGCAAGAGAATGAACGGAGAAATGAGAAGAAAGAACATTACAATCTCAACGTCAAAAGGCAATAACAGATTTATTCTCTTCAGGCTCCAGCTTTTGTAAAAGTGAATTTACATATAAAATGTTAGACATGTTTCTGTCTGAGAGATATGCAGGATCAGCGTCAGTGCAGATAATGAGGCCATGTGACATCCGCCGATGTGTTGGAAAGATGGCAACAAGACCAGGTTTTTATTACACACTCACAAAAGAATTACAGAGATTCAGAATTCAGGAAGAGAGAATACTTCATGGAGGAAAAAGAGTTATTAATTCTGCTTTTGGCAAACAGCATCATGGGGAGATGAGTCAGAGTATTTAGAGGATGGGACGATGAGTAAAATGATCTTGTTTTTAAAAGATACAAGTAATGTTTCACTTGGAATGAGAAAAAAAAGCAAAAGTTCTTGAAATAAGACTAACTGTCACGTGGGGTAACGAAAAAAAAGGGAACCCAAAATGCAGGTCCAAATCCAGAGTGACAAAAAGCACAAAAATCCTGACCTGAAAATCTAGACAGGGACAAACACGGTCGAGACAAAGGGCCTCATTTATGAAACTTGTGCAGAAAAGGGTGTATATTTTGGGTGTATATTCCAAATACGCACGAGCCAACGCCGGATTTATGAACGTGTGAGATCCGTCCAGAACTGAGCGTACGCACAGCGGCTGTTGGTGAATGCCGCGGCTGAAAACGACCGTATTTATGAAAGTCACGCCTAGAAATATGCAGTTTCACACCCCGTTTTTACGACAATTAAGAGGAAACGGCAAAGGAAAAAAACTTCACGGAGAAGAAGGTTGAGACCATTATGAACAAAGTGGGAAAAAAAATAAAGAGGTGAGTTTATTCACGTTTGAAGAAATATACGCTAAATCATGTCCAACAGTTGAGACATGGGTATAAAATGTACACCACCTCCAGAGTCGGCGTAGATTTTGTGCGTACCGTACACTCACTTCCAGATTGATAAATGCCAAAAAGTGTACATTTTCTGCGTACGCCTCATTTACACCATGATTTGACCGTACGCAAGTTTCATAAATGAGGCCCAACGGACAACAAGTGGGGCAAAGCACAGGGTATAAATATACACAGGAGACACCGGTGGGTCGCATCAGGGCGGGGCTAATAATCAACAGCACGGACAGGAAGCAAACTATTCAAACTAATCAAAATAATCCAAAAAGTCCACACCATGACACTAAATGACTTTGTCCCATTGGAGAATCTTATTTTACCACAGTCAGAATGTGTCAGATTAGGTTAAAAAACCCTAGTTTCAAGCAATTTAGGACCTCATATTTTATCATTTGCAGCAGTGTGGTATCAATGTTATTCAATATTTCCATTCAAAAGTCTATTTTTCGCTTTATTCTAAGTCAAGTCTGATTCGTTTTGTATAAAGTGACTGTGTGTTTTCATTTTTAGTTGAGGAGAAAGACATTTTTTCAGTTAATTTCTCCCCATTGCCCTCAACCCTCTGTCTCTTCAGCAATAACTCTCTGTGTGTTGTGTCATTTAAAACCATTGATTTCTTTCAGATTGACTTTGCTGATTCCCAAAGGACAGAAAACAAACCAGCAGCACCACAGAGTCTTCTTCTTCTCTCCGAGCCAAAGCAAAGCGATCAACCATCCCTGATACAGCTCAGATTGGATCCTGTCCACAGTGACGCGTCCCAACGACTGGTTCCCGGTCCCTGTGCGACACTTGTTGACGTCTGTGAACGGCCGCGGTGGATGATTGGGACGTGGAGAGTGTGACGGCCGCCTCCAGGAGACAGCTGCAGCAATTATTGGTAATTAACACATGTTCATCAGCCCAGTCTCTCTGAGCGGGACACGGACGACTGAAATCTCCACAAAAGTCTGTTAATTAGTAGCAGACGTCATAACGATGTAGATGTGGATCCCTCTGGGCTGGAAAGATAGAGAGAAAACCCCAGTGATGTGGAAGAGGGAGAAAAAGGACAGTGTGTGATATATAAACTAAAGCACGTGTCTTCAACCTTTATCACCCAGAGAGCTACTTCCCCGGGACGATAAAGGTAGAGAGTTACTTCTCCGGGACGATAAAGGCAGAGAGCTACTTCCCGGGGACGATAAAGGCAGAGAGCTACTGCCCCGGGATGATTAAGGCAGAGAGCTACTTCCCCGGGACAATAAAGGTAGAGAGTTACTTCAATAAAGGTAGAGAGTTACTTCCCCGGGACAATAAAGGCAGAGAGTTACTTCCCTGGGACGATAAAGGCAGAGAGCTACTTCCCCGGGACGATAAAGGCAGAGAGTTACTTCCCCGGGACGATAAAGGCAGAGAGCTACTTCCCCGGGACGATAAAGGCAGAGAGTTACTTCCCCGGGACGATAAAGGTAGAGAGTTACTTCCCCAGGACGATAAAGGCAGAGAGTTACTTCCCCGGGACGATAAAGGCAGAGAGCCACTTCCCCGGGACGATACAGGCAGAGAGCTACTTCCCCGGGACGATAAAGGCAGAGAGCTACTTCCCCGGGACCATAAAGGCAGAGAGTTACTTCCCCGGGACAATAAAGGCAGAGAGTTACTTCCCCGGGACAATAAAGGCAGAGCGTTACTTCCCCGGGACAATAAAGGCAGAGAGTTACTTCCACGGGACAATAAAGGTAGAGAGTTACTTCCCCGGGACAATAAAGGCAGAGAGTTACTTCCCCGGGACAATAAAGGCAGAGAGTTACTTCCCTGGGACGATAAAGGCAGAGAGTTACTTCCCCGGGACAATAAAGGCAGAGAGTTACTTCCCCTGGACAATAAAGGCCGAGAGTTACTTCCCTGGGACGATAAAGGCAGAGAGCTACTTCCCCGAGACGATAAAGGCAGAGAGCTACTTCCCCGGGACGATAAAGGCAGAGAGCTACTTCCCCGGGACGATAAAGGCAGAGAGCTACTTCCCCAGGACAATAAAGGCAGAGAGTTACTTCCCCGGGACAATAAAGGCAGAGAGTTACTTCCCTGGGACGATAAAGGCAGAGAGTTACTTCCCCGGGACGATAAAGGCAGAGAGCTACTTCCCCGAGACGAAAAAGGCAGAGAGCTACTTCCCCGGGACAATACAGGCAGAGAGCTACTTCCCCGGGACGATAAAGGCAGAGAGCTACTTCCCCAGGACAATAAAGGCAGAGAGTTACTTCCCCGGGACAATAAAGGCAGAGAGTTACTTCCCCGGGACAATAAAGGCAGAGAGCTACTTCCCCAGGACGATAAAGGCAGAGAGCTACTTCCCCGGGACAATAAAGGTAGAGAGTTACTTCCCCGGGACGATAAAGGCAGAGAGCTACTTCCCCGGGACGATAAAGGCAGAGAGCTACTTCCCCGGGACGATAAAGGCAGAGAGCTACTTCCCCGGAACGATAAAGGCACAGAGCTACTTCCCCGGGACGATAAAGGCAGAGAGTTACTTCCCCGGGACGATAAAGGCAGAGAGCTACTTCCCCGGGACGATAAAGGCAGAGAGCTACTTCCCTGGGACGATAAAGGCACAGAGCTACTTCCCCGGTACAATAAAGGCAGAGAGCTACTTCCTCGGGACGATAAAGGCAGAGAGTTACTTCCCCGGGACGATAAAGGCAGAGAGCTACTTCCCCATTACGATAAAGGCAGAGAGCTACTTCCCCGGGACGATAAAGGCAGAGAGTTACATCCCTGGGACGATAAAGGCAGAGAGCTACTTCCCCGGGACGATAAAGGCAGAGAGCTACTTCCCCGGAACGATAAAGGCAGAGAGCTACTTCCCCGGGACGATAAAGGCAGAGAGCTACTTCCCCGGGACGATAAAGGCAGAGAGCTACTTCCCCGGGACGATAAAGGCAGAGAGTTACTTCCCCAGGACGATAAAGGCAGAGAGTTACTTCCCCGGGACGATAAAGGCAGAGAGCTACTTCCCCGGGACGATAAAGGCAGAGAGCTACTTCCCCGGGACGATAAAGGCAGAGAGCTACTTCCCCGGGACGATAAAGGCAGAGAGCTACTTCCCCGGGCGATAAAGGCAGACAGCTACTTCCCCGGGACGATAAAGGCAGAAAGTTACTTCCCCGGGACGATAAAGGCAGAGAACTACTTCCCCGGGACGATAAAGGCAGAGAGCTACTTCCCCGGGACGATAAAGGCAGAGAGTTACTTCCCCGGGACGATAAAGGCAGAAAGTTACTTCCCCGGGACAATAAAGGCAGAGAGTTACTTCCCCGGGACGATAAAGGCAGAAAGCTACTTCCCCGGGACGATAAAGGCAGAGAGCTACTTCCCCGGGACGATAAAGGCAGAGAGCTAATTCCTTGGAACGATAAAGGCAGACAGCTAATTCCCCGGGATGATAAAGGCAGAGAGCTACTTCCCCGGAACGATAAAAGCAGAGAGCTACTTCCCCGGGACAATAAAGGCAGAGAGCTACTTCCCCGGGACGATAAAGGCAGAAAGTTACTTCCCTGGGACGATAAAGGCAGAGAGCTACTTCCCCGGGACGATAAAGGCAGAGAGCTACTTCCCCGGGACGATAAAGGCAGAGAGCCACTTCCCCGGGACGATACAGGCAGAGAGCTACTTCCCCGGGACGATAAAGGCAGAGAGCTACTTCCCCGGGACGATAAAGGCAGAGAGCTACTTCCCCGGGACGATAAAGGCAGAGAGCTACTTCCCCGGAACGATAAAGGCACAGAGCTACTTCCCCGGGACGATAAAGGCAGAGAGTTACTTCCCCGGGACGATAAAGGCAGAGAGCTACTTCCCCGGGACGATAAAGGCAGAGAGCTACTTCCCTGGGACGATAAAGGCACAGAGCTACTTCCCCGGTACAATAAAGGCAGAGAGCTACTTCCTCGGGACGATAAAGGCAGAGAGTTACTTCCCCGGGACGATAAAGGCAGAGAGCTACTTCCCCATTACGATAAAGGCAGAGAGCTACTTCCCCGGGACGATAAAGGCAGAGAGTTACATCCCTGGGACGATAAAGGCAGAGAGCTACTTCCCCGGGACGATAAAGGCAGAGAGCTACTTCCCCGGAACGATAAAGGCAGAGAGCTACTTCCCCGGGACGATAAAGGCAGAGAGCTACTTCCCCGGGACGATAAAGGCAGAGAGCTACTTCCCCGGGACGATAAAGGCAGAGAGTTACTTCCCCAGGACGATAAAGGCAGAGAGTTACTTCCCCGGGACGATAAAGGCAGAGAGCTACTTCCCCGGGACGATAAAGGCAGAGAGCTACTTCCCCGGGACGATAAAGGCAGAGAGCTACTTCCCCGGGACGATAAAGGCAGAGAGCTACTTCCCCGGGACGATAAAGGCAGACAGCTACTTCCCCGGGACGATAAAGGCAGAAAGTTACTTCCCCGGGACGATAAAGGCAGAGAACTACTTCCCCGGGACGATAAAGGCAGAGAGCTACTTCCCCGGGACGATAAAGGCAGAGAGTTACTTCCCCGGGACGATAAAGGCAGAAAGTTACTTCCCCGGGACAATAAAGGCAGAGAGTTACTTCCCCGGGACGATAAAGGCAGAAAGCTACTTCCCCGGGACGATAAAGGCAGAGAGCTACTTCCCCGGGACGATAAAGGCAGAGAGCTAATTCCTTGGAACGATAAAGGCAGACAGCTAATTCCCCGGGATGATAAAGGCAGAGAGCTACTTCCCCGGAACGATAAAAGCAGAGAGCTACTTCCCCGGGACAATAAAGGCAGAGAGCTACTTCCCCGGGACGATAAAGGCAGAAAGGTACTTCCCTGGGACGATAAAGGCAGAGAGCTACTTCCCCGGGACGATAAAGGCAGAGAGCTACTTCCCCGGAACGATAAAGGCAGAGAGCTACTTCCCCGGGACGATAAAGGCAGAGAGTTACTTCCCCGGGACAATAAAGGTAGAGAGTTACTTCCCCAGGACAATAAAGGCAGAGAGTTACTTCCCTGGGACGATAAAGGCAGAGAGTTACTTCCCCGGGACGATAAAGGCAGAGAGTTACTTCCCCGGGACGATAAAGGCAGAGAGCTACTTCCCCGAGACGAAAAAGACAGAGAGCTACTTCCCCGGGACGATACAGGCAGAGAGCTACTTCGCCGGGACGATAAAGGCAGAGAGCTACTTCCCCAGGACAATAAAGGCAGAGAGTTACTTCCCCGGGACAATAAAGGCAGAGAGTTACTTCCCCGGGACAATAAAGGCAGAGAGTTACTTCCCCGGGACAATAAAGGCAGAGAGTTACTTCCCCGGGACGATAAAGGCAGAGAGCTACTTCCCCGGGACGATAAAGGCAGAGAGCTACTTCCCCGGAACGATAAAGGCACAGAGCTACTTCCCCGGGACGATAAAGGCAGAGAGCTACTTCCCCGGGACGATAAAGGCAGAGAGTTACTTCCCCAGGACGATAAAGGCAGAGAGTTACTTCCCCGGGACGATAAAGGCAGAGAGCTACTTCCCCAGGACGATAAAGGCAGAGAGCTACTTCCCCGGGACGATAAAGGCAGAGAGCTTCTTCCCCGGGACGATAAAGGCAGAGAGCTACTTCCCCGGGACGATAAAGGCAGACAGCTACTTCCCCGGGACGATAAAGGCAGACAGCTACTTCCCCGGGACGATAAAGGCAGAGAGCTACTTCCCCGGGACGATAAAGGCAGAAAGTTACTTCCCCGGGACGATAAAGGCAGAGAACTACTTCCCCGGGACGATAAAGGCAGAAAGCTACTTCCCCGGGACGATAAAGGCATAGAGTTACTTCCCCGGGACGATAAAGGCAGACAGCTACTTCCCCGGGACGATAAAGGCAGAGAGCTACTTCCCCGGGACGATAAAGGCAGAAAGTTACTTCCCCGGGACGATAAAGGCAGAGAACTACTTCCCCGGGACGATAAAGGCAGAGAGCTACTTCCCCGGGACGATAAAGGCATAGAGTTACTTCCCCGGGACGATAAAGGCAGAAAGTTACTTCCCCGGGACAATAAAGGCAGAGAGTTACTTCCCCGGGACGATAAAGGCAGAAAGCTACTTCCCCGGGACGATAAAGGCAGAGAGCTACTTCCCCGGGACGATAAAGGCAGAGAGCTAATTCCTTGGGACGATAAAGGCAGACAGCTAATTCCCCGGGACGATAAAGGCAGAGAGCTACTTCCCCGGAACGATAAAGGCAGAGAGCTACTTCCCCGGGACAATAAAGGCAGAGAGCTACTTCCCCGGGACGATAAAGGCAGAGAGTTACTTCCCCGGGACGATAAAGGCAGAGAGCTACTTCCCCGGGACGATAAAGGCAGAGAGCTACTTCCCCGGGACGATAAAGGCAGAGAACTACTTCCCCGGGACGATAAAGGCAGAGAGCTACTCCTTTAAGCAGCCCTGTAATTATTAAAGTCATTATTTATATCAGATATTTGTTACTAGAGAAAAAGTTAGTGTATTTACAATAATAAATAATGATCCTTTGGCGAGCTACTGGTGGTTCCGAGCTACAGGGAGCTACACCGCCTTTTGGAAATCAGACACATGAGTTTTACACATTTAGCAAAGCCACTGACCTGTGATGCTGCTCGCACGGCGAGAGCAGTGGGCGGTGGTAAATGCTAGCTCTAGCTACGATTAAAACCTCGACAAAAATACTTTAAATCTGCATAAAACCCGTGTATCACGGGGGTCAGACCTCCTCGGCCGTCGGTAAATTACCACCACCATGGGCCTAAATTAGCATGAAACCTCAAATGAAAGGCCTGTTCATGGGCTTTATATATATATATGGGCTTTATATACAGGGGCTCAGTTGGTAAAGCCTTTGAGCCTGAAGGTTGTAGGTTCAAGACCACCACGAGACCTTCTCCACGGATTCCCACTGATGTCTGCTATCGTTGTGTCCTTGGCAAGAGACATCCCCATTGCCAGTCCTGGTTTAGTCCTAGTTATATCATGGTTTAGTCCTGATTTAGTCCTGGTTTAGGCTAACTTCAGTCCTGGTTTAGACCTGGTTTAGACCTAGTTTACTCCCGGTATTGCTTTTGTTTTCTTGTTTTCTTCCGCTTGTTTGACCTGTTTGCTTGTGACCCCAGCATCATTGTGCTGCTCTCTGATTGGTTGACGTACAACACGACGTTGTCTGATAAATACTGATGCAATCCACCGGCTGGAGTCTCACTAAAAAAGTCCAAACTTAGTAATACACATACAGTAACTTTTATTTAGACTGAATCGTCTGGTGCTGTATTTTTGTTTTTGTGAATTACTTGATATTTACAGAACATATAAAACAGACAGGGCCAAGACCGAATTCATTTCTTTCTACTGTCTCTGCTTCCACTTTGTTTAAAAGCGCTTGAAAAATAATTGACAAGCCTCGTTCAAAGCAGCAACAACCAGAGATTTTTTTACCAAACAATATTTAGTCAAGACTCACATCGAAGGCAACAAGTCCGTGAAGCGAAAAACACAAATGTGAAAACAAACCTCCTCAAATCCTCAGAGCGTTCACAGAGACACTGAAGACTGGGACTTTCTGCACAGCGCCCCCTGGCTGCCCACCCACGCCAGGCAGCCATCTCACTGCATTACCTCGGACTCTCGGTTTAGTCCTGGTTTAGTTCTCTGGTTTAGTTCTCTGGTTTAACCATAGTTAATCCCTGGTTAAGTCCTAGTTTAGTCCTGGTTTAGTTTTGGCCAAGCCCTGGTTAAGTCCTAGTTTAGTCCTGGTTTAGTTTTGGCCAAGCCCTGGTTAAGTCCTAGTTCAGTCCTGATTTAGTCCTGCTTTTGTCCTGATTTGGTCCTGGTTTAGTCCTAGTTTAGTCCTAGTTTATTCTTCTGGTTAAGTCATGGTTTAGTCCTGGTTAATTCACTGTTTAGTCCTGGTTTAGTCCTGCTGTATTCCTCTGGTTTCTTCCTGGTTTAGTCCTTGTTTAGTCCTAGTTTACTTCCACTTTCGTCCTGGGTTTGTTCTGGTTTAGTCCTAGTTTAGTCCTACTTTATTCTTCTGGTTAAGTCATGGTTTAGTCCTGGTTAATTCACTGTTTAGTCCTTGTTTAGTCCTGCACCTAGCCCTGGTTTAGTCCTGCTGTATTCCTCTGGTTTCTTCCTGGTTTAGTCCTTGTTTAGTCCTGGTTTAGTCCTGGTTCATAATGACCCACCACCATTCATTAATATCTGTATAATCTCAGTGAAATATGAAGGTGTCGGTGTCTGTGGAATCTGAGACTTCTGTAGATTCGGAAGAAGAAGAAGAAGAAGAAGAAGAAGAAGAAGAAGAAGAAGAAGATGTGATTAGATTCTGGAGATTTATTGTTTGGAGGAAAAACCGATGCCTCGTTATTACGCGCCGAGGTCTTTATATGAAAACGGGGAGCCACCTGAGACCCATGAGCGAAAAATGGATATTAATAACAAGAAAACGACAGAAATGTATCGGGAGTAATCGCAGCTTTAAGTTCAAAATGATTTAAAAAGAAAAGCCAGCATTGAAAAGAGTCTGAAAACATGTGGTATGAACTCTTTTAGTCTTCTTCTGAGCAATGATTACTGATGCAATCCTCCTGCTGGGGTTTAGCTGGAAACAGTAACAACATCTGTGCTGTTTTTGTATCAGTTATTGTTAAAAGCTGTGTGATGCTAGTTTGTACATCGTGTGGGATAATGTAGAGAACACAGGTCATTATCGGAAAATAAGTACCTTCAGAGTGAACTGCGTACGCCCTGAGGGTATTTACTTCCTGATACATTTTCCCACTTATTAAACAACTCTGAACCAACTGAACACACAAAATAAACTTCTGTCCACTTTTATGAATCCTCCTGTGGACTCAGCACCTGCAGGAGGATCAGGGGCTGGTGCCATGTGGACTCCCCCCCCCCACCCCAAAAAAAGATAAAAAGGAAGAAATGGATGGATGTTTTGGTTACTTCTGGGTTTTCCCAAGCCCCGGTGATCCAAGATGGCGTCCTATTCAAATGAATGGCTTGTGCTCAGTAGCGCATGGGACTTCACGGAGACCGGGAGATTAGCTGAACTGGCCCATATTTGGGCATCGTCTGGTCCTCCCGGTTCTGCGCAGTGGATTATCTCCCCTGATGCGTCGCGCCAAACGTGCTGCTGATCAGAGCAGCTCTGATTGGAGCGGAGTCAGAGCGGGAAGGAAAGGAGCAGAGTTTGTGGCAGTAAAGTGTGGATTTAAAGAAAACCGAAGGATTTAAGAAGAAAAAAAGTTCAGGATGACAAGGGACACTAAAATCCCCACAAAATCCGATCTTTATGAAAGCTGTAGGTTCTCTGTCAGGTTCTCCGTCAGCAGAGGTCGAGTTGTTTTAATTTACGTTGAGTTCTATTGATTCTTATTTGTGTTTATTGAGCGGATCTTCTCTCAGAGAGAAGTAGATAACTCTAGCATGAAAATACTTGTTGGCGAAGTGGCCGGAACTACTTGCAGAGTAATCCTAGTATTTTACACACCTAAATTACAAGCACCGAGTGCGTTGCCAAAGGGCTGCGGTCACTGGCCTCCTGCTGGTCCCAGAGTCAGGACTAAACATGTGGACCACTTCAGTCTTCCTGAAAATGTGAGACAGGCTTCTCCTCTGACAAATGTTCAAATCCAGGTTGAGAACAGTTTATCTGTGCAATTTTATCTTTACTTTTGTTAATGCCTTATCTGAGTTTTCTTCTTGCTTTGTTAACGCTGTGAGTTGCTTAAAATAAACCTTGTCTCGTTCATTTTGCTGGTTTTGTTTTGCCGTTTTTGAATAGATCATGTTTATGTGATGAGGCAAAGGTTTGTGAGAGACAAGAACAAGTTGGACGCTTAGTTTGAAACACTTTGTATTTGTCAACATTTAGAGTAATTCAGCTGCAAACATCATCTCTCTGTGCTGCTCTGACAGCGAGAGTCGAGAGAAACCAGAGTGAGAAATGAGGAGAGGACAGTGAAGAATGTCCTCACTTTTATGTGGAGGAAGTTTCTGCTCGAAGGAAACTCAAGGAAACAGAAACAGTCTCTACACTCAAGGCCGCACATGGTTAGGAAGGGGAGACTCGGGGAGGACTTAAAAAATACTTCCTTAAAGGTATACAGGAGGATTTTCTACTTCATCAAGGCTATTGCTCGTCTCAACTGTCAATCATTCTGGCGATACGTGTTCGTCCAATAAGACCAGAGAGTTTAGTTCAAAAGGTGGAGAGGGCGGTTCTCTACTAAAATGTAGATACCATAGATTGTCAGTCGAGCTGCGTATGGAGTCGGTTTGCTGCAGAAGTCCGGTGTCTTGAGCACTATTCTCTCCTTCCTCCTTAATCTTTCTGCATCATGACTTCAGCTGTAGTCTGTTCATTGCTATTCACCCGCTGTCCCATTGTCTGCTTCATGGCGTAACGATGGAACTGTCCTGTTTGGCCCGACTCTTGGGCTGCACCTCCTCCTCGCCTGGAGCTGCTTCAGTCCTGTCCCGTACCTGTCCTCCTTCTACAATCTGAGTCCTGCACTGCGTGGTCTTGGTTCTTGTTCTGTAGCTTAAGTCCAAGTTAAGTCCTGGTTTAGTCCTGGTTTGGTCCTGGTATTGCTCAACGGAACGGATCCCTCACTCAATGTGGATCTCCCAGAGGTTTCTCACTTTTCTCCCACTGGGTTTTAGAGTTTTTCCTCTGATGCAGGAGTCTGTTGGACAGTTAATGTCTGACAAGAAGGACACTTTAACATTCTACAGCATGTATGACATTGGTCTCCGCCTCTTATGGACTAATACATTTTACCATTTTACCGTTGCATTTCGTGTGTTTGAACTGTTTGATTCTCTGATCTGTGTTGGCGAATTCTACGTTTTTTTAAAGTCCCCCGAGAAAACTGCTGTTGTGATTTAGGGTTGTACAAGAAAACATTGAATTGAATTGAAAAAAGGATCTCTTAATCTCTTTGTCTATTTCAAAGTTTAAGGCCAATCCATTTCCAACCCAATGAGATTTATGTTCTGTATAAATATATGAATGTTGTGTGATCATTTAGTACTTTGCTGCTTTCTCTCTTGTTTTGTGAAGCACTTTCCCTGTGTGTGGACCATGCTGAACAAATAGACTGTCCTCGTCCGCCTCATTAATTCGCTGCTCATCTTGACAAGACCATGAAGACACCAGGCTTTCCTCTCCGTGTAAATCATACGTCAACGTCTGGAACTGCGTCCTGGGAGCGTCCGGGGAGCGTCCGGGGAGCTTCCTGCAGAGCTGTGTTGGTTTTGTTCATTTCCCCCAAGATCCTGCACCAGAACATTACATTATTGTCGATCCATTTCTCTAACGCCGTTGTTTGTTCAGGCTTCTGGTTATTTCTCTGACACTGCTGTTATAGCTGCACTTGATGACACAGGACTCACATTGACTTATGTTTGACCTGCTGTGTGCAACAAGGCGAGGCAAGTTTATTTGTCTGGCACAGTTCACACACAAGGCAACTCAAAGTGCAGAACAAAAGAGATAGAGAGAAGAACACAAGGCATTAAAATCATGAATAATCACAGTGTGTTAAAAAGAGTTTTGATAAAATCCTTCAGTTGTCTGCAGCTAAATATAACTGTTTTAACCTGGATTTGAACATTGTCAGAGAAGAAGAAGCCTGTCTCACATTTTAGGAAAGTCTGTTCCAGATTTTAGCGGCATAAAGCAGGAGGCTAGTCCCTGTGCTCCTCAGAGTCCCAGCAGGAGGCCAGTCCCTGTGCTCCTCCGAGTCCCAGTTGGTTCATATGGCACTAACATGTCACAGATGTATTTTGGTTCGAGGCCCTGGAGAGACTTGTACACAACCAGAGCTGTTTTAAAGTCTATTCTCTGAGCCGCAGGAAGCAGAGACCTGAGACCAGGACTAATGTTTTGGTACTTCCTGGTTCTAGTCAAGACTCGAGCTGCAGTGGAGAGACCTGTGAGCACCTATCACAGTAGTCTAACCTACTGGAGACAAATGCACGGATATGAATCTCAAAGTCTGTTTTAGACACTATGTTTTTAGTCCTGGCAGTGTTTTTATTCTGTAAAAAGCAGCTTATGTCACTGATTTGCCACAGAAAATGCTCTCATAGTTTCAGGAAGGACAAAAACAGCACGAAAAGACAGAGTTCCTGAGTCCGTCGTTCAAAAATCAGAAGAATGTGCAGGTCTAACGGTGATTTTAGTATAAACATTTCAGTTTGTTGGTGTTAAACGCTGCAATTCAAATTGTTACAAAAAAGAAGAGTCTGACCTTGACTGACTAATGCAGCTCGTAGGTGGGAGCTCACAGAGTGGACAGAAAGAGCTGTGTTACTATTCTGAGTTATGTAAAAAGCCTTGACCAGGGGTGCCCCAGGGCTCCATGTTGGGTCCTCTGAACTTCTCTCCCTCCCACGGCTCGAACATCAGTGTAAAATATGCAGCATCTTCTGATACTTACAGAATGGATGTATATTTTACAGATAAATATCCCTAGGTCACAACAGAAGTCATCTCAGAGGACTTAACAAAACCATTGAAATCACCAACACAGGTCAGAGAATCAACAGTTAAAACACATGAAGTAAGTCATGTTTATTTATATACCGCCTTTCACAGACAAGGGTCACAAAGCGGTTTACAATTGTTATTATTATTTTTTGGGCACTTGCCCTCTCACTCCACACAGAGATGGGAGCGGGGCCAGTACAGGAGGCGCATGCCAGAACTATTGTACATATTTTTAGTGGTAGGGGAAACCGGAGTACCCGGAGGAAACCTACGCAGACACGGGGAGAACATGCAAAGTCCACTCAGAAAGGCCCTGGTCCGACCGGGATTCGAACCCAGGACCATCTTGCTGAGAGGCGAGAGTGCTATCCACTCAGCCACCGTGCCACCGTGAAGAATATAAAGCACACACAGAAGAACATGTCCATACATGTTGTAGAATGCTAAAGTGTCCTGATCATCACCAATCCTTTCTGTTGGACACTAACTGTCCAACAAGACCCTCCTGCATCGACAAGGGAAAAATCTTAAAAAACCCAGTGGGAAAAAGTGAGAAACCTTGGGGAGAACTAGGGAAACCCACAGGGAGGGAGACCCATATGAGAAAGGGATCCGCTCCTCCGGACGGACAGGCTAATGATCTAGGACCTAAGCTAGCTACAGAACGTGGACCAGTGGCCGCTGAGTTGTACAGAATTACCCTTTGTCCCTTCTCAGAATCAGAATTATTTTTATTGCCATTTTAAGTAACAGGAAGTCACAAACTAGAAATAGAAAAAAGAATGCAAATGAGTTGCATAGAAATACACAGAAAGAAATTCCAAAATGAAAGCTGAAAACTTACCTAGTTCTGTAATGAAATGAGACGTGAGAACGATCAATTTGTATTACTTTTATTTTAATCTTAGTAATCTGTATGTATATAGCGCCTTTTCAGACCAGAATCACAAAGCAGTTTACAATTATCTTTATTCCTTTTTTCCCCTTGTGCTTTATATTTTTTAATTTTTGTTTTTTCCCCCCTTTCAGTGAAAATGTGGGAAAATAAATAGTAAAAAAATATATATACAAAATACAAAATTTCAATCTTCATAAATTAACTACAGGTGCACAGACTACACACAATAGACACTTAGCAGTTAAATGCAGTTAAAGTGACAGTGATGTAGTAAAAAGAACGGTCTTAGGGTCTAACTGAGGAAATCAAACAAGCTACGTGTTAAAAATATAATAATCTTTACCAAACAATATCAACCAAACCAAAACATACCAACCAAACCAAACAATGATCGTGAGAAAGGCTCGTAGTCTCCAGAATGTCCATGTTTCTGTTCCCACTTCCACAGAGGACAGTTCATGCATCATTTGACAGAACTATTAGTGGGAGTTTGTGTGTGAGGCCTGCTGTGCTTCAAAGTGCCCGAGCACCAGAGTGTGTCGTTCTGCTGTGCTCCAAAGTGCCCGAGCACCAGAGTGTGTCGTTCTGCTGTGCTCCAAAGTGCCCGAGCACCAGAGTGTGTCGTTCTGCTGTGCTCCAAAGTGCCCGAGCACCAGAGTGTGTCGTTCTGCTGTGCTCCAAAGTGCCCGAGCACCAGAGTGTGTCGTTCTGCTGTGGTCCAAAGTGCCCGAGCTCCAGAGTGTGTCGTTCTGCTGTGCTCCAAAGTGCCCGAGCACCAGAGTGTGTCGTTCTGCTGTGCTCCAAAGTGCCCGAGCACCAGAGTGTGTCGTTCTGCTGTGCTCCAAAGTGCCCGAGCACCAGAGTGTGTCGTTCTGCTGTGCTCCAAAGTGCCCGAGCACCAGAGTGTGTCGTTCTGCTGTGGTCCAAAGTGCCCGAGCTCCAGAGTGTGTCGTTCTGCTGTGCTCCAAAGTGCCCGAGCACCAGAGTGTGTCGTTCTGCTGTGCTCCAAAGTGCCCGAGCACCAGAGTATGTCGTTCTGCTGTGGTCCAAAGTGCCCGAGCTCCAGAGTGTGTCGTTCTGCTGTGCTCCAAAGTGCCCGAGCACCAGAGTGTGTCGTTCTGCTGTGCTCCAAAGTGCCCGAGCCCCAGAGTGTGTCGTTCTGCTGTGCTCCAAAGTGCCCGAGCACCAGAGTGTGTCGTTCTGCTGTGCTCCAAAGTGCCCGAGCCCCAGAGTGTGTCGTTCTGCTGTGCTCCAAAGTGCCCGAGCACCAGAGTGTGTCGTTCTGCTGTGGTCCAAAGTGCCCGAGCTCCAGAGTGTGTCGTTCTGCTGTGGTCCAAATTGCCCGAGCCCCAGAGTGTGTCGTTCTGCTGTGCTCCAAAGTGCCCGAGCCCCAGAGTGTGTCGTTCTGCTGTGCTCCAAAGTGCCCGAGCACCAGAGTGTGTCGTTCTGCTGTGGTCCAAAGTGCCCGAGCTCCAGAGTGTGTCGTTCTGCTGTGCTCCAAAGTGCCCGAGCACCAGAGTGTGTCGTTCTACTGTGGTCCAAAGTGCCCGAGCACCAGAGTGTGTCGTTATGCTGTGCTCCACAGTGCCCGAGCACCAGAGTGTGTCGTTCTGCTGTGCTCCAAAGTGCCCGAGCACCAGAGTGTGTCGTTCTGCTGTGGTCCAAAGTGTCCGAGCACCAGAGTGTGTCGTTCTGCTGTGCTCCAAAGTGCCCGAGCACCAGAGTGTGTCGTTCTGCTGTGCTCCAAAGTGCCCGAGCACCAGAGTGTGTCGTTCTGCTGTGCTCCAAACTGCCCTAGCACTGTCGTTCTGCTGTGCTCCAAAGTGCCCGAGCACCAGAGTGTGTCGTTCTGCTGTGGTCCAAAGTGCCCGAGCCCCAGAGTGTGTCGTTCTGCTGTGCTTCAAAGTGCCCGAGCACCTGAGTGTGTCGTTCTGCTGTGGTCCAAAGTGCCTGAGCACCAGAATGTGTCGTTCTGCTGTAGTCCAAAGTGCCCGAGCACCAGAGTGTGTCGTTCTGCTGTGCTCCAAAGTGCCCGAGCCCCAGAGTGTGTCGTTCTGCTGTGCTCCAAAGTGCCCGAGCACCAGAATGTGTCGTTCTGCTGTGCTCCAAAGTGCCCGAGCCTCAGAGTGTGTCGTTCTGCTGTGCTCCAAAGTGCCCGAGCACCAGAGTGTGTCGTTCTGCTGTGCTCCAAAGTGCCCGAGCACCAGAGTGTGTCGTTCTGCTGTGGTCCAAAGTGCCCGAGCACCAGAGTGTGTCGTTCTGCTGTGATTCAAAGTGCCTGAGCACCAGAGTGTGTCGTTCTGCTGTGGTCCAAAGTGTCCGAGCACCAGAGTGTGTCGTTCTGCTGTGGTCCAAAGTGTCCGAGCACCAGAGTGTGTCGTTCTGCTGTGCTCCAAAGTGCCCGAGCACCAGAGTGTGTCGTTCTGCTGTAGTCCAAAGTACCCGAGCTCCAGAGTGTGTCGTTCTGCTGTGCTCCAAAGTGCCCGAGCACCAGAGTGTGTCGTTCTGCTGTGCTCCAAAGTGCCCGAGCACTGTCGTTCTGCTGTGCTCCAAAGTGCCCGAGCACCAGAGTGTGTCGTTCTGCTGTGCTTCAAAGTGCCCGAGCACCAGAGTGTGTCGTTCTGTTGTGATCCAAAGTGCCCAAGCACCAGAGTGTGTCGTTCTGCTGTGGTCCAAAGTGTCCGAGCACCAGAGTGTGTCGTTCTGTTGTGCTCCAAAGTGCCCGAGCACCAGAGTGTGTTGTTCTGTTGTGCTCCAAAGTGCCCGAGCACCAGAGTGTGTCGTTCTGCTGTGGTCCAAAGTGTCCGAGCACCAGAGTGTGTCGTTCTGCTGTGCTCCAAAGTGCCCGAGCACCAGAGTGTGTCGTTCTGCTGTGCTCCGAAGTGCCCGAGCACCAGAGTGTGTCGTTCTGCTGTAGTCCAAAGTACCCGAGCTCCAGAGTGTGTCGTTCTGCTGTGCTCCAAAGTGCCCGAGCCCCAGAATGTGTCGTTCTGCTGTGCTCCAAAGTGCCCGAGCACCAGAGTGTGTCGTTCTGCTGTGGTCCAAAGTGCCCGAGCCCCAGAGTGTGTCGTTCTGCTGTGCTTCAAAGTGCCCGAGCACCAGAGTGTGTCGTTCTGCTGTGGTCCAAAGTGCCTGAGCTCCAGAATGTGTCGTTCTGCTGTAGTCCAAAGTGCCCAAGCACCAGAGTGTGTCGTTCTGCTGTGCTTCAAAGTGTCTGAGCACCAGAGTGTGTCGTTCTGCTGTGCTCCAAAGTGCCCGAGCCCCAGAGTGTGTCGTTCTGCTGTGCTCCAAAGTGCCCGAGCACCAGAGTGTGTCGTTCTGCTGTGCTCCAAAGTGCCCGAGCCTCAGAGTGTGTCGTTCTGCTGTGCTTCAAAGTGCCCGAGCACCCAGAGTGTGTCGTTATGCTGTGCTTCAAAGTGCCCGAGCACCAGAGTGTGTCGTTCTGTTGTGATCCAAAGTGCCCGAGCACCAGAGTGTGTCGTTCTGCTGTGCTCCAAAGTGCCCGAGCACCAGAGTGTGTCGTTCTGCTGTGCTTCAAAGTGCCTGAGCACCAGACTGTGTCGTTCTGATGTGCTCCAAAGTGCCCGAGCACCAGAGTGTGTCGTTCTGTTGTGATCCAAAGTGCCCGAGCACCAGAGTGTGTCGTTCTGCTGTGCTCCAAAGTGCTCGAGCACCAGAGTGTGTCGTTCTGCTGTGCTCCAAAGTGCCCGAGCACCAGAGTGTGTCGTTCTGCTGTGGTCCAAAGTGCCCGAGCACCAGAGTGTGTCGTTCTGCTGTGCTTCAAAGTGCCTGAGCACCAGAGTGTGTCGTTCTGCTGTGGTCCAAAGTGTCTGTGCACCAGAGTGTGTCGTTCTGCTGTGCTCCAAAGTGCCCAAGCACCAGAGTGTGTCGTTCTGCTGTGCTCCAAAGTACCCGAGCTCCAGAGTGTGTCGTTCTGCTGTGCTCCAAATGCCCGAGCCTCAGAGTGTGTCGTTCTGCTGTGCTTCAAAGTGCCCGAGCACCAGAGTGTGTCGTTCTGCTGTGCTTCAAAGTGCCCGAGCACCAGAGTGTGTCGTTCTGTTGTGATCCAAAGTGCCCGAGCACCAGAGTGTGTCGTTCTGCTGTGCTCCAAAGTGCCCGAGCTCCAGAGTGTGTCGTTCTGCTGTGCTTCAAAGTCCCTGAGCACCAGAGTGTGTCGTTCTGCTGTGCTCCAAAGTGCCCGAGCACCAGAGTGTGTCGTTCTGTTGTGATCCAAAGTGCCCGAGCACCAGAGTGTGTCGTTCTGCTGTGCTCCAAAGTGCCCGAGCACCAGAGTGTGTCGTTCTGCTGTGCTCCAAAGTGCCCGAGCACCAGAGTGTGTCGTTCTGTTGTGATCCAAAGTGCCCGAGCACCAGAGTGTGTCGTTCTGCTGTGCTCCAAAGTGCCCGAGCACCGGAGTGTGTTGTTCTGCTGTGGTCCAAAGTGCCCGAGCACCAGAGTGTGTCGTTCTGCTGTGGTCCAAAGTGCCCGAGCACCAGAGTGTGTTGTTCTGCTGTGGTCCAAAGTGCCCGAGCACCAGAGTGTGTCGTTCTGCTGTGCTCCAAAGTGCCCGAGCCCCAGAGTGTGTCGTTCTGCTGTGCTTCAAAGTGCCCGAGCACCAGAGTGTGTCGTTCTGCTGTGCTTCAAAGTGCCTGAGCACCAGAGTGTGTCGTTCTGCTGTGCTCCAAAGTGCCCGAGCACCAGAGTGTGTCGTTATGTTGTGATCCAAAGTGCCCGAGCACCAGAGTGTGTCGTTATGTTGTGATCCAAAGTGCCCGAGCACCAGAGTGTGTCGTTCTGCTGTGCTCCAAAGTGCCCGAGCACCAGAGTGTGTCGTTCTGCTGTGCTCCAAAGTGCCCGAGCACCAGAGTGTGTCGTTCTGCTGTGCTCCAAAGTGCACGAGCCCCAGAGTGTGTGTCGTTCTGCTGTGCTTCAAAGTGCCCGAGCACCAGAGTGTGTCGTTCTGCTGTGCTTCAAAGTGCCTGAGCACCAGAGTGTGTCGTTCTGCTGTGCTCCAAAGTGCCCGAGCACCAGAGTGTGTCGTTCTGTTGTGATCCAAAGTGCCCGAGCACCAGAGTGTGTCGTTCTGCTGTGCTCCAAAGTGCCCGAGCACCAGAGTGTGTCGTTCTGCTGTGCTCCAAAGTGCCCGAGCACCAGAGTGTGTCGTTCTGCTGTGGTCCAAAGTGCCCGAGCACCAGAGTGTGTTGTTCTGCTGTGGTCCAAAGTGCCCGAGCACCAGAGTGTGTCGTTCTGCTGTGGTCCAAAGTGCCCGAGCACCAGAGTGTGTTGTTCTGCTGTGGTCCAAAGTGCCCGAGCACCAGAGTGTGTCGTTCTGCTGTGGTCCAAAGTGCCCGAGCACCAGAGTGTGTTGTTCTGCTGTGGTCCAAAGTGCCCGAGCACCAGAGTGTGTCGTTCTGCTGTGGTCCAAAGTGCCCGAGCCCCAGAGTGTGTCGTTCTGCTGTGCTCCAAAGTGCTCGAGCCCCAGAGTGTGTTGTTCTGCTGTGCTCCAAAGTGCCCGAGCACCAGAATGTGTCGTTCTGCTGTGGTCCAAAGTGCCCGAGCCCCAGAGTGTGTCGTTCTCCTGTGGTCCAAAGTGCCCGAGCCCCAGAGTGTGTCGTTCTGCTGTGCTCCAAAGTGCCCGAGCACCAGAGTGTGTTGTTCTGCTGTGGTCCAAAGTGCCCGAGCACCAGAATGTGTCGTTCTGCTGTGCTTCAAAGTGCCTGAGCACCAGAGTGTGTCGTTCTGCTGTGCTCCAAAGTGCCCGAGCCCCAGAGTGTGTCGTTCTGCTGTGCTTCAAAGTGCCCGAGCACCAGAGTGTGTCGTTCTGCTGTGCTTCAAAGTGCCTGAGCACCAGAGTGTGTCGTTCTGCTGTGCTCCAAAGTGCCCGAGCACCAGAGTGTGTCGTTATGTTGTGATCCAAAGTGCCCGAGCACCAGAGTGTGTCGTTCTGCTGTGCTCCAAAGTGCCCGAGCACCAGAGTGTGTCGTTCTGCTGTGCTTCAAAGTGCCCGAGCACCAGAGTGTGTCGTTCTGCTGTGCTTCAAAGTGCCTGAGCACCAGAGTGTGTCGTTCTGCTGTGCTCCAAAGTGCCCGAGCACCTGAGTGTGTCGTTCTGTTGTGATCCAAAGTGCCCGAGCACCAGAGTGTGTCGTTCTGCTGTGCTCCAAAGTGCCCGAGCACCAGAGTGTGTCGTTCTGCTGTGCTCCAAAGTGCCCGAGCACCAGAGTGTGTCGTTCTGCTGTGGTCCAAAGTGCCCGAGCACCAGAGTGTGTTGTTCTGCTGTGGTCCAAAGTGCCCGAGCACCAGAGTGTGTCGTTCTGCTGTGGTCCAAAGTGCCCGAGCCCCAGAGTGTGTCGTTCTGCTGTGCTCCAAAGTGCTCGAGCCCCAGAGTGTGTTGTTCTGCTGTGCTCCAAAGTGCCCGAGCACCAGAATGTGTCGTTCTGCTGTGGTCCAAAGTGCCCGAGCCCCAGAGTGTGTCGTTCTGCTGTGGTCCAAAGTGCCCGAGCCCCAGAGTGTGTCGTTCTGCTGTGCTCCAAAGTGCCCGAGCACCAGAGTGTGTCGTTCTGCTGTGGTCCAAAGTGCCCGAGCACCAGAGTATGTCGTTGTGCTGTGCTCCAAAGTGCCCGACTACCAGTGTGTGTCGTTCTGCTGTGGTCCAAAGTGCCCGAGCCCCAGAGTGTGTCGTTCTGCTGTGCTCCAAAGTGCTCGAGCCCCAGAGTGTGTTGTTCTGCTGTGGTCCAAAGTGCCCGAGCACCAGAGTGTGTTGTTCTGCTGTGGTCCAAAGTGCCTGAGCACTGTCGTTCTGCTGTGCTCCAAAGTGCCCGAGCCCCAGAGTGTGTTGTTCTGCTGTGGTCCAAAGTGCCCGAGCACCAGAGTGTGTCGTTCTGCTGTCGTCCAAAGTGCCCGAGCCCCAGACTGTGTTGTTCTGCTGTGCTCCAAAGTGCCCGAGCACTGTCGTTCTGCTGTGCTCCAAAGTGCCCGAGCCCCAGAGTGTGTCGTTCTGCTGTGCTCCAAAGTGCCCGAGCACCAGAGTGTGTCGTTCTGCTGTGCTCCAAAGTGCCCGAGCACCAGAGTGTGTCGTTCTGCTGTGATCCAAAGTGCCCGAGCACCAGAGTGTGTCGTTCTGCTGTGCTCCAAAGTGCCCGAGCACCAGAGTGTGTCGTTCTGCTGTGCTCCAAAGTGCCCGAGCCCCAGAGTGTGTCGTTCTGCTGTGCTTCCAAGTGCCCGAGCACCAGAGTGTGTCGTTCTGCTGTGCTTCAAAGTGCCTGAGCACCAGAGTGTGTCGTTCTGCTGTGGTCCAAAGTGCCCGAGCCCCAGAGTGTGTCGTTCTGCTGTGCTTCAAAGTGCCCGAGCCCCAGAGTGTGTCGTTCTGCTGTGCTCCAAAGTGCCCGAGCACCAGAGTGTGTCGTTCTGTTGTGATCCAAAGTGCCCGAGCACCAGAGTGTGTCGTTCTGCTGTGCTCCAAAGTGCCCGAGCACCAGAGTGTGTCGTTCTGCTGTGCTCCAAAGTGCCCGAGCACCAGAGTGTGTCGTTCTGTTGTGATCCAAAGTGCCCGAGCACCAGAGTGTGTCGTTCTGCTGTGGTCCAAAGTGCCGAGCACCAGAGTATGTCGTTGTGCTGTGCTCCAAAGTGCCCGACTACCAGTGTGTGTCGTTCTGCTGTGGTCCAAAGTGCCCGAGCCCCAGAGTGTGTCGTTCTGCTGTGCTCCAAAGTGCTCGAGCCCCAGAGTGTGTTGTTCTGCTGTGGTCCAAAGTGCCCGAGCACCAGAGTGTGTTGTTCTGCTGTGGTCCAAAGTGCCTGAGCACTGTCGTTCTGCTGTGCTCCAAAGTGCCCGAGCCCCAGAGTGTGTTGTTCTGCTGTGGTCCAAAGTGCCCGAGCACCAGAGTGTGTCGTTCTGCTGTCGTCCAAAGTGCCCGAGCCCCAGACTGTGTTGTTCTGCTGTGCTCCAAAGTGCCCGAGCACTGTCGTTCTGCTGTGCTCCAAAGTGCCCGAGCCCCAGAGTGTGTCGTTCTGCTGTGCTCCAAAGTGCCCGAGCACCAGAGTGTGTCGTTCTGCTGTGCTCCAAAGTGCCCGAGCACCAGAGTGTGTCGTTCTGCTGTGATCCAAAGTGCCCGAGCACCAGAGTGTGTCGTTCTGCTGTGCTCCAAAGTGCCCGAGCACCAGAGTGTGTCGTTCTGCTGTGCTCCAAAGTGCCCGAGCCCCAGAGTGTGTCGTTCTGCTGTGCTTCCAAGTGCCCGAGCACCAGAGTGTGTCGTTCTGCTGTGCTTCAAAGTGCCTGAGCACCAGAGTGTGTCGTTCTGCTGTGGTCCAAAGTGCCCGAGCCCCAGAGTGTGTCGTTCTGCTGTGCTTCAAAGTGCCCGAGCCCCAGAGTGTGTCGTTCTGCTGTGCTCCAAAGTGCCCGAGCACCAGAGTGTGTCGTTCTGTTGTGATCCAAAGTGCCCGAG
The DNA here is from genome assembly GCA_964034765.1 of Knipowitschia caucasica. Lineage (NCBI taxonomy): Eukaryota > Metazoa > Chordata > Actinopteri > Gobiiformes > Gobiidae > Knipowitschia > Knipowitschia caucasica. The sequence continues at coordinate 4,857,331 of OZ035836.1, forward strand.
CACCAGAGTGTGTCGTTCTGCTGTGCTCCAAAGTGCCCGAGCACCAGAGTGTGTCGTTCTGCTGTGCTCCAAAGTGCCCGAGCCCCAGAGTGTGTCGTTCTGCTGTGCTTCAAAGTGCCCGAGCACCAGAGTGTGTCGTTCTGCTGTGCTTCAAAGTGCCTGAGCACCAGAGTGTGTCGTTCTGCTGTGCTCCAAAGTGCCCGAGCACCAGAGTGTGTCGTTCTGTTGTGATCCAAAGTGCCCGAGCACCAGAGTGTGTCGTTCTGCTGTGCTCCAAAGTGCCCGACTACCAGAGTGTGTCGTTCTGCTGTGCTCCAAAGTGCCCGAGCACCAGAGTGTGTCGTTCTGCTGTGCTCCAATGTGCCCGACTACCAGAGTGTGTCGTTCTGCTGTGGTCCAAAGTGCCCGAGCCCCAGAGTGTGTCGTTCTGCTGTGCTCCAAAGTGCTCGAGCCCCAGAGTGTGTTGTTCTGCTGTGGTCCAAAGTGCCCGAGCACCAGAGTGTGTCGTTCTGTTGTGATCCAAAGTGCCCGAGCACCAGAGTGTGTCGTTCTGCTGTGCTCCAAAGTGCCCGACTACCAGAGTGTGTCGTTCTGCTGTGCTCCAAAGTGCCCGAGCACCAGAGTGTGTCGTTCTGCTGTGCTCCAATGTGCCCGACTACCAGAGTGTGTCGTTCTGCTGTGGTCCAAAGTGCCCGAGCCCCAGAGTGTGTCGTTCTGCTGTGCTCCAAAGTGCTCGAGCCCCAGAGTGTGTTGTTCTGCTGTGGTCCAAAGTGCCCGAGCACCAGAGTGTGTTGTTCTGCTGTGGTCCAAAGTGCCCGAGCACTGTCGTTCTGCTGTGCTCCAAAGTGCCCGAGCCCCAGAGTGTGTTCTTCTGCTGTGGTCCAAAGTGCCCGAGCACCAGAGTGTGTCGTTCTGCTGTGGTCCAAAGTGCCCGAGCCCCAGACTGTGTTGTTCTGCTGTGCTCCAAAGTGCCCGAGCACTGTCGTTCTGCTGTGCTCCAAAGTGCCCGAGCCCCAGAGTGTGTCGTTCTGCTGTGCTCCAAAGTGCCCGAGCACCAGAGTGTGTCGTTCTGCTGTGATCCAAAGTGCCCGAGCACCAGAGTGTGTCGTTCTGCTGTGCTCCAAAGTGCCCGAGCACCAGAGTGTGTCGTTCTGCTGTGCTCCAAAGTGCCCGAGCCCCAGAGTGTGTCGTTCTGCTGTGCTTCCAAGTGCCCGAGCACCAGAGTGTGTCGTTCTGCTGTGCTTCAAAGTGCCTGAGCACCAGAGTGTGTCGTTCTGCTGTGCTCCAAAGTGCCTGAGCACCAGAGTGTGTCGTTCTGTTGTGATCCAAAGTGCCCGAGCACCAGAGTGTGTCGTTCTGCTGTGCTCCAAAGTGCCCGACTACCAGAGTGTGTCGTTTTGCTGTGCTCCAAAGTGCCCAAGCACCAGAGTGTGTCGTTCTGCTGTGGTCCAAAGTGCCCGAGCCCCAGAGTGTGTTGTTCTGCTGTGGTCCAAAGTGCCCGAGCACCAGAGTGTGTCGTTCTGCTGTGCTCCAAAGTGCCCGACTACCAGAGTGTGTCGTTTTGCTGTGCTCCAAAGTGCCCAAGCACCAGAGTGTGTCGTTCTGCTGTGGTCCAAAGTGCCCGAGCCCCAGAGTGTGTTGTTCTGCTGTGGTCCAAAGTGCCCGAGCACCAGAGTGTGTCGTTCTGCTGTGCTCCAAAGTGCCCGAGCACCAGAGTGTGTCGTTCTGCTGTGCTCCAAAGTGCCCGAGCCTCAGAGTGTGTCGTTCTGCTGTGCTTCAAAGTGCCCGAGCACCAGAGTGTGTCGTTCTGTTGTGATCCAAAGTGCCCGAGCACCAGAGTGTGTCGTTCTGCTGTGCTCCAAAGTGCCCGAGCTCCAGAGTGTGTCGTTCTGCTGTGCTTCAAAGTGCCCGAGCCCCAGAGTGTGTCGTTCTGCTGTGGTCCAAAGTGCCCGAGCCCCAGACTGTGTCGTTCTGCTGTGCTCCAAAGTGCTCGAGCACTGTCGTTCTGCTGTGCTCCAAAGTGCCCGAGCCCCAGAGTGTGTCGTTCTGCTGTGCTCCAAAGTGCCCGAGCACCAGAGTGTGTTGTTCTGCTGTGCTCCAAAGTGCTCGAGCCCCAGAGTGTGTTGTTCTGCTGTGCTCCAAAGTGCCCGAGCCCCAGAGTGTGTCGTTCTGCTGTGGTCCAAAGTGCCCGAGCACCAGAGTGTGTCGTTCTGCTGTGCTCCAAAGTGCCCGAGCCTCAGAGTGTGTCGTTCTGCTGTGCTTCAAAGTGCCCGAGCACCAGAGTGTGTCGTTCTGTTGTGATCCAAAGTGCCCGAGCACCAGAGTGTGTCGTTCTGCTGTGCTCCAAAGTGCCCGAGCTCCAGAGTGTGTCGTTCTGCTGTGCTTCAAAGTGCCTGAGCACCAGAGTGTGTCGTTCTGCTGTGCTCCAAAGTGCCCGAGCACCAGAGTGTGTCGTTCTGCTGTGATCCAAAGTGCCCGAGCACCAGAGTGTGTCGTTCTGCTGTGCTCCAAAGTGCCCGAGCACCAGAGTGTTTCGTTCTGCTGTGGTCCAAAGTGCCCGAGCACCAGAGTGTGTTGTTCTGCTGTGGTCCAAAGTGCCCGAGCACCAGAATGTGTTGTTCTGCTGTGCTTCAAAGTGCCCGAGCACCAGAGTGTGTCGTTCTGCTGTGCTCCAAAGTGCCCGAGCACCAGAGTGTGTCGTTCTGCTGTGGTCCAAAGTGCCCGAGCACCAGAGTGTGTCGTTCTGCTGTGGTCCAAAGTGCCCGAGCACCAGAGTGTGTCGTTCTGCTGTGGTCCAAAGTGCCCGAGCACCAGAGTGTGTTGTTCTGCTGTGGTCCAAAGTGCCCGAGCACCAGAGTGTGTCGTTCTGCTGTGGTCCAAAGTGCTCGAGCCCCAGAGTGTGTCGTTCTGCTGTGGTCCAAAGTGCCCGAGCCCCAGAGTGTGTCGTTTTGCTGTGCTCCAAAGTGCTCGAGCCCCAGAGTGTGTTGTTCTGCTGTGCTCCAAAGTGCCCGAGCACCAGAATGTGTCGTTCTGCTGTGGTCCAAAGTGCCCGAGCCCCAGAGTGTGTCGTTCTGCTGTGCTCCAAAGTGCCCGAGCACCAGAGTGTGTCGTTCTGCTGTGGTCCAAAGTGCCCGAGCCCCAGAGTGTGTCGTTCTGCTGTGCTTCAAAGTGCCCGAGCACCAGAGTGTGTCGTTCTGCTGTGCTCCAAAGTGCCCGAGCACCAGAGTGTGTCGTTCTGCTGTGCTCCAAAGTGCCCAAGCACCAGAGTGTGTCGTTCTGCTGTGCTCCAAAGTGCCCGAGCCCCAGAGTGTGTCGTTCTGCTGTGCTTCAAAGTGCCCGAGCACCAGAGTGTGTCGTTCTGCTGTGGTCCAAAGTGCCCGAGCCCCAGAGTGTGTCGTTCTGCTGTGCTTCAAAGTGCCCGAGCACCAGAGTGTGTCGTTCTGCTGTGCTCCAAAGTGCCCGAGCACCAGAGTGTGTCGTTCTGCTGTGCTCCAAAGTGCCCAAGCACCAGAGTGTGTCGTTCTGCTGTGCTCCAAAGTGCCCGAGCCCCAGAGTGTGTCGTTCTGCTGTGCTTCAAAGTGCCCGAGCACCAGAGTGTGTCGTTCTGCTGTGCTTCAAAGTGCCTGAGCACCAGAGTGTGTCGTTCTGCTGTGCTCCAAAGTGCCCGAGCACCAGAGTGTGTCGTTCTGCTGTGCTCCAAAGTGCCCGACTACCAGAGTGTGTCGTTCTGCTGTGCTCCAAAGTGCCCGACTACCAGAGTGTGTCGTTCTGCTGTGGTCCAAAGTGCCCGAGCCCCAGAGTGTGTCGTTCTGCTGCGCTCCAAAGTGCTCGAGCCCCAGAGTGTGTTGTTCTGCTGTGCTCCAAAGTGCCCAAGCACCAGAGTGTGTCGTTCTGCTGTGGTCCAAAGTGCCCGAACACTGTCGTTCTGCTGTGCTCCAAAGTGCCCGAGCCCCAGAGTGTGTTGTTCTGCTGTGGTCCAAAGTGCCCGAGCACCAGAGTGTGTCGTTCTCTGTGGTCCAAAGTGCCCGAGCCCCAGACTGTGTCGTTCTGCTGTGCTCCAAAGTGCCCGAGCACTGTCGTTCTGCTGTGCTCCAAAGTGCCCGAGCCCCAGAGTGTGTCGTTCTGCTGTGCTCCAAAGTGCCCGAGCACCAGAGTGTGTCGTTCTGCTGTGCTCCAAAGTGCTCGAGCACCAGAGTGTGTCGTTCTGCTGTGCTCCAAAGTGCCCGAGCACCAGAGTGTGTCATTCTGCTGTGCTTCAAAGTGCCCGAGCACCAGAGTGTGTCGTTCTGCTGTGCTTCAAAGTGCCTGAGCACCAGAGTGTGTCGTTCTGCTGTGCTCCAAAGTGCCCGACTACCAGAGTGTGTCGTTCTGCTGTGCTCCAAAGTGCCCGACTACCAGAGTGTGTCGTTCTGCTGTGGTCCAAAGTGCCCGAGCCCCAGAGTGTGTTGTTCTGCTGTGCTCCAAAGTGCCCAAGCACCAGAGTGTGTCGTTCTGCTGTGGTCCAAAGTGCCCGAGCCCCAGAGTGTGTCGTTCTGCTGTGGTCCAAAGTGCCCGACTACCAGAGTGTGTCGTTCTGCTGTGGTCCAAAGTGCCCGAGCCCCAGAGTGTGTTGTTCTGCTGTGCTCCAAAGTGCCCAAGCACCAGAGTGTGTCGTTCTGCTGTGGTCCAAAGTGCCCGAGCCCCAGAGTGTGTCGTTCTGCTGTGGTCCAAAGTGCCCGAGCACCAGAGTGTGTCGTTCTGCTGTGCTCCAAAGTGCCCGAGCACTGTCGTTCTGCTGTGCTCCAAAGTGCTCGAGCACCAGAGTGTGTCGTTCTGCTGTGGTCCAAAGTGCCCGAGCCCCAGACTGTGTCGTTCTGCTGTGCTCCAAAGTGCCCGAGCACCAGAGTGTGTCGTTCTGCTGTGGTCCAAAGTGCCCGAGCACCAGAGTGTGTCGTTCTGCTGTGGTCCAAAGTGCCCGAGCCCCAGACTGTGTCGTTCTGCTGTGCTCCAAAGTGCCCGAGCACCAGAGTGTGTCGTTCTGCTGTGCTCCAAAGTGCCCGAGCACCAGAGTGTGTCGTTCTGCTGTGCTCCAAAGTGCCCGAGCACCAGAGTGTGTCGTTCTGCTGTGCTCCAAAGTGCCCGAGCACCAGAGTGTGTCGTTCTGCTGTGCTCCAAAGTGCCCGAGCACCAGAGTGTGTCGTTCTGCTGTGGTCCGTGTGGGAGGAGCGGGGGCTGTGGGGTTAGAGCTTCAGACTGAGTTCATGTCTTCACTGAACCCAGGGCCAGAGCTTTGCCTTTGTCTGATGCAGTGAGCGCACTTTTGAATGCACTGGGAAATGGCTGCAAATCCAAAGCCGCCGGGATGAGCAAACAAAATGCAATGTTTAAAATCCACTTTACCGCGGCCGTTTTTCGCTGTTCTTTTCCGAAATAATTAGAAAACATTTTTAATCTGTCACCAGCGGGCCGTACAACCGACCACACCACAGGAACGGACCATTTGATTTAGTAAAACATCCCTTCAAACGTCTAAAAATAGCTAACTTTGTAGCATCCAGGTAGCTTTCAGTGCTATAGTGCCACCCGGCCACGTGACCGGCGCGGAAAAACTATAAACAGAGACCTCACTCCAAGATCCTCCTAAAACAGGAGTTATTCAGGATCAATATTGAGACTTCTTACCTTTTAACCAAATTTTTTTTTCAACATTAACATAGACACTTTCCAGCATTTTACTGCATTGGCTCTCTCTCCTGGTTTCCTTTTTCACTCAGAAAAAGTCAGACAAACCCAACAACCTTTGGCGACATCCTGTAACAGCCGCGACAGAAGCAAGAGGTGCGCTGTGATTGGTCAGCGCAGCCGGGGAATCACCCTGGGAGATGAGCCAATGAAACGGCAGTGACGGCACATACATCCTCCACTGCACCACGGAGCCTCCCACGCCCGGTAAGTGGAGTCATCACAGCCAGACCCAAATCCATATGACTAAGATAAGACAGATGGAGCGTAGGAAAGGTCTTGTCCATGTGGCAAAGGTACAAGTGGGAAAACGGTTTTTGCAGTTTGTGATGAAGAGATATGAAGCTTGTGGTACTTTTTATAGATAGACAGAACTAATGACCAGTGGGGCTCCTGCTGGGCCTATGAGGAGTACAGGGACTGGCCTCGTGCTGGGACTATGAGGAGCACAGGGACTTGCCTCGTGCTGGGACTATGAGGAGCACAGGGACTGGCCTTGTGCTGGGACTATGAGGAGCACAGGGACTGGCCTCGTGCTGGGACTATGAGGAGCACAGGGACTGGCCTCGTGCTGGGACTATGGGGAGCACAGGGACTGGCCTCGTGCTGGGACTATGAGGAGCACAGGGACTGGCCTCGTGCTGGGACTATGAGGAGCACAGGGACTTGCCTCGTGCTGGGACTATGAGGAGCACAGGGACTGGCCTTGTGCTGGGACTATGAGGAGCACAGGGACTGGCCTCGTGCTGGGACTATGGGGAGCACAGGGACTGGCCTCGTGCTGGGACTATGGGGAGCACAGGGACTGGCCTCGTGCTGGGACTATGAGGAGCACAGGGACTGGCCTCGTGCTGGGACTATGAGGAGCACAGGGACTGGCCTCGTGCTGGGACTATGAGGAGCACAGGGACTGGCCTCGTGCTGGGACTATGAGGAGCACAGGGACTGGCCTCCTGCTGGGACTATGAGGAGCACAGGGACTTGCCTCGTGCTGGGACTATGAGGAGCACAGGGACTGGCCTCGTGCTGGGACTATGAGGAGCACAGGGACTGGCCTCGTGCTGGGACTATGAGGAGCACACGGACTGGCCTCGTGCTGGGACTATGAGGAGCACAGGGACTGGCCTCGTGCTGGGACTATGAGGAGCACAGGGACTGGCCTCGTGCTGGGACTATGAGGAGCACAGGGACTTGCCTCGTGCTGGGACTATGAGGAGCACAGGGACTGGCCTTGTGCTGGGACTATGAGGAGCACAGGGACTGGCCTCGTGCTGGGACTATGGGGAGCACAGGGACTGGCCTCGTGCTGGGACTATGGGGAGCACAGGGACTGGCCTCGTGCTGGGACTATGAGGAGCACAGGGACTGGCCTCGTGCTGGGCCTATGAGGAGCACAGGGACTGGCCTCGTGCTGGGACTATGAGGAGCACAGGGACTGGCCTCGTGCTGGGACTATGAGGAGCACAGGGACTGGCCTCGTGCTGGGCCTATGAGGAGCACAGGGACTGGCCTCGTGCTGGGACTATGAGGAGCACAGGGACTGGCCTCCTGCTGGGACTATGAGGAGCACAGGGACTTGCCTCGTGCTGGGACTATGAGGAGCACACGGACTGGCCTCGTGCTGGGACTATGAGGAGCACAGGGACTGGCCTCGTGCTGGTACTATGAGGAGCACAGGGACTGGCCTCCTGCTGGGACTATGAGGAGCACAGGGACTGGCCTCGTGCTGGGCCTATGAGGAGCACAGGGACTGGCCTCGTGCTGGGACTATGAGGAGCACAGGGACTGGCTTCCTGCTGGGACTATGAGGAGCACAGGGACTGGCCTCCTGCTGGGACTATGAGGAGCACAGGGACTTGCCTCGTGCTGGGACTATGAGGAGTACAGGGACTGGCCTCGTGCTGGTACTATGAGGAGCACAGGGACTGGCCTCCTGCTGGGACTATGAGGAGCACAGGGACTGGCCTCGTGCTGGGCCTATGAGGAGCACAGGGACTGGCCTCGTGCTGGGACTATGAGGAGCACAGGGACTGGCCTCCTGCTGGGACTATGAGGAGCACAGGGACTTGCCTCGTGCTGGGCCTATGAGGAGCACAGGGACTGGCCTCCTGCTGGGACTATGAGGAGCACAGGGACTGGCCTCGTGCTGGGTCTATGAGGAGCACAGGGACTGGCCTCGTGCTGGGACTCTGAGGAGCACAGGGACTGGCCTCGTGCTGGGACTATGAGGAGCACAGGGACTGGCCTCGTGCTGGGCCTATGAGGAGCACAGGGACTGGCCTCCTGCTGGGACTATGAGGAGCACAGGGACTTGCCTCGTGCTGGGACTATGAGGAGCACAGGGACTGGCCTCGTGCTGGTACTATGAGGAGCACAGGGACTGGCCTCCTGCTGGGACTATGAGGAGCACAGGGACTGGCCTCGTGCTGGGCCTATGAGGAGCACAGGGACTGGCCTCGTGCTGGGACTATGAGGAGCACAGGGACTGGCCTCCTGCTGGGACTATGAGGAGCACAGGGACTGGCCTCCTGCTGGGACTATGAGGAGCACAGGGACTTGCCTCGTGCTGGGACTATGAGGAGCACAGGGACTGGCCTCGTGCTGGTACTATGAGGAGCACAGGGACTGGCCTCCTGCTGGGACTATGAGGAGCACAGGGACTGGCCTCGTGCTGGGCCTATGAGGAGCACAGGGACTGGCCTCGTGCTGGGACTATGAGGAGCACAGGGACTGGCCTCCTGCTGGGACTATGAGGAGCACAGGGACTGGCCTCGTGCTGGGCCTATGAGGAGCACAGGGACTGGCCTCCTGCTGGGACTATGAGGAGCACAGGGACTGGCCTCGTGCTGGGCCTATGAGGAGCACAGGGACTGGCCTCGTGCTGGGCCTATGAGGAGCACAGGGACTGGCCTCGTCCTGGGACTATGAGGAGCACAGGGACTGGCCTCCTGCTGGGACTATGAGGTGCACAGGGACTGGCCTCGTGCTGGGACTATGAGGAGCACAGGGACTGGCCTCGTGCTGGGACTATGAGGAGCACAGGGACTGGCCTCGTGCTGGGACTATGAGGAGCACAGGGGCTGGCCTCATGCTGGGACTATGAGGAGCACAGGGACTGGCCTCGTGCTGGGACTATGAGGAGCACAGGGACTGGCCTCCTGCTGGGACTATGCGGAGCACAGGGACTGGCCTCCTGCTGGGACTATGAGGAGCACAGGGACTGGCCTCCTGCTGGGACTATGAGGAGCACAGGGACTGGCCTCGTGCTGGGACTATGAGGAGCACAGGGACTGGCCTTGTGCTGGGACTCTGAGGAGCACAGGGACTGGCCTCTTGTTCGGACTCTGAGCACAGGGACTGGCCTCCTGCTGGGACTCTGAGGAGCACAGGGACTGGCCTCTTGTTCGGACTCTGAGCACAGGGACTGGCCTCCTGCTGGGACTATGAGGAGCACAGGGACTGGCCTCATGCCGGTCCCAGAGTCAGGACTGCAAGGACTTTTTCTTTATTCTTTTAATCTAGTGTTATTATCTATGATTTTAATGCCTTGTGTGATTGTCCTTGAATCTTGTTTTGCCTTGTGTGTGAACGTTGTGTGTTTGGGCTTGGCCTGGATGACACACACACACACACAAAATTATATACAAAAATATAACTATGACCAAACACAACACATTCTGATCATGGCAAATAAATGCACGGTAAGTCGGCTGCTCACCCATGAATGTCAAAGGGATTGAGTCTGGGTCAACCATGTTTTCCACCTCCATCACCAATGCTTGTCGCTTTGGCCGCAGGGTGTCTGGTCCTGGTTCCGGCGGGAATACTCCAGTAGTAACGGAGGCCATCAGGTTGAAGAGGAGGCTAAAGGATTCCAAGGTGAATCGTGGGCTTAAGGCAGTGTGTCATTGCCCAAGCTGCAGCAGAAGCAAAATCTCATTCCTTTTTCTTTAAATTTGGCAACTTATTCCATCATCCTCTGGTCAACTCTGGTCCACTCTGGTCCACTCTGGTCCACTCTGGGGGCAGTTACACATTAGTTCTAGTCAGATAGCTCCGTTTAAAGAGATCTTTCTTCATCCACAGCTAAGTTTTAACATCATTCATCAATTATTAAGGTGTGAAAAAGCGGCGAACGCCTCGTACGCACTTCTGTGGATGTGGTCGAAGGCTTTTGACCAAGACTCATTATTTCAGTTCTCGGAAGAAAATAATTAACATTTAAATTGCAATATTACTTCTGAGCCTATGGGCCAATGTCACAGAAGATTGTTCTATAAGTTTTCGCCACCGCGGGGGAGGCAGAATGAATATACAATTATGTTCACTACAAATGTGGCAAAGAAAGTAAACTCACAAACTGTCTGTATTTCTCAACTTAAAGGGTACATAATATTGGCTTTTTGTCCAAGATTTTTACAAGTTTTGATATTTAGGAAGGGCAAGGCAAGTTTATATGTATAGAGACTAGAGAGAGAGAGACCAGAGAGAGACCAGAGAGACCAGAGAGAGAGATCAGAGAGAGACCAGAACGAGATACTAAAGAGAGAGACTAGAGAGAGAGACCAGAGAGACTAGAGAGAGAGACCAGAGAGACTAGAGAGAGAGACTAGAGAGAGAGACAAGAGATAGAGACCAGAGAGAGACTAGAGAGAGAGACCAGAGAGACTAGAGAGAGAGACCAGAGAGACTAGAGAGAGAGACTAGAGAGAGAGACAAGAGATAGAGACCAGAGAGAGACTAGAGAGAGAGACCAGAGAGACTAGAGAGAGAAACTAGAGACAGAGACCAGAGAGAGACTAGAGAGCGAGACCAGAGAGAGACCAGAGAGACTAGAGAGAGAGACTAGAGAGAGAGACTAGAGAGAGAGACTAGAGAGAGAGACCAGAGAGACCACAGAGAGACAAAAGATATTAGAGAGAGAGAGAGAGCACAAGAGCTTAATAAAACAATACCAGGCATTTAAATCATAAATAATCGTTCATTCATTTTCTACCCCTTTATTAATCCATTTTTGGGTCTTCGGGCAATGTGGGGTTAAATGTCTTGCCCATGGACACAATGACAGTAGACATCAGTGGGATGGTATAAGGCAGTGTCTCCCAAAGTGGGGTCCGCGGCCCCCTGGTGGGCCGCGAGGGTACTGCAGGGGGGCCGCGGGAGGTCATTAAAAAAAAAATATATATATATATAATTATTTAATATTAAATTTATAATGTTTTGTTTGTAATATTAAAATATTTGTGTTCATTATTTGACTTGAATAATCCACTGTAATCATTTTTGTATTACAATGTTTGTAGCAGAGGCTATTTCCCCAAAATAAAATAACCAGAAGAGCTTATTGATTGACTGCGGAACCTTCCGCAGTCAACCATTGGTTTTGTATTTCTTTATTCCGTCATTTTTTTTGACACGTTTCACAGCTTTCACATTTTCAACAATTTCCACAAGTTATACATCAAAACGTTCCACATGTTTGGGAGATTATTGCTATTACTTTTGGGACTTCAGCGATTTCCGGTTTTTCCGCAATCGGACAAAAATCTGCATTGAGAATTCTGCAATGCATTTTAATAGGCCCATGCATTTTAATAGGACTTCAGCTCTTTCAGACATTTCTACAGTTTCAATGATTCAACAGTTTCAAGGATTCAACAGTTTCAAGGATTTCAGCAGTTTCAAGATTTCAAGAGTTTCAAGGACTTCAACAGTTTCAAGGACTTCAGCAGTTTCAAGGACTTCAGCAGTTTCAAGGACTTCAGTGTAATCATGCAACCTAATAGGGATTTTTCCATGTAAACCAGTATAATGCAACTTAATAGGGATTTTTCCATGTAAACCAGTATAATGCAACTTAATAGGGTTTTTTCATGTAAACCAGTATAATGCAACTTAATAGGGTTTTTTTTCATGTAAACCAGTATAATGCAACTTAATGGGGATTTTTCCATGTAAACCAGTATAATGCAACTTAATAGGGGTTTTTACATGTAAACCAGTATAATGCAACTTAATAGGGTTTTTTCCATGTAAACCAGTATAATGCAACTTAATAGGGATTTTTCCATGTAAACCAGTACAATGCAACTTAATAGGGATTTTTCCATGTAAACCAGTATAATGCAACTTAATAGGGTTTTTTTCATGTAAACCAGTATAATGCAACTTAATGGGGATTTTTCCATGTAAACCAGTATTATGCAACTTAATAGGGATTTTTCCATGTAAACCAGTATAATGCAACTTAATAGGGTTTTTTTCATGTAAACCAGTATAATGCAACTTAATAGGGTTTTTTTCATGTAAACCAGTATAATGCAACTTAATGGGGATTTTTCCATGTAAACCAGTATAATGCAACTTAATAGGTTTTTTTTTTACATATAAACCAGTATAATGGAACTTAATAGGGTTTTTTCCATGTAAACCAGTATAATGCAACTTAATAGGGATTTCTCCATGTAAACCAGTATAATGCAACTTAATAGGGTTTTTTTCATGTAAACCAGTATAATGCAACTTAAGGGATTTTTTTCATGTAAACCATGTATAATGCAACTTAATAGGGTTTTTTTTTACATGCAACTTAAAACATGTAAACCAGTATAATGGAACTTAATAGGGGTTTTTACATGTAAACAAGTATAATGGAACTTAATAGGGGTTTTTACATGTAAACCAGTATAATGCAACTTAATAAGGATTTTTACATGTAAACCACTATAATGTAACCTAATAGGGGTTTTTACATGTAAACCAGTATAAAGCAACTTAATAGGGATTTGTACATGTAAACCAGTATAATGCAACCTAATAGGGATTTTTCCATGTAAACCAGTATAATGCAACCTAATAGGTTGCATTATACCACCAGACCAAGACCCAAACGAAGACTCAGACCACCACCAGATAATGACCACAGACCAGGTTTCCTTAGTTACAGGAACCAAATTGTTTCAGCGGTGAGGGGATTTTTCAGTTTCAAGGACACTTTCAATACATTCAGTAGTTTCAAGGATTTCAACTGTTTAAGAATTTAACCAGTTTCAAGGATATCAGGAGGTTCAAGGATTTCAGGAGTTTCCACACTTTCAACAGTTTCCAGGTTTAAAAAAGTTTCAAGGATTTCAGGAGTTTCAATGTTTCAACAGTTTCAAGGATTTCAGGAGTTTAAAGGTTTCAACAATTTCAAGGACTTCAGGAGTTTCAAATATCTATCAAGTATTTTAACAGTTTCAAGGCCTTTTAAAGGATTTCAAGGATTTTTTTTAGCAGATTTCCACATTAGATCTGTTCCGCAGTCAATCGCAATGGCTTCAGCCATTGCAAGTTTCTAGTTCTTAATGTTGTCTTCTTGGTTATTATTTTGGGGGGCCACGCAGACCCGTCAGATTTTTAAGGGGGCCTCGGTGTTACTGAGTTTGGGAATGGCTGGTATAAGGTATAAGAACTGATTCCTGCCCATATCTGTGAACCTCCTGAACGCAGGCCGTCGAGCAGAGCGCTGATGGCTTATGTCGGTGTTACTGTGTTTTTATGTCTGTCTTATGTGTATTTTCAATGTAGCAGCTGTGAGTCCAAGACTAATTTCCTACAAGACAAAATAAATTAATCTTGAATCTTGATCTTGAACCAAAGTAAAGATGTAATCCGTCAATGTATAACTTTTTTAATGTGCTTTGTTTAACCTCAATTTTAATATTATCAGAGAAGAAGCCTGTCCCACATTTTCAGGAAGACTGCTCCAGATTAAAGCTGCACGAATCTGAATTGCATCCATCTTCCCACATTTGTACTCACAAACACACACTCATTCACCCTGAACTATTGTACATGTTTTCAGTGGGAGACCAGAGCATCAGGAGGAAACCTATTCAAACTCCACACTGCTAATTTACACAGGAGGCGTTACAGCACGTACGCGTTTCAGCACGGACGTTATACGTGCAGCAGACGCGTGTAACCTTTTTACATGTAAACCAATGGTGATATTTACACGACTAGTGTTATACGTGCGTATGACGGACGTATGATGTGAGACTGCCCCTAATTTAGGATGGATTTCTAATTTTGTGCGCGCAGCAACACGTCTCCAGTTAAAACACATGTGAAACATGACTTTTCTATAGCGGCCCTTGGCTTTAGATCGCATCTACACACACACAGCACTTGTATCTAAACATTAGCAGGAGGAGCAGCAGGTTTTACACTGATTCTGGACATCGTTTTTTTTCCCATTCCTAAAGTCTCGCCAAACCAGCGCACAGAGACCATGAAGACAAACACATACATGTGATTTGTGTTGCTCTACATCAGTCCTCTGGCCCGTACTGTCCTCTACACTGCTCCATAGACTACACAGGGAGAGCATCAGAAGCCTCAGACCTGCGCACACGGCCTGTGTAGATACTCCCAAATAATGTTACGCACAGATGCGCGCAGTCAACGCATACGCGCTTTTAACGCCTACTGTGTACATTCCGTTAGGGTTAGGGTTTAACCATCACTGACCACTGTCACTTTACTGCAGCCAGAGAGTTTTGTTCAAGAAGTAAAGAGGGCGGTTCTTTCCTAAAATTTGGGAAAATCCTCCTATATACCTTTGAGTCAAATAACACAGATTTTCTTTTTTTCAGAATCAGAATCATTTTTATTGCCACGTAATTAACAGGAGGTCACAGACTTGGAAATTGCTTTGGCTCAGTGCAACAGTCAGAAAGAGATAGTGAAATAAAGAATAAAAAACACTTAAATAAATTTAAATTTAAAATAGAGTTACAGTTACTATTTACAATATACAAGTGCACATGGTGCACACAATGTAAGGTGACAGCAGTACAGTGAAGTAAAGTGACGTATGATGGGCAGTAAAGTGACTTTATAAAGGGCGGGGGGACAGGTTAAGAAGTGTTCAAGAGTCCAACAGCAGAGGGGAAGAAACTGTTCTTGTGGCGGGAGGTTCTAGTCCTGATGGACCGCAGCCTCCTGCCTGAGGGGAGTGGATGGAATAGTCCATGTGCAGGTGAGAGGGGTCGGCTGTGATACGACCAGCCCGGCCTCGAGCTCGGGCGACGTACAGGTCCTGCAGCGATGGAAGGCTGCGGCCGATCACTTCCTCTGCAGAGCGCACAATGCACTGTAGTCTCTGTTTGTCCCTGACTGTGGCTCCAGCGAACCACACGGTGATGGAGGAGGTGATGGAGGAGGTGATGGAGGAGGTGAGGATGGACTCGATGATGGCCGTGTAGAACTGCACCAACATCTGTGCAGGCAGCTTGGCTTTCCTGAGCTGCCGCAGGAAGTACATCCTCTGCTGGGCCTTCTTGATGAGGGAGCTGATGGTCGGCTCCCACTTGAGGTCCTGGGTGATGGTGGTGCCCAGGAAACGGATGGACTCCACAGAGGTGATGGGGGAGTCCATCACGGAGGGTGGGGGCGGGGGGACAGTGCTCTTCCTGAAGTCCACAATCATCTCCACTGTCTTCTGGGCGTTCAGCTCCAGGTTGTTACCACTGCACCAGGACACCAGCCGGTCCACCTCCTCCTGTAGGCGGACTCATCGTTTTTGGAGATGAGTCCAATGAGGGTGGTGTCAGCGGTAAACTTGATCAGCTTCACAGAGTCGTGGCTGGAGGTGCAGTGGTTGGTGTACAGGGAGAAGAGCAGGGGAGAAAGATGTATTTATAATCCGAGAGTCCGAGACATTCTTCCCCAGACGCACTCGCTGCTTCCTGTCCGTCAGGAAGTCAGTGATCCACCTGCAGGTGGAATCGGGCACGTTGAGCTGGGAGAGCTTGTCCTGGAGCAGGGATGGCAGGATTGTGTTGAAGGCAGAGCTGAAGTCCACGAACAGGACCCTGGCGTCGGTCCCCGGGGAGTCCAGGTGCTGTAGGAGGGTCAGGTTGATGGCGTCGTCTACAGATCTATTGGCTCTGTAGGCGAACTGCAGGGGGTCCAGGAGGGGGGAGGTGAGGGACTTGAGATGGGAGAGGACCAGGCGTTCAAATGACTTCATGACGACAGACGTAAGTGCTACAGGTCTGTAGTCGTTGAGTCCTGTGATCCTGGGCTTCTTCGGGACGGGGACAATGATGGAGGATTTGAAGCAGGCCGGGACATGGCAGGACTGCAGAGAGGAGTTGAAAATGTCCGTGAACACAGGAGTAAGCTCACTGGCGCAGTGTCTCAGAGTGGCCGGAGACACGTGGTCCGGGCCAGGAGCTTTGCGGGGGTGCAGCCTTAAGAAGAGTTGTTTAGTCTCTTTAGAGGCTATTGTTAGGCTGGGGGCAGGGCTGATGGGTGGGTCGTTAGAGTAGTGGGGGGTGGGGGAGGGAGAGGTGTCAGGGGCAGCATCAAAGCGACTGAAAAATAAGTTCAGATCGTCAGCTAGCTTGTGGTCATCAGCACAGGGGAGGGCTTTGGGCTTGTAGTTGGTGATCTCCCGTAGGCCCCTCCAGACAGAAGCAGTATCGTTGTTACCAAACTGCTCCTGTAGTCGTTCTCTGTGCCGGGACTTGGCTGCTTTCAGTTCTTTCCTGAACTAATATTTAGCTGCTTTGTAGCCGCTGCGGTCCCCCTCCCTGAAAGCAGACTCCTTTGCTTTCCTGAGCTGCCGGAGTTTAGCAGTGAACCAGGGTTTGTCGTTGTTATAGATGACCCTGGTCCTTGTTGGAATGATGCTATCCTCGCAGAAGTGACTGTATGACGTCACAGTGTCCGTATATTCATCCAAACTATCTGTGGCAGCTCTGAAAAGGTCCCAGTCTGTAGATTCCATGCATGCGCGCAGCTCTTCCACAGCTTCATTAGACCACACTTTGGAGCTCCTCACTGCAGGTTTCGAGAGCTTTAGTCTCTGTCTGTAAGCAGGAACCAGATGTATCATGGAGTGATCTGAGAAGCCGAGGGCTGGCTTGGGAACAGCGCGAAAAGCTCCGCGCACGGTGGTGTAACAGTGATCCAGAGTGTTCTCCTCTCTGGTCGGGCATTTGATAAACTGTCTGTATTTGGGTAATTCCTGGCTCAAGTTCTCCTTGTTAAAATCCCCCAGGATAATAATCAGAGAGTCCAGGTATAAACGTTCCATACACAGTACTTGCTCTGCGAGTGCACGCTGAGCCTTGCGCGCGTCCGCGCATGGCGGTATGTAAACAGAGGCAAGAATGAATGAAACAATTTCACGAGGGGATTAAAATGGTTTACAATGAATGAAAAGATATTCCAGAGCAGGAGAACAGTGCTTGGAGATCACTGTCACATCGTTACACCAGTTTGTATTGACGTAGAAACACAGCCCTCCGCCTCTGCTCTTCCCTGAGAGCGCACAATGGCGATCCGCGCGGAACAGCCCAAAGCCCTGCAGCTCCAGAGCGCAGTCCGGGATCCGCTCATTTAGCCAGGTCTCAGTGAAGCAGAGGACACAGGATGTGGCGAAGTCCTTGTTTCTTCTCATGAGCAGGCTGAGTTTGTCCATATTATTGCCCAGTGAGCGTACGTTGGAGAGAAAAATGCCGGGGAGAGCCATGCGCGCTCCTCTCCTCCTAAGACGCACGAGCAGGCCTCCACGCTTTCCCCTTTTACGGGCCCACACTTTTTGGGCTAGAACATGGACTGAATCAGCCACAGATGCCAAGAAAACAGGCAATAGGTCCAGGCAATAGGTCCATTTCCCCAGAGTTCCCGAGTTCCAAGATCTTGCGACACCATCTGCGATCATGTGCATTATTTATAGGACTTTACCACAAATGGTGAAAAAGATCTCATTTATCTTCTTTCTCAGGTCCTTAATTAGACACTTCTATCCATTACCACTAGACGTATGACTCCGTTTGCATTAAGATGTATGAGATGAGTCGTGTGTGTGAACTCCACAGCCTCTTTAGCTCCTGACAGAGATGGATCAGTCCGGACTCTGCCCAACGACCCAGTGACATTTGGACGGAGCCTCGCCCAGACACCAGAGAGAGAATTTGCAAATTTATACAGAGACCCTTAAAATGTCTAATTTTCGACGTCTTATTGGGACGGAATTAGCCAATTGCCAGAGAGAGACCAGATAAAGATCAGAGAAGACCAGAGAGAGAGACCAGAGAGAGACCAGCGTAAGATCAGAAAGAGACCAGAGAGAGACCAGAGATAGAGACCAGAGAAAGATCAGAAAGAAACCAGAGAGAGAGACCAGAGAGAGGGACCAGAGAGAGAGACCAGAGAGAGAGACCAGAGAGAGAGACAAGATAAAGATCAGAAAGAGACCAGAGAGAGAGACCAGAGAGAGATCCGAGAGAGACCAGAGAGAGAGACCAAAGAGGGACCAGAGAAAGATCAAAGAGAGACCAGAGAGAGAGAGACCAGAGAAAGATCAGAGAGGGACCAGAGTAAGATCAGAGAGAGACCAGAGAGAGAGAGACCAGAGAAAGATCAAAGAGAGACGAGAGAGAGACCAGAGTAAGCTCAGAGAGAGACCAGAGAGAGAGAGATAAGGGAAGGATCGGAGAGAGACCAAAGAGACAGACCAGAAAGAGAGACCAGAGGGAAAGACCAGAGAGAGACCAGAGAGAGACTAGAGCAGGGGTCGGCAACCTAGGGCACGCGTGCCACATGTGGCACGCCGCGGAATAAACACTGGCACGCCGGCACCTCCGCATTATTCTCACTGTATCTGTCCTGTTTTAAAAATAAGAGCATCTCCCTCTTTGTCTGAGCGCTTTTGATGGCCGGCACTAGGACCCAGCGGACACCACTGCGGGGATAAGCTGCGTGCTTCCCTCACACACACACACTGTGTGTAGCTGTGGGTGAAGCCAGGAGCTGCAGCTGCAGGTGTATGCGAGATTTAAACTTCTTTTTGCACATTCAAAGTAGTAACTGGTGTGCCATTCACTGCAGACGCCTCCTACAATCACTGTGACACGCTGTCAACACTGTGTGTGTGAAATCAAAGAGGGAACTGGTGAGTTTAAGCATTTTTGTGCTGCACAGAGCTAGGATGCTAGCGCTAGCCTCTGATGCGATGTTGAACTCGAATATTGTTGTTCTCATGTTGATTCTCTGTGTAGGCGACTATGCCTTTTCATGTGCTCATGTATGGTTACCAGAGCATGACATTTGCTTGTGTGCTCTTGAACCAAAAGTATTAATACATTTATTTTTGATATGTGCACTGAACTGAATGAATTGTATTGTGATTTATGGTGCAGAGGATTAATTGTGAATTTTGAAGTGAGAATGAGCACTCTGATTATTGAGTATATATTTATTGAACATGTACATGTATTTTTATAGTAGTGATATATTGCTAAATGAAACTGTTGGATATTTATATTGGTCCTGTCATGCAGGCCAGGTTCCTTGGATCCGTCCGTCCATATGGACTTCTTCTGATGGCGAGCTGCCCCAGGCCAAAAACCTAGAGATTGCCAACCCTACAGTGCGGTAGGAGGCGAGCAGTCTCCCTCATACAACACCACAAACTGAGACAATAACCTGAACTGGATTACTGCAAAGTACACGCTCCACCTTTTCAAACCAACCTGCCAAACCCAACTCAACCAGACTCTCTCACTCAAAACCCGTTCAATTATTTTTTGTAAATATTGTAAATATTGTGAATGTGGGGTGTGTGTGTGTGTGTGTGTGTATTCTATCCCCTGCCTTTGTAAATATCTATTAGAGGTGCAACGGTTCATAACTGATCCGTGATCTGTTCAGATCAACGTCTTCGGTTCGGTACAGACGTGATCCGCGGTTTGATTTATGAAAAAAAAGTTGTGCGCATGTTGTTCAGTCCACACACAGCGTAATCATGGCGAGCGGAGGAACTTGAAAGCCCTGCGTCATTTAAATCCCCGGTATGAGAGCATTTTGGCTCCACTGTAACTACACTGATGATTAAATAGTCGACAAATTTAATCACTGATCCTCCTGCAGGTGCTGAGTCCACATGAGCAGAGTTTATTACAAAGACAAAACTTTTTAGTTGAAAAATGAACTGAACCGTGGCCTTTGAACCGAGGAACGATCCAAACCGGGATTTTTTTCAAACCGTTGCATCCCTAATATCTGTTTCTTAACATAATTCACATCTGGATCATACCACTGTCTCTGTCTGTGATTTTAAACACCTCTCCCTCTGTGAGCCCAATCTTAGCTTCTGGTCCGAGCCCAAATACAATCAGTTTACTGGACTTAATATTGTTATATGCTACACTAGCTGTTTTTTCAGTCTTTGAAATGTTGATATGGCTAAATTATTTTGAATACAGATACTGTTATTGTTGAGAAAAAAATTCCAGGTATATTGGAAATGTTTATGTATTTTGTGTCATATTTTAACTGCGTTCATCGATGGTAATGGCACACTAGATGAGAAGAACATTTCAAACTGGCACTCCATGTCACAAACGTTGCCGACCCCTGGACTAGAGCGAAAGACGAGAGCGAGAGACCAGAGAGATTTTTGCGCTACAATAGGGCTGGGCGATTAATCGATTTTAATCATTAATTCGAGTTTTACGTTTAGGGCGATTTCTTTTTTTTAAAATTCGATTTTTATTTTCTCCAGCGCAGAACTACAGCGCTAACGCGCTAATCAGAATCAGAATCAGAATCAGAATCATTTTTATTGCCAACGTAAGTAACGGGAGGTCACAGACTTGGAAATTGCTTTGGCTCAGTGCAACAGTCAAAAAGAGATAATAAAAATAAGAATAAAAAACACTTCTAAAGAATAAATTTAAATTTAAAATAGAGTTACAGTTACTATTTACAATATACAAGTGCACATGGTGCACACAATGTAAGGTGACAGCAGTACAGTGAAGTAAAGTGACGTATGATGGGCAGTAACCGCGGGTCTATGGTGTTGAGCAGTCATTTTGAAGCTAACCTAATGCTAACAGTCTCCCTCTAGCCTGATGCTCGCTCTCACAGTTGGTGCTGTTGCAATAACACTTCAAACGTTCAAGAATCAGACTTTATTTAATCGCCAAAACACACACACACAGGCTCCGGTCGTACGCCACATCTTTCACGCTCTCTCACGCTCGTTATTCCAAAGCGCACTCCCGTGTCCGTGGCGCGCACACACTCGTGTCCCACTGAGCCGCTGCACTTTGTGGAAAGACACGTCTCACACATTGTTCTCATTGCTCTGATACAAACAACGTGTTCCCCGCTGTCTGCTAGCTACAGTAGCTGTTAGCTACAGTAGCTGCTACAGTAGCTGTTAGCTACAGCATCAGAATGTAAACAGGAAGCTCGCACAATGCGGGAGTCACTGAAGTTAGTATTAGCGCCACCAGCTGGACCGAGCGTTGTACTACAGCACAGTTACTCAGGCACAGTTGAAAGAACAAGCATGAAAACCCGAGGAGGCTTTTGGAAAAGACTGTCTGTTACAACATTTCTATTTTGAGTAATCAGTGCATGTGTGTGCAATGCATGTGTTTAATAGGATTGATATATTTGCGATGGGCCTTGTTTGTGTGATTTAAGTTATTTTGAAGGTGCATAGTGTCATTGTAAGTGAAGTTATTATAAACCTGTTAAGCTACATTTTCACTGTTTACAATGGCAGAGCCATCTCGTTTACAAGCAGGTTTTAAGGCTTAATTCCTGTTACACTTATGCTCCATGGGGATTTAGATTAAACTGCATAAAGGAAAATCTATTTCTTTGTCAGTTGTAGTTTGTTTTTAAATAGAAAAAAATAAATCGATTAAAATCAAAAATCGGATTTGGTGTGAAAAAATCGGAGATTTTTTTTTTTTGCCATATCGCCCAGCCCTACGCTACAATAATGTCGTTACAAAGTATATATTATTCTTTGATATGATTTCCGCTGCTGTAGAATACCATTACTCTCCATTTATGACTGTTTTCGATGGAAAATGAGTCACGACTGGAGGTACACTCGGGGTGGCGGACGCAGACGTTAGAAAACTCATACCATCAGTCTAAAATAAGGTTGGGGGGAGTGAAAAAAGCCAACCTGGTTAACGTTGGTGTCAAGACAGTAAAGGGCAAATTCCTCCAGCAACGTCACTGAGTAAAGCGAGTTTTATTTTTAGTCTTTTACCTCATGTTAAGATGCAGAGATCTGAGCTGTGGCTTTAGAAAGAAATACTTATACGACAGTTATCCACCCTCACTGTGAGAAGGAGAGAGTCTACAGGTGTTTGAGACCAGAGGGATAGACTAGAGGGAGAGCAGAGAGAGTTTAGAGAGAGACTATAGAGAGAGACCAGAGAGAGACCAGAGAGAGACAAGCGAGAGACCAGAGAGAGACCAGAGAGAGACCAGCGAGAGACCAGAGAGAGACCAGCGAGAGACCAGCGAGAGACCAGCGAGAGACCAGTGAGAGACCAGCGAGAGACCAGCGAGAGACCAGCGAGAGACCAGAGAGAGACTCGAGAGAGACCAAAGAGAGACTAGAGGGAGACCGGAGAGAGAGACCAGCGAGAGACCAGTGAGAGACCAGAGGGAAAGACCTGGGAGAGACCAGAAAGAGAGACCAGTGAGAGACCAGAGAGAGACTCGAGAGAGACCAAAGAGAGACTAGAGGGAGACCGGAGAGAGAGACCAGAGAGAGACCATGGTATTCCTGTGAACTAATCACAGTGGTGCACACAGGACACAAATGTTTTCTTCTATCATGTGTATGTGTATGATTATATAATGTTTAGGACTTTTCACAAATGAAGCTGAAGCACAAATTCAGACTGAAAGGCCAGCCACAGCTCTCACACGTTCAGGGGCCTCAGCCAATCACAGAGCTCTGCCAGCCTCGAGTCTCAGCCAATCACACAGCTCTGCCAGCCTCGAGCCTCAGCCAATCACACAGCTCTGCCAGCCTCTCCAGCCTCAGCCAATCACACAGCTCTGCCAGCCTCTCCAGCCTCAGCCAATCACACAGCTCTGCCAGCCTCTCCAGCCTCAGCCAATCACACAGCTCTGCCAGCCTCTCCAGCCTCAGCCAATCACACAGCTCTGCCAGCCCACTGACAGCAAAGCGGACAGTTTTAAAGCAGCCACTTCCTGATTAACACCCACCACCTCCTCAAGCTCCTGGCTCCTGCTCTGGCTCCTGCTCTGGCTCCTGCTCTGGCTCCTGCTCTGGCTCCTGCTCTGGCTCCTGCTCTGGCTCCTGCTCTGGCTCCTGCTCTGGCTCCTGCCCTGGCTCCTGCTCCGCCTACGCCCCGTTCACACCATGCTTCTAGCCACCACCAGTGCTTGACTCCGGGGGGTCTGAGATCATCTACAGCAGCAAACCTCCCCTCTGCAAGTGTCACTGCCGGGGTCAATGCACCAAACAAATAAATCTTTTGCATGCATTCATGTTTCTATCTTGGTTTCTTCTGATTGAAAAATATTTAATTGTACGTGGGGTTTTTACTGCAAATGACAAATACAATGAATTTCAATCTGAGTCTGAACGGAGCAAAGTAATCTCATCTTTAAATTAGAGGCCAAATGATTGCTCCCACTCAGTCTGTTTACGCACACCAGGATCCTCATCTCCACAAACTGCATTTCTCTCTCTGCTGTGTTCGAGCCGGTGAGGGGAAGCCAAGGCAGCGGCAAAGCGGGAGATTGGTGTCATAAATCTACTCCGGTGACTGCTCCATTTTGCCCGTGGGTCCTGCTCCTGTTGCATCACAAAGTACGCACAGATCGGGGCCAAACACACAACGTTTTTCATCTATATGTTGGAGCGCAGGAGGTCACCACAGGCACTTACATACGTGAAGAAAAACACAGATATTGAGGCTATTTCAAGAGATATTTCAAGAGATGAGTCAATTATAGGAAGATGCTTTTGTGTTTTGGTCCAAGGAGGAGATGGTGGATCCTTCTTATTGACAGATAGTTCGAGATCTCGTTATATCGAATGCGCAGGAAAACGGCAGCTAGTCCCAAGTGTCTCTGAAACAGTTGTTTTGTGCTTTACAATTTTTAGATGTATTGCTTTTTTCTGCCTGAGATGTTGCTGCAGTACAGTGTTCATGGTTTTACACTGGTCCAGACCAGAGCAGAGAGGATTCATGGTCCAAACCAAGTGGACCAGGTGAAAATCCACTGGAGGAATGCTAATTAAGCATTTAGCATTTTACTTTGGACTAGAGCAGAGAAAATGGTCCAAACCAAGCGGCTCCACCCCTGCTGCTGTGACCCGTCCTGCTCCACCCAGAGGCTACTCCACCTCTGCTGCTGTGACCCGTCCTGCTCCACCCAGAGCCTACTCCACCTCTGCTGCTGTGACCCGTCCTGCTCCACCCAGAGCCTACTCCACCTCTGCTGCTGTGACCCGTCCTGCTCCACCCAGAGGCTACTCCACCTCTGCTGCTGTGACCTGTCCTGCTCCACCCAGAGACTACTCCACCTCTGCTGCTGTGACCTGTCCTGCTCCACCCAGAGGCTACTCCACCTCTGCTGCTGTGACCCGTCCTGCTCCACCCAGAGGCTACTCCACCTCTGCTGCTGTGACCCGTCCTGCTCCACCCAGAGACTACTCCACCTCTGCTGCTGTGACCTGAAGGGCTGTTGCTGATTATTACGATTGTTAGCTTTTTAGAATGATCAATTCTACGTTTTTATTTCTGCTGCTACTGGACACAGGGATCAATAAAGTATCCATCTATCTTCATTCATTGATGTTGAACGACTCGACAAAAAAAAACAGGAACACAGAAAAATTGCGCTCTCCCATTTATGGTGTATCAGACACTACAAAAATACAAGTAAAAAACTGCTAAAATATGGCAAAATTTAGATTTGATTATTTACAGAAAGTTAGAGAAAAAAAAATACTAATTTAGTATTATCTGTTGGTCTGTTTTTACTAAAGCCTTTTTTATATTTGATGTTTATACTGTGCTACACTATGGGCAGCGTTTGTTGTTGTAAATGTGCTATAGAAATAAACTTGACATTGATATTAGTCCTGTAAATACAATTTCAGTCTAAAATATATTAACCAAAGGGGACAGTTGACCTGAGGGGAGTTCGGTCATTTGTTTTGGACCACCACAAAATCTGGTTGTTGCAGAATTTATTTTACCCATTTAAACCATAATTGAATAAAAGTTTTTTTATTAGACAGATATGAAAGCCAATTGCTTCCATTTTGTCAATCTCATTCACAGTACTCTACATTGTGCCTTGGTGGAGGGCTCCAGGAGCAGCTATCGTCATGGTGATGGTCTTTTTAGCAGCTGAAATCATAAAAGCAAAAAGATAAGAACTCTGAATCGACTTTGGATGTCTAAACAGTTCCAGAGGGTGAAAGAACGGGAGGGAGGTGAACTGCAGCGGGATATTGATTTTCAGAATCATTCTCATAGTGTGAAGTTTACACAGGACTGGTTTTAACATCGGACGTTCCCAAAAGATCAAGGTCAAGTTTTAGTTTGTTGTCAAAAAGAGCGGTTTTGTGGACGTGATTCAGAGATTCAAGATATTCAAGAGTTCAAATCAACAATATTTCATTCTCTTTACAATTAAATATGAATACAGAGCTCTCTGCACTCTTTACTGAAACTATCGCTATGAGCTGAGCCAAAAACTGTCCGTCCAGGCCTGAAAAACTCAGAGGACTCCCAGGTTCTGTGCGAAGTCCTCTCTCGGTCTGTGGCTCAGATTGACTCACAATATTGTTCAAAATGGTTTTATGAAAATGTGTGGAAGAGAAAGTGCCGCCAAAGACGTCATTTTTGCTCCATATGGTAAGACCGGAGAGACTGGTCTGGGTCTGGTCTGGTCTGGTCTGGTCTCTCCTGTCCTGTCTCTGAAAAGAACACTTGAAGGCTCTCCATTGTTTTGCTCTAAACTCATGGAGCTCAGGCTAGAATAAAAACACAAACTAAAAAAACACCTTTATGGAAACACTTCATGATTAAAGCAAAGGAAGGTTTCTCACCCATCACCTGTACTTCTTAGCAAGTTTTCCCGACGTTTCGTCCTCAATCCTAAGGACTTCTTCAGGGAATGACTTCTCAGACCGCGCGTTGGAGATTTATAACCTATGGGTTTGGTTAGCCACACCCTAATCCTGATACTGACTCATAAACAATCTAAGGTCTGCTTGATGTAGAAGGGAGCAGGTCTAACGACCCTGCTGAGGCTAACGACCCTAACTCCTTAGCATGTCACAGACCTATTGTCTGCTGGGATGCTCAAGTGGAGTGCCGGTCTCACCCCTCCTAACTCATTAGCATGTCACTGACCTTGTCCCAAGTTAGGGCGTTGTTTTTAGGATGTCGTCATAGATGCGAGGCAAAACAAAACTTAACCCTCCTCCTCTGTTAAGAGAAGGTTTTTGTTTCCTCACAAAAATGGCTTCTTTCACCCCTCTCTCAAACCAATTCTTCTCCCGAGCAAGAATTTTAACCTCCGTGTCATCCACCGTGTGGTTGGAGGCCTTGAGGTGGAGATGAACAGCCGACTGTGGCCCACTAGAGTTTTCTCTACGATGTTGGTAAAGTCGTTTCTGTAGAGTCTGTTTGGTTTCTCCAATATAGTGGTCAGTGCACTCCTCTTCACTACATTTAATTGAATACACCACATTGCTCTGTTTGTGTCTGGGTGTTTTGTCTTTGGGATGCACTCATTTCTGTCTTAACGTGTTGAAAGGTTTGAAAAACACAGGGATTTTGTGTTGCCTAAAGATTCTTTGTAGTTTCTCTGAAACTCCCGCCACATACGGTAAGGACACCCCTCTTCTCCTACTACTTTCTTCTGTCTGTTGGACATGCTAATGAGTTAGGGTCGTTAGCCTCAGCAGGGCCGTTAGACCTGCTCCCTTCTACATCAAGCAGACCTTAGATTGTTTATGAGTTAGTATCAGGATTAGGGTGTGGCTAACCACACCCATAGGTTATAAATCTCCAATGCGCGGTCTGAGAATTCATTCCCTGAAGAAGTCCTTAGGATTGAGGACGAAACGTCGGAAAAACTTGCTAAGAAGTACAGGTGATGGGTGAGAAACCTTCCTTTGCTTTGACTAATCCCTGTACGACTGAGGGCTTACACAAACTTCATGATTAAATATAGAATTTCATAATTTCATTGATGTTGATACATGGATGACAGAAAATAGAAGTGTGTTCTTGTTTTGGCGAGTGCTGTAGTTAAAACCTACAACAGCGGCAGACCCAAAAATGCAGGTTACAGAAATGTATTGAAACCTTACCGGCTTTACCTGCCTCCAACACAGCACTGACCCACGGGTCATGTGAACAATATGCTAAAGAAAATGAAAAATATATATAAAACAAAACCTCTTATGGACTTACATGAAGTTTCTAAACTTTAAAGCGGCTAAACTTGTAGGATTGTAGGTTTTAATGAGGAGGAGAGGATGTAGATGATTCACGCTCTCGGACCATAGAGACCCAACTTTCTGACACTGAATGTTTGTTGGTTTTCTCTACAACAGAACTGCAGAGATAAGAATGTTTTCTGATGATTGACTAATTACTTTTTAAAAGAGTAATTAGTTACTAGTTACTGCTGCAAGAAAGTGACATTACTTTGTGTCACAAAAAAGAGAACAGAATTATGTTTGTACATTTGCTTTATTAAACGGCTCCTCACAGCTGCAGGAGAACGCTCTGTTTATTTCAATGTCATTTCAAAACGTTCTACCGGTCATTATTTCCTGATAACGGACGTCTCAAAACAATAATGACCGCTGCCCTTTGGCAACGCACTCTCTGCTTGTAATTCAGGTGTGTAGATTACTCCGCAAGTAGTTCCGGCCACTTCGTCATATTGGGCTACGTCACCACTACTGTCTCTGTGAGAAGCTATCGGAGCTAGCCACTCTCAATAACAGAAATATCAATCAATCAACTCATTTAAATGTTAATCAGAGAATAAATTATACATATACATTCTTAACACACATGCACTGAGGTTTTCAAAATGATCTGTTCACGTTTCCATCCATCCATCCATCCATTTTCTACCCTTTAATCCATTTCTGGGTCAGGGGGGTGGCAGTCAGAGATGCCACCCAAGTCTCATAGCACCAGCCCCTCACTGACCCTCTGCAGGTGGTGAGTCCACAGGAGGACGGCTGCTCTCTGAATGTGAGCATAGCCTTGATCTTTCAGTGGGGGCTTTTGGGCAAAGTGGGGTTAAGTGTCTTGCCCAAGGACACAACGACAGCAGTCATCAGTGGGAGTCAGAGAAGGTGTGGAGGTGGGAATTGAACCCACAACCTTCAGGCCAGTGCTCTACCAACTGAGCTACTGTCGCCCCCGTTCACGTTTTCATGACAAAAATACTGCTTTAAGAGCATGAAAGTAAATGACTAAAGAGGCACTGCTGCAGAGAGTGTGTATCCATCCGCACTTTGTATTTGATGTCAAATGTTTCTGAAACATGGCGACTCTGAAGCAGCAGCGCCTCTTCTGCGACAGACACCACTACAAGTCCATTTATTTCTGTCTTTGAAGTTCTCTGACAGTGTAGATAACCAGCCCAGGCTCTGTTGGAGGCCGGCTGCCCGTCGTGTTGCGCTCATTCAGTTTCTTATCTTATTCAAGTCCAGGTTCTTCTCGCCTGTTCCCACGCAGAGTTTACGGCAGACACTGATATTTATGTCACTTTTTCCAGTGTCGTCGTCAGTATCACGCTGCTGCCGCTGGTCGTATTTACAGTCTGTAATGTTTGATGTGTGTTTATCACGTCGCAGCCATCACACTTCTCACACGTCATTCATTTGTTTCACAACCAGACAAAAGTCACAACCAAGTACCTCACAGTTTGGAAACGCAACGTGACGCCGCTGAGAAAAAAGTCGTTTACTATTACTTAAGGGCCGTACAGACCGGACCATGCGCTGTGTCCAGTTTCAATGATGTGTCAACGGTGACGTACATCTGTGCAAATACTCACATAACTGCAAACTTTCTTTTCTTTTTCATTAAGCACCTTGATTTACCTTCTGTGCTGTACAAAAAAACATATATTGCCTTGCCAACTGTTATACATCTATTGCAAAATGAAAAATCAAATATGTACAACAGGTGTACGCAAACTTGTTGAAATATTTAAGGATTCTTTGAAATGTCGAAATCTTTGGAGAGCAAGGGGTGTGGTAAGCTACCATAGCGAGCTACCTGTGACAAGCTACCAGTGGCGAGCTACCAGTGGCGAGCTACCAGTGGCGAGCTACCAGTGGCGATCTACAAGTGGCGAGCTACCTGTGACGAGCTACCTTTAACGAGCTACCTTTAACGAGCTACCTGTGGCAACCTACCAGTGGCGAGTTACCTGTGACGAGCTATCAGTGATGAGCTACCAGTGGCGAGCTACCTGTGACGAGCTATCAATGATGAGCTACCAGTGACGAGCTACCAGTGGCGACCTACCAGTGACGAGCTACCAGTGGCGACCTACCAGTGGCGAGCTACCTGTGACGAGCTATCAGTGATGAGCTACCAGTGGCGAGCTACCTGTGACAAGCTACCTGGGACGAGCTACCAGTGGCGATGTACCAGTGACGAGCTACCTGTGACGAGCTATCAGTTATGAGCTACCAGTGGCGAGCTACCTGTGACGAGCTACCTTTAACGAGCTACCTGGGACGAGCTACCAGTGGCGAGCTACCAGTGACGAGCTATCAGTGGCGACCTACCAGTGGCAATCTACCAGTGACGAGCTACCTGTGACAAGCTACCTTTAACGAGCTACCTGTGACGAGCTACCAGTGGCGACGTACCAGTGGCGGGCTACCTGTGACGAGCTATCAGTGATGAGCTACCAGTGGCGAGCTACCTGTGACGAGCTACCTTTAACGAGCTACCTGGGACGAGCTACCAGTGGCGAGCTACCAGTAACGAGCTACCAGT
This sequence comes from Knipowitschia caucasica, assembly GCA_964034765.1. Classification (NCBI taxonomy): domain Eukaryota; kingdom Metazoa; phylum Chordata; class Actinopteri; order Gobiiformes; family Gobiidae; genus Knipowitschia; species Knipowitschia caucasica. Next base: position 4,886,910 of record OZ035836.1, read on the forward strand.
GGCGACCTACCAGTGGCAAGCTACCAGTGACGAGCTACCTGTGACAAGCTACCTTTAACGAGCTACCTGTGACGAGATACCAGTGGCGACCTACCAGTGGCAAGCTACCTGTGACGAGCTACGTTTAACGAGCTACCTGTGACAAGCTACCAGTGGCGAGCTACCTGTGACGAGCTACCTTTAACGAGCTACCTGTGACGAGCTACCAGTGGCGAGCTACCTGTGACGAGCTACCTTTAACGAGCTACCTGTGACGAGCTACCTTTAACGAGCTACCTGTGACGAGCTACCAGTGGCGACCTACCAGTGGCGAGCTACTTGTGACGAGCTATCAGTGATGAGCTACCAGTGGCGAGCAACCTGTGACGAGCTACCTGTGACAAGCTACCAGTGGCGAGCTACCAGTGGCGACCTACCCGTGGCAAGCTACCTGTGACGAGCTACGTTTAACGAGCTACCTGTGACAAGCTACCAGTGGCGAGCTACCTGTGACGAGCTACCTTTAACGAGCTACCTGTGACGAGCTACCAGTGGCGAGCTACCTGTGACGAGCTACCTTTAACGAGCTACCTGTGACGAGCTACCTTTAACGAGCTACCTGTGACGAGCTACCAGTGGCGACCTACCAGTGGCGAGCTACCTGTGACGAGCTATCAGTGATGAGCTACCAGTGGCGAGCAACCTGTGACGAGCTACCTGTGACAAGCTACCAGTGGCGAGCTACCAGTGGCGAGCTACCTGTGTCAAGCTACCTGTGGCGAGCTACCTGTGGCGAGCTACCTGTGACGAGCTACCTTTAACGAGCTACCTGTGGCAACCTACCAGTGGCGAGTTACCTGTGACGAGCTATCAGTGATGAGCTACCAGTGGCGAGCTACCTGTGGCGAGCTACCTGTGATGAGCTATCAGTGATGAGCTACCAGTGACGAGCTACCAGTGACGAGCTACCAGTGGCAAGCTACCTGTGACGAGCTACCAGTGGCGACGTACCAGTGGCGAGCTACCTGTGACGAGCTATCAGTGATGAGCTACCAGTGGCGAGCTACCTGTGACGAGCTACCAGTGGCGAGCTACCTGTGACGAGCTACCTTTAACGAGCTACCTGTAACGGGCTACCTGTGACAAGCTACCTGTGACGAGCTACCAGTGGCGACGTACCAGTGGCGAGCTACCTGTGACAAGCTATCAGTGGCGACGTACCAGTGGCGAGCTACCTGTGACGAGCTACCTGTGACGAGCTACCTGTGACGAGCTACCAGTGGCAACCTACCAGTGACGAGCTACCAGTGGCAACCTACCAGTGGCAAGCTACCAGTGGCGAGCTACCAGTGGCGCGCTACCTTTAACGGGCTACCTGTGACGAGCTATCAGTGGGGACCTACCAGTGGCGAGCTACCAGTGGCGCGCTACCTTTAACGGGCTACCTGTGACGAGCTATCAGTGGGGACCTACCAGTGGCGAGCTACCAGTGGCGAGCTACCTGTGACGAGCTATCAGTGATGAGCTACCAGTGGCGAGCAACCTGTGACAAGCTACCTGTGACAAGCTACCAGTGGCGAGCTACCAGTGGCAAGCTACCTGTGTCAAGCTACCAGTAGCGAGCTACCTGTGGCGAGCTACCTGTGACGAGCTACCTTTAACGAGCTACCTGTGGCAACCTACCAGTGGCGAGTTACCTGTGACGAGCTATCAGTGATGAGCTACCAGTGGCGAGTTACCTGTGACGAGCTATCAGTGACGAGCTACCAGTGGCGAGCTACCTGTGACGAGCTATCAGTGGCGACGTACCAGTGGCGAGCTACCTGTGACGAGCTATCAGTGGCGACGTACCAGTGGCGAGCTACCTGTGATGAGCTATCAGTGATGAGCTACCAGTGGCGAGCTACATGTGACGAGCTACCTTTAACGAGCTACCTGTGACGAGCTACCTTTAACGAGCTACCTGTGACGAGCTACCTGTGACGAGCTACCAGTGGCGAGCTACCTTTAACGAGCTACCTGTGACGAGCTACCTGTGACAAGCTACCAGTGGCGAGCTACCTGTGTCAAGCTACCAGTGGCGAGCTACCTGTGGCGAGCTACCTGTGACGAGCTACCTTTAACGAGCTACCTGTGGCAACCTACCAGTGGCGAGTTACCTGTGACGAGCTATCAGTGATGAGCTACCAGTGGTAAGCTACCTGTGACGAGCTACCAGTGGCGACCTACCAGTGGCGAGCTACCTGTGACGAGCTACCTGTGACGACATACCAGTGGCGAGCTACCTGTGACGAGCTACCAGTGGCAAGCTACCTGTGACGAGCTATCAGTGATGAGCTACCAGTGATGAGCTACCTGTGACGAGCTACCTGTGACGAGCTACCTGTGACGACATACCTGTGACGACATACCAGTGGCGAGCTACTTGTGACGAGCTACCAGTGGCGAGCTACCTGTGACGAGCTACCTTTAACGAGCTACCTGTGACGAGCTATCAGTGATGAGCTACCAGTGGTAAGCTACCTGTGACGAGCTACCAGTGGCGACCTACCAGTGGCGAGTTACCTGTGACGAGCTATCAGTGATGAGCTACCAGTGGCGAGCTACCTGTGACGAGCTACCTTTAACGAGCTACCTGTGACGAGCTATCAGTGATGAGCTACCAGTGGTAAGCTACCTGTGACGAGCTACCTGTGACGAGCTACCAGTGGCGACCTACCAGTGGCGAGTTACCTGTGACGAGCTATCAGTGATGAGCTACCAGTGGCGAGCTACCTGTGACGAGCTACCTGTGACGACATACCAGTGGCGAGCTACCTGTGACGAGCTACCAGTGGCGAGCTACCTGTGACGAGCTACCTTTAACGAGCTACCTGTGACGAGCTA